>OZ012735.1:874504815-874652315 GCA_963859935.3 Lathyrus sativus | reverse complement strand
CGTGAAAACAATGCTATTTTCTACATGGGAGCCCGTGATACTGATGACCTTTAGATTACCTTTTCCCCACCATGGCTTTATTAGGATGTAGTGCGATGACTATAAGGAAGTAATTCTGAAGTAGTTGATACGCGATACTACACTTGGACGAGACTTTCTTGAGAATATTATCGACCACCAAGTATTTGGGAAATTGATAATATCCGAAAGATGGGTTGAGGACTCTAGAAACTCTTTTAGAACCTTATTCTGCAGTTGTGGAAACCTTAGTACATACCTTTGGGGCGGGTAGACCTTGACTCCTTACTCATAACCAAAACCTTTATCTGTTTTTATCCATGTGTATATATGAATCTGTGCTTACCTGTGTTTGTGCATTCATGCATTCATGAACATCATATCATAAAAGTTTCATGGAACTCAGATCTCTTGTTTACAATAGGATCATCATGGACAGTGGAAAAAAGAAAACCATGAAGTACACTTACTAAAGTCCTAACTTGGATGACATAGAAAGGTTGAGCACTTTGATAACAGATCTAGAAGGATTCAAGAGCAGGTATGGGAACTTATTGCCATTGTGAGGGTAAAAAGGAAGATGGATCTGGGACTTCTCTCCACACTCCTCCAGTTTTATGGTCCACTCTATCATTGTTTTACTTTTCCTGATTATCAGTTGGTACCTACACTTGAGGAATATTCTTGCTTGATTGGTTTACCTATTCTTGAAGACTCTCCTTTTCCAATCATGGAGAAGGACCCTAAGGAAGAAGAAATTGCTAAAGCTACGCATTTGGGATTGGTGGATATTCAGAAAAATATGGTTACTAAGGGAGGAGTCTTTGGTTTGACTGCAGAGTTCTTGGTTGGAAAAGCACAATACTATGCTGATCATTTGAATATGGATGCATTCGAAGCCATCTTTGCCTTGCTAATTTATGGAATCTTCTTGTTTCCGAGCTTTGATAATTTTGTGGATCTCAACGCCATCAAGATTTTCTTGAAGAAAAACCCTGTCCCTACTTTACTAGCTGACGCATATCATTTTGTTCACTTGAGAAATCTGCATAAAGGAGGAATGATTGTCTGTTGTGTCCCGTTGTTATATAAGTGGTTTATTTCTCACTTACCTAAGGTTCATACTTTTTGGAAGGAAGGTTGGTGGTCTCAGAAGGTTATGGCTCTTACTCACTCTGATATTGATTGGTACAGACATAGTTACGATGGGATAAAGATCATTGACAGTTGTGGAAATTTGGTAACGTACCTCTTCTGGGTACAAGTGGAGGAATCAGTTATAACCCTGTTCTCGCTCGCCGTCAGCTTGGATATTCTTTGAAGGACAAACCAAACAGCGCTCATGTGGAGAATATTTTCTTTAAAGGAAGTTCAAAATTGAAGAGGAGAAGTTAAAAATTGCCTTGAGGAAGTCACAACAAACTGAAGTAGCCTGGAAATACAAGTACCAAGTGGCCATGGAAGAGAATGATGAACTCCATAGACAACTACAGGTGAAAGACGAAGAAATGATTGCTTATAAGAAGAGGAAGACACAGGAAAGCTTACCTTCTTCTAGCTCTCAGCCGACTCTGCGGAAGTTAATCGTGGATAAGCTCATTCTTGAGAAGTCCCAGATGGAATAGGAGATCAAGAAGCTCAACACAAAGTTGTTCAGAGAACCTCTTTAGGACTTTTGTTAGCTTTTATTTAGCTTTCTGTTTAAGACTCTTGTAAGAAGTACTGACATGTTGCAATTCAAATTGATGGTTAATGAAAGAAATTTTTGGTTTATCTTGATGTTTGTAAACATTTTGAGTTCCATGAAACTTTTTGCATTGCATGAGCATGTTGTCACATTTGCATTTGCATTTTTCATTTCTTAGCCTTGAGTCTCATGTTCCTTTTCCTGTCCCTAAGAGGGATACCTAGCACACATCCTGGACCAATGGAAACGATGAAAGAGCTTTTGAAAGGGCAAGAGGCCTTGAAGGAGGAAATCAGGGTCCTCAAAGATCAGATGAATTGGGTTTTGGAGACTTTGCAGAATTTGATGAAAAATGAAGGGTATTCTCCCACTATTGCGCCTAGAGAGGTTGTAAGTCCATCACTTTTGGTGACTCGTCCAACAAACCCCGTATTCCGACTTTTGGAATAAATCGTAGTAATTCTAGAGCTAATACGTGCAACAAACCCCGACTTTTGGAAGGGATGCATTTATTAGATAAAAGGTGCAACACCCGTATTCCGAAGGAGAGGGGGTGGTAGGAATAGATCATTTCTTAGTGGAGTGTATGTGATCTATTCTAAGTTGATTGGGATAGATCATTGCCCGGGGGTGTATGTGATCTATTCCGGGTTATTTTCCCGTACTCCGTGGGGAGCTTTGTGGGATAGGTCATTGTCACTGGTGGGTGTATGCGATCTATCCGGGTTCAAGTGAGCGAACCAGTGAGTCGGTACCGCATATCATGGGTTGAGTTGCATGTGTTGCATTGTCTTATATGCTATGTTGGTGTGGGACAGTAGGTCCGGGTCGATGTATGTGAGTGATAGTTGTGTGATTTACTGCCTTTTATTCATGTACGTTATTACCGTTATATTTTGATCATGATTTCTCACCCCTTGTTGTTGTTGTGGTATGTGCTTCTTCGGAAGTACAGATAACCCAGGTGCGTAGCTAGCTTGGATTGTGGCGTGTCGAGTCGTAGGGATGCTCTGATACATAACACCGGGGCTTTGGGGAATTATTGTGTTATCTGATGATTTTGTGTGCCCCTGTGGCGTATCGTGTCTTATGAATCCTTTTGGTGGATATGTTTGTATATTTTGACTTGACCGATTATGGTGTATATGATGTGTGTGTGTGTGTGTGTGTGTGTGTGTATATATATATATATATATATATATATATATATATATATATATATATATATATATATATATATATATATATATATATATATATATATATATATATATATATATATATATATATATATATATATATATATATATATATATATATATATATATATATATATATATACGTGATGAATTCCGCTGTATATTTTGAAAAAGTATTCAATGAAGTATTTTGTGGAGGTTTCATCTGTGACATCCCGTTTGGTGTGCTAACTCTGATATTCAATTGTTTGATTTAATTGCATTTATTTTGTTTTGGGAACAGGGTGTTACAACCCATGCTCATATTAGGCAAGACAAGGTCGAACCTAGAGCTCTAAAATGCATGTTCATGGGATACCCTGAAGGAGTGAAAGATTATAGGCTATGGTTCCTAGAGCCAAGTTAGAGGAGGTGTATCACCAGTCGAGATGTAATTTTCACTGAAGCAGAGATGACTTTCAAGAAAGCTGATGATGTTGATGAAGAGCTGGAACATGGAGAGATTCCTGTTGAGGTGAAGCATGTTGATACTGAATTGCGTATCCTAGATGAAGTCGAAGAAGACGCAGAAGATGTCGTCAAAGATGAGGAGACTGATAATGACCACCTGCTAGCAAGAGATAGGTCGGGGAGAGTCATCAAGCCACCTCAGAGACTTGGGTATGAATATCTTATAGCTTATGCCTTAATCTCTACAAGTGAGGTTCTAGACGAAGAACCTAGAGACTATAATGAACTTATAAGGAGTCTAAAGAAGACTGAATGGCTGAAGGCCATGGATGATGAGACAAAATCTCTTCATGATAACAACATCTTGGAACTGATCAAGAAACCTACTGGAGCAAGGTTAGTCAACTGGAAATGGATTTTCAAAGTTAAGGAAGGGGTCGAAGGAGTGGCGTCAAAGAGATACAAGGCAAGATTAGTCGCTAGGGGGTTCACCCAGAAAGAAGGTATCGAATTCAATGATGTGTTCTCTCCTGTTGTGAAGCACAAATCCATTCGAATGTTGCTTGCCATAGTGGCACAGTTCAACCTTGAACTGGAACAAATGGATGTGAAGACTATGTTCTTGTATAGTGATCTAGATGAAATAATCCTTATGAGGCAACCTGAAGGGTATGTCGAAAAAGGGAAGGAAGATTATGTGTACAAACTGAATAGACCTTTATATGGACTGAAACAATCTCCTCGACAGTAGAATAGGATATTTGACAAGTCCATGGCATGCATAAGTTTCATTAGAAGTCAGTTCGACCATTGCGTTTACTTCAGATTTCAACCTGGTAATTCGTTTGTTACTTTGTTGCTTTATGTGGATGATATTCTAATAGCAAGCAACAATGTCGAAGATGTAATGAGGGTGAAGGCTGAACTCAATAATGAGTTCGACAAGAAGGATCAAGGAGCTGCGTCCAGGATTCTTGGGATTGACATCCGAAGAGATAGAAAGAAGTCAAAATTATGCTTATCTCAAGAGGTATACCTACGGAAGATTCTCAAAAAGTATGGTATGTCGAATTCAATTTCTGTTGTGACTCCGACAAACCCTCAATTCAAGCTGAGTATAGATCAGTGTCCCAACACTGATGTTGAAAGAACTTATATGAATAGCATTTCATATGCTAATATAGTGGGTTGTTTGATGTATGATATGGTCTGTACTAGACCCGACATAGCATATACATTAAGTCTTGTAAGCAGGTAAATAGAGAATCTTGGAAAGGCTCACTGAAAAGCATTGAAGTGGATTCTAAGGTACATAAATGAGTCTCTTAATAGAGTCCTAATTTATGGTGGAGCCTTGGGTGAAGATAGTAAAGCAGAAATTGAAGGATATGTCGACTCTAATTATGCAGGTTGTATGGATTCTAGAACAACTATTTCTGGATATGTGCTCACTATGTTTGGGACATCAATTAGTTGGAAAGGTACATTTCAGAAGGTAGTTTCCCTATCAACCACTGAAGCGGAATATATCATCATAACTGAAGCTGTGAAGGAGGCATTGTGGCTTGAAGGTTTTGCAAAGGAGTTGAAACTTCAAGGTCGGGTTGTCACTGTTAAATGTGATAGTCAAAGTGCAATACACCTGTTGAAGAATTCAACCTATCATGAGCGAACCAAGCACATTAATGTGAATCTGCATTTCGTCAGAGGGGTAATCGAGCGTGCAGAAGTCCAAATGTTGAGGATTTTGACAGATCATAATGTTGTTGATATGATCACCAAGACGTTGCCCAGTTGCAAGTTTTTCCACTGTATGTAGTTGATAAAGCTGCATGAAGAAAACTAGTTTCTTGATGTTATAAAGTTAGATCCAAAGTGGAGATTTGTGAGATATTGGATCAAACTCTAGTATGGTCGAAGTCTGTTCGTGAGTAATGCGTGTTGTAATCGAAGTTTGTTCTAACATGTATTAGTCAATATTGCTAGGTTTGTTAGCATGTTGAATTGAGTCTTGCTTGTAAGTTCAATTGTTTAAGTTAGCTTGTAATGGATAATTGTTAAAAAGCCCATTAGGTTAATGTGCTATTTTTCTTATAAATAGCATGCTAATCTCTCATTTTGTATAAGAAAAAATAGGAAGATAAAATCATAATTCAAGAGAGAGAGAAATGTTATTTGTTATTCTTGTATACTTGTAATATTGTTTGATAGATAAAAGAAAGAATAGCAGTTTATAATCAATCCTTGTTGTTTCTTATTGTTCTTTTTGCTTGTTTTATTTGTTAACCCTAACTCTTGTATGTTTTTTAAATATAAAAAAATAGTTTATATTTTGTTTCAAAATATTCTATTCACAACATATTTAAAACACAATTATAAAGTGTGTTGAGATGATCTTATAACTTATCCTTTGTTCACATTGATTATTATTTCCATTTCAAGATATTGTGTCCATGTGTAACTCAATTCTAATTATGTGGTCCTTAATTTCCTTCAAGACAACATGTGTGATTGTGTTCATTAGTGGCTAACGATTGATCATGTGTATTAGAAGATTGTTTGGTGATCATGTGTATTAGAAGATTGTTTGGTGACTTTTTCAAAGTGCTGCATGAGTATGCAAATCATATTATACTAAGATTAATAGATAGTTGTGTAGATATATTCTATTATAAAGATGTGTGATATTAATTTTTAATTAAATAATAAAATTCTGGCTAAAAATTAAAATGTTATTGAAGAATTCGAAATTTGAGAGTATGTTTTTTTTAAAGTTTCTAATTCGAAAATCTGCAAGTGAACAATCAAATTGATTTTTTTTGAATTAGTCTGTCCTATAACCTAATAGCGAGTTTATTTTTATAAAAATACTAGATAAAAAAATGTCACCCCTAAATCACATGAGATGTATGAGAATTTAATAATCCAATATTAATTTTAAAAACAACTCGTGCAAAGTACAACACAATTTCACTTATGTAACTTAGAATTACTCATTATGTGAAACATGATTTTTCAACATACTAGTATATATGTCAATTTATGTCCCTATTGAAAGAGAGATTCACCAACTCACACAATCAAAAACAGCCTTTCCTTTTCCATGCATATTTACCTAAGACTTTTTTGTGAGCTGGACCAGCTGGTTCTAAACTTGCAATGATTAAACACACCTTGCCTAGGTTGAGTAAATAAAATAATTATTATATTAAATGATGCAAGGATATTCCCATAATTTTTGCAATAAACAATTTCAAACAAAAATCCTATCCCTGGTAAGCTTTTCTGTTTTTTTTCTAACAATGAGTCAGCATGTCTGTATTATTAGTTATCTTGAAGATATGATACATATTCAAATTCATACTTTAGATTTCCTAAAAATGAAAAAACTTGGTATATAATATTTTCTTAGAAGAAAATGAAAGAAAGTATTTTCATTAAAAGCATTCACATGGAACTATCTATTTTATTTTATTTTATTTGTGTAGGAGAGTCTTATATTTACATGCCGTTTATCAATTTTGAATTTTATTACTTAATAACATTTAATCTCTTTGTCTCGATATTTATTTAAAAAACATTAAATGAGTCTTAACATTAATTTTATGTTAATATATTTTTAAAAAATTATTTTTAATATAATTTATTAAATAGAATATGCAAAATGCATAACATAAAATTTAAACTCATTCAAACCCGTTTGCTGGATTGTTGAAATTTTCCTGTTCCCAATCCTACACAGTTACTAAAAAATATATTTTTTCTATATACATGCTTGTTCATATATTTAATATTTAATTTTCTTTATAGATTTTAATATTCTTTCAATAAAAATGATTTTAAAATGATTTTATTATTATTATTTAATACGACAAAGAGAATATTATATTAAGATAAGTTTTGTTTATTAGCCACTTTTACCTAACTCAGCTCACCATATATTTTTAATTAACACATGCAAATCAATATTCACCTCATTTTCTTCATGATTAACAACTAGGTTACAGATTTGCAGTATTTTATTCAACAATTAATCTATTATTTTTTGCTATAATCTTTAACTAAAACCAGCTATATATTTTGAAAAGGGTTTTCACAAAAAGAAGGAAACAAGTATAGAGTATAGAATAGGGATTATCTTCGACAAAGGCCTAGTGTCAAAATTTCAACGTCAAGTTTTTACGACTTGTTTGTACTTACTAGGTAGCTTCTTTAGTTATATACACTCATTGATATTGATTGATGGATGATGGGTTGATATTATAAGATAGTTTTTCCTTTAATTTTTCTTTGATTCTAACAGTTCCATATCACTACATATAATATATGGTGAATTTTAAAGTCTAGGTTGATTCATAATCATCATATCATATCGTTTTTTGTAGTTATTTTGTTATTAATTTTTAAAAAATTATAATTCATGAAGCTATATGATAAAGTTTATATATAAATATACGACATACACATAACAAATTGTGTTATTAAACTTTTTAATAATAAAACTGTTTTAGACTGGGTCGGGTCCTGCCCTTCAGTCGGGCAAGCTCAACTCAACACTATGTTGGGGAGGTACAAATAAGACTCAATCCTTCCATACCGGGCACGAGCCATATATGTCGGGCAGACGACTCCCTTGACGGGGAGACTCGCACATTTTCCCCACGTTCTCCACGTGCTCCCTTACGCAGGGACACGTCATCAGCCAACTACCCACTTCCGAAAAAGTTGGTCAGCCCACCTTCCGAAGATCACGGGGCAGTTGATCTAAGGCGAAGACCACATGCTGGTCTTCACTACGCCACGTAAGCCCTGGCAGTTACCTGGGTTAGGCCTGGCAGTATGACCCAATGCAAGTAACTGTTGGCCCTGCGCTGGGGTCTCTCTATAAATACCCTCTTTCACTAGAGGGTCGAATATTCTCTACACCTATTTCTCTGTATTTGCTCTCTCACTCTGATCCTCTGCACACTTAAGCATCGGAGTGCCTTGCAGGTAAACCCCCCACTTTCTCCCTAACTCGGGTGAAAGCTGCAATCCAACGACGTGTGACAAACGATTGATCCTTTCTGATCAGGTGAGATCAGTGGCGCCGTTTGTGGGAAATTCAGCTTCCCCTTTATTTCTCCTGTCCGAGCACAAAAGCTTAAGAATCAAAGCGAAATTAACCTTCAACTTCCATTCCAATCATGGTCAGCTCACGCAATAACAATCCTTTAGGGACTGCCGTTACCCCCTTCTCCAATCGGGACGGCCACAACCCCAACACGGTCGTCCACAACGAGGAAGGTGACCACGGGGACGGGCACACCGCCTCCCCCTTTTCAGAGGACGCGGCCTTCAACGTCGTCCATCGCTTAGACAACCTGACTGTCTACCAGGCCATTCAGGCTCTGGCGGGCGCCGACCCTACCGTCACGACCCTGTTCGCCGCGATCAATCAAACTAACCTGATGATATTCGGGCATAACGAATGGATAAGGATGCTCGAGAGAGAACAATCGTCGCGCTCTCCCCCATGGAGACATTGTCTCCCGGTTTCTCCCAGTCTGTCTCCTCCCCCACGGAGACACAGTCGACGACACTCTGTCAGCCTCTCTCCCCCGAGGAAACACCGTCGACAATGTTTTGTCAGCCTTTCTCCCCCGCAGAGACACCGTCACCAGGCTTCCCTCAGTCTCTCGCCTCCTCCACGACATACACGGTACGTGGTAGACTCCAGGAGCCCATCGCCCCAACCGATATGGCGCCGTCCCCTCCTTGAGCGATCCCAGCCAACACTTTCTCACAAGAGGGACATGTCCCCTCCTCAAGAAGAGCGACGCTCCCCGGCTTCGAAGAAGAACAAAGCAAGTTTCAGCCTCCTCCAGACCAAGGGCCTAGCCGAAGAGCCCACGCCGGCGAAGAAACTGCCTGGACACAGCCTCACCCTCATCGTCGCCCGTCCAGAGCAACGAAGATATTCGGCGCTCACCACTATGTAAGGCCATAAGGGAAGCACCGTTGCCCGCCGGGATGAAAAAACCCCATATCCTGGCAACCTACGATGGAATGACCAACTCGGACGACCACATCGAAAGTATAGATGCTATGCTGGACTACAAAAACGTCCGGGGAGCTATCAAGTTCAGATTGTTCCCCACCACCTTGAGGAAAGGGGTCATGGCGTGGTACAAGCGCCTTGCGCCCGACTCCATCGCCTCATGGGGAAAACTGAAGCGTCAGTTCTCCAGGCACTTCACAGTGTCTTGACGCTATCCGAAGACAGTGGCAGTTTTGGAGGCCATTTTTTAGGGGAAGAACGAACCTCTTAGAGACTACATTGAAAGGTTCAATCACGAGGTCGTCCAAGTGTCTACACGGACGACATGAAGAAATTCCTGATCTAGAGGGGCATAAGGCCGCACTCCGACTTCGCCAAAGGCGTCGGCCTCACACGCCCCCTTACTTTGGACGCCTCCTCCACATGGCTCAGTCACACATCGAGTATGAGGAGATAGAGGCTGAAAACACCGCCCGGGCGGGGCGCAACCATGAAGCCCCCAAAAGTGCGAGGCATTAAAAAACCCCGCCTGCTCCTTCTTGACGACACGAGCAGAAAATGCGCGAAGATCGCCCCAGCGAGCAGAGGGGTCCAACAGGTTGGTTTACTGACTATACGCTACTCACAGCTTCCCGCGAGCGCATCCTGGCCGAATGTATCAATTCAGAGTTTCAGAGTGGCGGTGTCCGATTCCCAAAACCGGCAGCCCCGAAGCCCAATACGGACAAGTCCAAATACTGTCGATTCCACCGGAGCCATGGACACGTAACGAAAGATTTCATTCACCTCAAAGATGAAATTGAAATTTTAATCAAAGAGGGACATCTGAAATAGTACACCGGGAGAGGAGAAACTCCTCGGCCTGAGACCTGCGAGGCGAAGAAGGTCGAAGAGGCGTCAATTCCCTCCGACGAAGTGAGACTGCAAGTGGCCCTATGCATGTCCCGACCAGAGGACTTCTTCTTCAGCGAGCCCAGAGGGGAATAAGGCCGCGGAGACACTGTCAGACCACTAACCGCCCTCAGCCCGTAGGAGGACTTCCCGACCACAATGGTGATATCGGGTGGGGGACCTAGCCAGTTGTCGGTCGGGTCCGTCAAAAGAAAATTCGAGGAGCTCATCGACAAGAGCTCAAAGATGAACGCTACCCTCGATAGGTTCAAAGGGCAATCAAACTCGATCACCTTTTATCTCGAGGAGCTCCCCAAAGAGGCACCAAACGCCAGTATTCCCCTCCTAACCCGAGCATAGATGGCAAACTTCGATGTCCGCCGTATCCTGGTCGACCAAGGAAGTTTAATGGACATCATGTATGCCCATCTATTCACCACCATGCAGCTGGACGAGAGCCACCTGACTCCGTACATAGGCTCCAACCTCTAGGGCTTCAACGACACGACCACCAAGCCTTGGGGATAGCTGTTCGTCACCTTCGGGGTAGAGGAGACGGCCAGACAAGTAAGTATGCTTTTTGGTGATTGAGTGTCCTTTGTTGTATCAGTGCATCCTGGGACGACCAACCTTAGTCGAGCTGACCGCAGTACCATCGGCAGTCCACCTAAAGATGAAGTACTACACTACTAGAGGGCGGGTCGTCATCTTCCATGGAGACATTGAAGCATCCAGAAGATGTTTCGAGGTGGCACTTAAAGGACTCAGCTCCATCAACGTCGCCCTCAAACCGGCCAACCGTCCAGCTCGAACTAAAGAACCAAATCCCCTCTCGCATGTCATCTCTGTCGACCTCGAAAATTGTTTCTCCAGCAAGCAGCGGCAAGGCAAAGACCCCGATGACATGCCTCTAGAGGACAACAGGCAGTTCCCCTATCCAACACGCCCCATCCCAGACGGAGACTTCGAGCTCATCATGCTAGGAGACAACCCCGAAAGTGGCGTGAAGATCAACAAGGGCCTGCCCGACCTAGCGAGGAAACAGCTCAAGGCCTACCTCCGGGAGAACACAGACCTCTTTACATGGAGCGCTACCGAGATGCCTGGGCTCCATCCTGATGTCGCATGCCACCACCTCTCCATAGATCCAACCGCTAGGGTCATAGCTTAATGTAGGTGTAGGCAGTCTCCCGAGAAAGCGGAGGCTTCTGAAAAAAATGTAAAAGAGCTCCTAGAGGCAAATTTTATTTCGGAAGCCCGGTACAAAACTTGGCTGTCCAATGTTGTACTTATTAAAAAAACTATAGAAAATGGAGAATGTGCGTTGATTACACTGATCTCAATCGGGCGTGTCCCGAAGATGCTTACATGTTTCCTAACATCGACAAACTCGTCGACAATTCTGCAGGTTTCAAACTTTTTCTGTTCATGGAAGTATACTCGGGATACAATCAAATCCCCATGGCGAAGTCCGACAAGCAACATATGGCCTTCATGACCAAGTCGGGAAACTACTACTACAACGTAATGCCTTTTAGCCTGAAGAACACTGGGGCGACCTATTAAAGGATTATGAACAAAGTCTTCCAAGGAGAAATCGGCGACATGCTCGAAGTCTACATGTAAGACATGATTGTGAAGTCACGAGATGAGGTCGACCATACCGCTCACCTCCGGAAAGTCTTCGAAACAGCGAGGAAGTGCAGGATGAGGTTCAACCCCGACAAGTGCACCTTCGGTGTACGAGCAAGCAAGTTCCTCAGCTTCTACCTAATGGAACGAGGAATAGAAGCCAACCCGGACAAGTGTCGAGCCTTCTCTGAGTTTTCCACCCCGAACACAAAGAGGTTTATCCAGTCACTAAACAGGATGCTCGTGTCCTTGTCGCAATTTGTCGCCAAGTCCCCACAACACACCCTCCCCTTCTTTAAACTGTTGCACAAGGAGGCTGCGTTTGAATGGACCAAGGAATGCGAGCAGCCTCTCTGCCATCTCAAACAGGTCCTCTCAGAGCCACCAGTTCTATCAAGACTAGAGGTCAGGGAAACCTTATACTTATATCTCGTCTTCGCCACAGAGGTTGTCAGCGTGGCACTGATCCGCGAAACGCCGGAAGGGAAGAAGCCAATATACTTAACGAGCAAAGCTCTCCAAGGCCCCAAGCTCAGGTACCAGCAGATCGAGAAGGTTGCATTGGCCCTCATAAAAGTGGCCAGGAGGTTGCGACACTACTTCTTGGCTTACACAATCGTGGTTAGATCTGACCAGCCTGTCAAACAATTACTCGGACGACCAGACATATCGGAACGAATACTCAGATGGTCCCTCGAACTATTCGAGTTTGAAATCCTATACAAGAGCAGGAAGGCCCTCAAAGCCCAAGTCCTGGCCGAATTTGTCGCTGAAATGACGTCCGTGGACTCCCCGACACCCGGAACATACAAATGGACCATCTTTGTCGACGACGCTTCCAGCTCGACGAGAAGTGGAGCAGGAATTATCTTAGAAAACGAAGAAGGTATATTGATAGAAGCTTCCCTCGCCTTGGCATTCTCTACATCGAACAATTAGGCCGAATACGAGGCGTTTCTCGCGGGCCTACGTCTGACCGAAGATCTGGGTGCCAAAGAGGTAAATATTTTCATAGACTCCCAGCTTGTGGCCTCACAGGTGTGATGGGAGTATCAAGCCAAGAACGACAACATCGCCGAGTATTTGTCCTTGGTAAAAAAAGATGAAGTGCTTCGATTCTGCGGAGGTAAGACATGTCCCACATGAACACAACACCCGAGCAGATGTCTTGTCCAAACTCGCCAGCACGAAGAGGAAGGGCGGGAACAAATCCGTGATCTAGGAAATCTTCTCTTCCCTCAGCATTAAGAGGGACGCAACACCCTCCAAGCTAAACGCCATCGGTGACAACGACTGCTGGATGACCCCGGTATATACGAACCTGCGTACAGGGAGACTTCCCGACAATTTGAAGGAAGCAATCGTCGTCAGGCGTCGGACATGTTCGCCCGCAAGGCGTTACGCGCATGGTACTATTAGCCACCATGTAGCAGAACGCGAAAGAGCATGTCAAGAAGTGCGACAAATGCCAACGGCAAGGGGACATGCACCTCACCCCACCTAGCGAGCTGAAAACGCTCTCCTTGCCATGACATTTACCTGGTGGGGAATGGGCATCCTCGGATCCTTCACCATCGGATCCTATCAAAATAAATATTTGATAGTCGGCGTGGATTACTTTACCAAGTGGATAGTCTCATACCCCAAATTTTACTCTCAGGTCCTTTGATCTTTTGCATAGTATATCATGTATGTCATCTTACATAATACCCAATTTATCAGCTAAAATAAACTTGTCAGATTTACAGCCGAATCGGTCAAATAAAAGTTAATTGCGCGTAAAATTAGTGGACGAAAAATTTTAAAATCGAGTCTGCAAACGTTAGTGATATTAATCTACGTTTCACGTAGTTTAACCTAGCGTGCTCATTTAAAATTTTCAACCACTTTTCAGTCGCATTTTTGGACAGTTTAAGCCATTTTAGAGGGTAAAATTTATTTCAAAATTTGACCAAACGCCGTATTTTTCTGAAAAGTATATTTTACATTGATCATTTTGGTATATTCATTTTATTTTTTTTTGTGCACTTCGATACCGGTTCAATTATTCGTTCTTACCGCTTTTATTTCTATTTTTAATTAATAATTATTTTAATTAATCTATTTTTTATTTTTGATTTTCATTATAGTTTATTTTATTGTTATTTATTTATTTTGTTTTTATTTAATTTATTTAATTTTTGTTTTATTAGTTTTTAGAAAACTTGTTAAATAAGTTTCTTAAGAGTGACTTTTTTAAGTTCCCATGAAGAGTGACTTTTTTAAGTTCCCATGAAGAGTGACTTTTTTGAGTTCTCATGTACATAACCACTTTTCCATATTTTCCTCATTCCTCATGCTATGTGTCATCACCTCATCACACAAAGCCTAGACTATATTACTAGCATTACATTTTCAAGACCCAATTTTTTGGAAGTTGTTACCCACTTTCTACTACTTTTCTCACTATAAAAACCACATAAATCATACTACTTTTTTTTTCACATTCACAAAAACACTCTCACACTTCATGCTCCTTTCCTCACCACCTTCCACATAAACTAAAAAACTCACTATCCACCATATTCTATCATCACTCTTTCATATACAATATCTTCCATGATATGAATAACTCACCTTCATTTTCCCAATAATAAACCACCACCTTCATTTTCTTTTTCTTCATGGTACCTCTAACCTCACATAAAATATCATCCTCCATCTAGACACAATACTCCCTCATATAATCTTTATCAGGTTTTTTTTCTTCTTTTATTTTATTTATTTATTTATTTAGTTTATTTTAATTTGTATATTATTTGGAAAGACAAAAAAAAAGGGATTTTAATTACTTATCTTTTAGTCAATTGTTAAATATTTGAAAATACAAAAATATATGTTGTAATTATTAATTAATTTAAATATTTGTATTTAATTTGATTAATTAAATTATTAGTTAATCTTTTTAAATATTTATATTAAATTTATAAATAATTCTGTTTGTTGCCTGATTATATTTGTGATTGATTTTTTTCCATGTTCTGGGCATGTTCTACACGATGTTTTGCAGTGTATGTGGTTGTTCGTCTGTGGATTTTTTATCACGATGTTTTGCCGTGAATGTTTATATTTTTTGCGATGCTTTGTCGCGTATCTTTATCTATTAATTACACGATGTTTTTCCGTGTCTGTCATTGATTTTACTTGCTGTTGATTACCATGATGTTTTTCCATGTGTACTCTGTGATATTTTATCTGTTTTACCATACACGATGCTTTTCCGTGTATTGTGTCTGTGTATTCTTGTTTGCCATTTACATGGTACTTTTCTGTGTATCTATTGCTTTTCTTTTGATCCATGTGACCTAATCCGAGGGAATGGACTATGTATTGACTTATCGTCATTGTGCGTGCCCCTCGTCTGTTCTTTACCTATCTTAGTTGTTCTTGGTTCTTAGAACCTGGCAACTCGTAGTTCCACAAACTACGGACGCTTTGATTTCTCAAGTCCCTCTTGAGGATATGTAGGCACAAGATGCGATGTCTTGGCGAGCTCACTAACAACTAACTTCCTGTCAACATTTGCAACTTAGAATTGGAGTCGTTGTGCTCTATTTAGTCGTCCCGCCGTGGACATTCCCTTCCCTGCTAACTTAACTTAGTTTAGAGTCGTCGCACTCTATGTAGGTGTCTCACCGAAGACATCTACTCTTTTCCCTTTGGAACCTTGACCGCAGTTAAGAGTTCCTCACCCCTAGTTAGGGGAACTACGATTGCTCTGATTCCATTTCCGTCAGGATACATAGGCACGAGATGCGATGTCTTGGCGAGCATACTTTGTATATACTTCAGATCTTTACCTTATCACTTTTCCTTTAGCAAGCAACTTTAGCATAACACAAATACTAACAAGAGGTTCATGTAGAGTACTACAGATATTTAGGATGTGAAATACCTACCCTAGGCATAACCAACCCCCGAACCTTAGATCTCTTAGCATTATTGTTACTTCGCACCAAAGGTTTTTTTCTTTAAACCTTTCCTTTGGATAAATTAAAGTCAGGTTGTGAATTTAATGAATTAAGATTCAAGTTAATCAATAGCTTGGTATCACGATTCTCACCGCAACAGAAATGACAACTTCACTGGGGAACTCCCCTAAGAGGGTTAAGCCCACCTTGTTTATATTTTTGTTTGCTATATGTTTGCTTGCTTGTATATTTGTATATATTTGTACATATATCTGTTTGTGCCTGGGCTTTTGCTCTGTGCAGGGTTGTGACCTTAGAGTGGTGAGATAAGTCTTAACCCGGACTTGAGTGACACATATGATAGGATGTGATATGGTCAATAGTTGACTGTTGGGAGTAATCCTAACAAGTTTAACATATGATGTAATCACGCTCAGTTGAGAACTCCTTGAGATGATTGATGATGTATAAGTAGTTATGCATTTCATTAATTGTTTCAATCTTAGAGTCCGTGAAACTGAGGACCTTTAGTAACACTTTTACCCCACTAAGCCTTTTTAGGACGTAGTGCGGAAACTATCAGGGAGTGGTCCCGAAATAGTTGTCACGCGATACTACACTCATAAGAGTTTATCTTGAGAATATTTTTGACTCACATGAGTATTCATGTTGGTTGATAATATCCGAAGGATTTACTATGACTCTGAGAACTTTGTTAGAACCCGTTGTGCAGGTGTTTTACCCATAGTACACACCCTGTGGTTGGTTCTTCACCCAGACCCCATGCTGTGATCTTGAACCTTTAATCCTTCCATGCATATTTGCATCCTGTCTTGTATAGCATTGCATTGCATTTGCATCTTTGCATGGTCCATTGAATACCATCTGTTTGTCCAGCCGCTTATCTCCAGCTGTCTTCATCTTCCAGTGTGCCTTTGAGTCGTCAAGTTGATTCCTCGACACTGATATCAGACTAGAGCTAACTATAAATGCAAGATTTCAGAGCAAGAAGTATACAATGTGGGAATCCGAATGGAGATCGATGACTTAAAATCAGGCATGACCAAGCTCACCGAGATGCTTCAAGTAGTGATTTCCAGAGGAGAGCCATCTCAAAGGATCTTCATTTAGGAAGTTTCAAGTGTTGATCCTCTTCCTGTTCAAATACCACCATCTACTTGGCCAGAGTTTGGTTTACCTCCTAACTAATCTCCATCTCTTACATCTACTGCTATGATTGGTCAGACTGTCAGACCAGTTTTTCAAGCTCTCGTCTTTGCTGAGCCCAGACCTGTGATCTACACTGTTACCCCGACTAGCCGAGCTCCCTTTGAGAACCCTCTCTATGAGTACAATGCTGCCATTGCTCAAGGGGAAGACCATGAAGATTTTGTTGAGCCTGAGGTTATCCGTGAACAGTTTGATCATAGATAAGAGACTCAAAGCCGTCGAGGGTACTGACTTCTTTAACGTAGAGCAGACAATATGTGCCTAGTTTCTGGCCTTGTTATGCCTGCTAAGTTCAAGACTCCCGAGTTTGTGAAATATAAGGGTCACTCATGTTCAAGAGCCCATCTAGTTATGTACTTCCGAAGGATGGCAGCTTACATCAACAATCAGAAGCTGCTCATCCACTGCTTTCAGGACAGTTTGAGTGGTGCCTCTATCAAGTTGTATATGAACTTAGAGCATAACAATGTCCATTGCTTCCAGAATCTCGCCAATGCTTTTATGAGGTAATACAAATACAGTCTGAACATGGATCCTGATCACCGTCAGCTTTAAAATATGTCTCAAAATGAAAGAGAGTCGTTCAAGGAATACGCTCAGCGTTGGAGATAGTTAGCTTCCCAAGTTGAACCTCCTCTAGCAGAGAAGGAGCTAACTGGAATGTTCATGGATACTCTGTCCCCTTTCTATTGGGAAAAGATGATTGGGAGTGTCTCTTCAAGCTTTACAAATCTGGTGACTATTGACCAAATGTTAGAAGAAGGACTGAAAAATGGTAAATTATCCAAAGCCGTTGAATCTTCCAATGGTGCAAAGAAATCCTTTGGGACCTTCCATAAGAAGAAAGAAGATCAAACCAACACTGTCATGGCTGAAGTGAGGAGGCCTCATCCCCAACCTCAGAATAATCACTCTATTATTGCTTTTGTTACTCCTGTTGATGCTCTACGACCAACACAAGTTCCTCAACGTCCAACTGTTGGACAGAACCAGTATCGAAATATGAATCAATTTGATCCTATTCCCATGACATATACAGAAGTTTATCCTGACCTGGTTCAACAAGGGTTGATCACTACAAGGACTCTGCAACCTCCTTCTAATCCTCTTCCAGCTGGATTTAGAGCTGACCTCCATTGTGCATTTCATTAGGGCACCCCCGGGGCACAACCTGGAGCATTGTTATGCACTGAAAGCCAGAGTGCGTGATTTGGTTAAAATTGGAATCCTTGGTTTTAAGGATAGCCATCCCAATATCCAGAATAATCCATTGCCATAACATCAAAAGTGATGCTTTAGTCGAATTCAGCGGACTACCTTCCTAAAAGCCAGTGTTTTAGACAGGACAACTCATCCTTGTTACTTATTACTCACTAGGCCATGTTTCTTGTTGTTTGCACTTTCCTTATTTTGTACTAGATGTTTGCCTTCAAATTATGTTTGTACTTTTGTATTAATGCAATGAGCATTGCAACTTTTAATTTCAATTCATTTTGTTTATTGTTTGCACTTTTATGCTTTATCTTTCAAATATTTACTCCTTGTCCAAATTTTTGATTATGCAAATATTTGATGGAGGATGATGAAAACGTTATACCCATAACTGTTTTCAGTATGCTTTCAATCAAACTTTATTGACAATGTAAGGCATTATTTCAATCCCCTAAACATTGGAGAAATAAGAAAGTTATTCCCTTGTTAACCCCTTCGAGCCTAGAAGTAGGAGTTTCTTTCTTTACAAAAAACCCTGCAATCTTAACCTTGGGGTGGATAGTTCTCAGTTAACTGGGTTGTATGTTCATGCGAGACACCTTTCATATAAAGGTTGCAACCATAATTTTCCTTCGCACATAACAAGCAAGTGTCGAAGATGTCTTTCAAGCCAAAAATGCCAATGATGGTTCATCGTAATCATTAAGCCAGACAGTCACTCTCTTTCTTCCAAAAAAATTAAAAGAAAAATCCCGCTAAGTCAAAACCTATGAAGGAGACTTAGGCAAAACTAGGGCATCCCGCTGACTGTAATCTTCGCAAGAAACAGTTCAGGAAAAAGTTAGGGATAATAAAAAGAGGAGATCCTTAAATCATTCACCCTGAATGTCCTTAATGACAAAACAACCAAATGTTATAGGGAACTAGTGACTGCCTTTTTAAAGGTCCATTGACTTCTGAACCATCATCATGGATATCATTAGTCCAATTCCCACCTCTTGGGAATCTAAGTGCATAGTTTGAGTTAATTGAGCGTAAGATTGAAGATCATCACGTAGGTTGGGTGGGCACAAATAAACTTTGAAGCCTTTATCCTTTATTTCTTAAACTGTGAACTAAGCCACGTTACAACCCTCAAAAGACCTAACTGAAGCAAGGTTATTTTGAAAGCATACTACAACAAGATTGTGTAAACTGACTCCAAAAGATCTTTGGATCATTTGTTTTGGCATCATACCTTTTTTGCTTTACCTTTCACTTTTAAATGTCTTGAACCACTGTGTTCTGACCAATGACTCATTTATTTTGCATCTTTAAAAAATGGTTTTGATTTCAAAAGTTGCATGAACTTTGCATTACCATGTTTGTATGAATACTTTTGTTTGCAAACTGACTTTCCTTTTAAGGAATTTTCAAACAGTTGAGAAACTTGGTCGGTGATCCTATCAGGGGCAAGTTCTTTGCAAATCCTGTCAAAGAATCAGTTTAATATTTATTCAGGGCAAGGTCTTCTCAGATTTAGTTTATCCAGAAGATATTTCAAGACTTAGACTGGGGCAAGCTTTCCAAGCACATAGTGGATCAGTCATCTTCAACATCAGACAAGCTGAAGCACTTATCAATTCATCTACAACAGATAGTTAATCTGGGGTAGTTTACTTGAAGAATCCCCAAGCAGCTATTCATCCTTCCTACATGGATCATCTATTTGGTACAGCTTACCAGTGCGGAAGAGATGTGTTCATCTGTAGCATCTTTAGTCCCCAAGTAGAATGAAAATGATCTCTGTGTTGAGGAATCAGTCTTTTAGTTTTGTCTTCTCACCAAAAGAGTCAAACCTTGTCGTCGACATCTGCATTTGCATTTGATCATATATCATTTGCATAATTCATATACATATGCATAACATGAGTGTTTTATCCTCATTTGTATTTCTCCAGAGGTCGTGTCGTTAACAAACTCTTACCTTGTGGTCAAAGTCCAACTCACTTGGCACCTACCAAACAGATTTTTGTCGTGTCTATCTTACGTTCTCCCATATATGAAATTTCGTATCCGATTGTTTTTTCGGGTATGTCTGTTCCTCTTACATCCAATACCATTCCTAAATAGTATGTTTATACCTTTCATTCAAAGCCATTATTGGATGTCTGGTATCTTTTTTATCCAACTCCATTCTTGGATGTCATGTGTTTCTCTCTAATGTTTTTCTAGATTGAGTCTTTGTTCTGATGTTCTTCCAGAACTTATCTGATGTTTTTCTAGATATTCCCTTTGATTTTGATGTTTTTCCAGAATCTATCCGAGGTTTTTTTAGATTTGTTTCTCTCTCTGATGTTTTTTCAGATTGAGTCTTTGTTCTGATGTTCTTCCAGAACTTACTTGATGATTTTCCAGATATTCCCTTTGATTCTGATGTTTTTCCAGAATCTATCTGAGGTTTTCCCGGATTTGTTTCTCTCTCTGATGTTTTTCTAGATTGAGTCTTTGTTCTGATGTTCTTCCAGAACTTATCTGATGTTTTTCCAGAATCTATCCGAGGTTTTTCCGAATTTGTTTCTCTGTCTGATGTTTTTCCAGATGTGTCTTTTGTTCTGATATTTTTCTAGAGCCTTTTTTGTGTCTATCTGATGCTTTTCTGGATATGACTTTTGTTTTGATGTTCTTTCAGAACTCTTTTGTTGCTTATCTGACGTTCTTCCAGATATATCTTCAAAATTCTCATTTTCCATATATTTAATGATTTTCTAAATGTTTCGGATGTATCTTCAGAATCTTTGTATTCATCTAATGCTCTTCTAGATGTCTTCAATTTGTTTCTGACTTTGGTGAGCGACTGCTGAATATTTTCAAGTGTGTTTTCATTCTCCATGTCGTACTTGGCTGGATGTGTCTTGGAGTTTATTCGATGTTTTTCGAATATCTCTGGTGTGTTTCGGAGTTTATTCGATGTTCTTCCGAATATCTCCGATGTTTGTCGTGGTTTCCAGAGTCCACTCAATGCTTTTCTAAATGCATCTGATGTTTGTTTCAATGTCCCTCATATATTTCCCAAATTTCTCCTCACCTCATTCAATGATCTTCTGAATATTGTGTCTCTTTTCCACCCAGTTCCGTTCACAGATGATGATTGTTGCTTCCCTAGTGATGTTGCGTCTCCCTAGTGAGGGGTTACTCATTATGTAGTCTCTATCCTTGTTGGCTTTCATTTTGTTTTCATTCTTGCATTTTTATCATCCTATCGTTTTCGTCATGCTAGTGTTCATTGCATGTCAATATTGCATTTTCTCTTTCGTCCATAACATATCATGTCACGGTATCTAAGGGAAAAATTTGTGGTTATCTGTATTTAAATACCTTTCACCATGATTTCATGAGTCTTTTTCATTACTCATGTCATCCAGTAAAGATATTTAAATAGGGGCAAATGTCATACCCCAAATTTTACCCTCAGATCCTTCGATCTTCTGCATCGCATATCATGTCTGTCATCTTACATAATACCCAATTTATCAGCTAAAATAAACTTGTTAGATTTACAGCCGAATCAATCATATAAAAGTCAACTGCGCGTAAAATTAGTGGACAAAAAATTTTAAAATCGAGCCTGCAAACGTTAGTGATATTAATCTGCGTTTCACGTAGTTTAACCTGTGTGCTCATTTAAATTTTTCAACCACTTTTCAGTCGCATTTTTGGACAGTTTAAGCCATTTTAGCGGGTAAAATTTATTTCAAAATTTGACCAAACACCGTATTTTTCTGATTAGTATATTTTACATTGATCATTTTGGTATATTCATTTTTTTGTGCACTTCGATACCGGTCCAATTATTTGTTTTTACCGCTTTTATTTCAATTTTTAATTAAAAATTATTTTAATTAATCTATTTTTTATTTTAGATTTTCATTATAGTTTATTTTATTGTTATTGTTATTTATTTATTTTGTTTTTATTTTATTCATTTAATTTTTGTTTTATTAGTTTTTAAGTTCCCATGTACATAACCAGTTTTCCATATTTTTCTCCTTCCTCATGCTATGTGTCATCACTTCATCACACAAAGCCTACACTATATTACTAGCATTACATTTTCAAGACCCCATTTTATGGAAGTTGTTACCCACTTTCTACTACTTTTCTCACTATAAAAACCACATAAATAATACTATTTTTTTTTTCACATTCACAAAAACACTCTCACACTTCATGCTCTTTTCCTCACCACCTTCCACATAAACTAAAAAACTCACTATCCACCATATTCTATCATCACTCTTTCATACACAATATCTTTCATGATATGAATAACTCATCTTCATTTTCCCAATAATAAACCATCACCTACATTTTCTTTTTCTTCATGGTACCTCTAACCTCACATAAAATATCATCCTCCATCTAGACACAATACTCCCTCATCTAATCTTTATCAGGTTTTTTCTTATTCTTTTACTTTATTTATTTATTTAGTTTATTTTAATTTGTATATCATTTGGAAAGACAAAAAAATGGATTTTTAATTACTTATCTTTTAGTCAAGTGTTAAATATTTGAAAATACAAAATTATATATTGTAATTATTAATTAATTTAAATATTTGTATTTAATTTGATTAATTAAATTATTAGTTAATTTTTTAAATATTTATATTTAAATTAATTAATAATTCTGTTTGTTGCCTGATTATATTTGTGACTGATTTATTTCCATGTTTTGGGCATGTTCTATTTGATTTACACGATGTTTTTCCGTGTATGTGGTTGTTCGTCTGTGGATTTTTTATCATGATGCTTTGCCGTGAATGTTTATTTTTTTGCGATGTTTTGTCGCGTGTCTTTATCTATTAATTACACGATGTTTTTTCGTGTCTGTCATTGATTTTACTTGCTGTTGATTACCATGATGTTTTTCCATGTGTACTCTATGATATTTTATTTGTCTGAACATACACGATGCTTTTCTGTGTACTGTTTCTGTGTATTCTTGCTTGCCATTTACATGATGCTTTTCTGTGTATCTGTTGCTTTTCTTTTGATCCATGTGACCTAATCCGAGGGAAGGGACTATGTATTAACTTATCGTCATTGTGCGTGTCCCTCGTCTGTTCTTTACTTGTCTTAGTTGTTCTTGGTTTTTAGAACCTGGCAACTCGTAGTTCCACGAACTACGAACACTCTGATTTCTCAAGTCCCCCTTGAGGATACGTAGGCACAAGATGCGATGTCTTGGCGAGCTCACTAACAACTAACTTCTTGTCAACATTTACAACTTAAGATTGGAGACGTCGTGCTCTATTTAGTCGTCCCGTCGTGGACATTCCCTTCCTTGCTAACTTAACTTAGTTTAGAGTCGCCACACTCTATGTAGGTGTCTCACCGCAAACATCTACTCTTTTCCCTTTGGAACCTTGATCGCATTCAAGAGTTCCTAACCCCTAGTTAGGGGAACTACGATTACTTTGATTTCATTTCCGTCAGGATACGTATGCACGAGATGCGATGTCTTGGAGAGCATAATTTGTATATACTTTAGATCTTTACCTTAGCACTTTTCCTTTAGCAAGCAACTTTAGCATAACACAAATACTAACAAGAGGTTCCTGTAGAGTACTACAGATGCTTAGGATGTGAAATACCTACCCTAGGCATAACCAACCCCCGAACCTTAGATCTCTTAGCGTTGTTGTTACATCGCGCAAAAGTTTTTTTTTCTTTAAACCTTTTCTTTGGATAAATTAAAGTTCGGTTGTGAATTTAATGAATTAAGATTCAAGTTAATCAATAGCTTGGTATCACGATTCTCACTACAACAGATAGAAGCCGAAGCTTTAGCAAAAATCACGGCCCAAAATATACTACAATTCTAAAAACGAAACATATTTGCCCAGTTCGGCGTGCCCCAGACCATAGCCACTGAAAACAGGACGCAATTCACCGACAAGAACTTCCTGGACTTCGTCGATATACTGGGCATGAAACAACACTTAACATCGGTTGAACACCCACAGACAAACAGGCAAGCTGAAGCAGGGAACATGGTGATTCTGCGCGGGATGAAGCGTATGCTAGGAGACGCCAAGAAGGGATGGTTCAAGGAGCTGCACAACGTCCTCTGGGCTTACAGGACCACTCCACACTCCACGACCGGAGAAACCCATTTCCGACTAACCTACGGGACATAAGCGGTGATCCCCGTCAAGATAAGAGATCCCTCTAGGATAACCAAATCCCCCTTGCCCAAGTAGGCAAATGATGAGGCGCTCAAGGAAGAACTTGACCTGGTCGAGGAGATCAGGTCTGGAGCATCCCATCAAGAAGCTTCCCTAAAACAAAGGATAACTTTGTGCCATAGCAGCAAATTTATTAGACGAGAATTCCAAACGGACAGTCTGTTCATGTGGAGAAACCAAAAGGACTCACGTGAAGGAAAGCTCGCCGCAAACTGGAAGGTCTCTACCGCGTCCGGGACAAGACGGGCAACGGAGCCTACTACCTTAAAAACCTAAAAGGAGACAAACTTGCTCGACCATGGAATGTAGAAAAACTTAAACAGTATTATAGTTAAACACTACCCACGACCCTTCGACGCCGCGACACGGGGGAACGACACGGTACCACCGCAACTCCTAATTTTAAAAACAAAAAGACAAGAGTCAGTCCTTTGCTTGTGCGGGCATGACCCTTGCTCCAGCGGGTATCCCTCGACCGAGCTCTACCGTTGTCGTACCAGTGGAGCAGAACACCCAGCTTGTGATGGGAAGTTCATACCCGGGGAAGGGCCTTTGCCGAGGACCTTAACCCCTAGTCGGTCGGGTACCACCTCCGACCACCCGACTCGTTCTCCACACAGTCGGTGACACCGCATGTCGAGCAAGTAAACAAATAACATTCATACATAAAAGAAAGTAAACATACAAGCACACGAAGTAGAAAATAACAATATTCATTCAAGAAAAAACGGGCAGAACCCATTGTACATAGTTACATAAAGGGGCACGTCGGCCCAACAATACATCTCAAAACAAAAACAGGCGCGAAGGCCAGAAAAAAAAACAGACTAAGAGGCCTCCTCTTGCATGCTACCATCCTCGGCCGGAGCCTCATCTTCCTCATCAGGCTCTAGGGAGACCACGCGACTTGCAACAATTTGATGGAAAAGGCCCATCCCCGCTGTAGTAAACGGGACATCCAGGTTCACAAGTCGGAGCTGCTCCACGGTGTTGTCGTAGGCCACCTCAAGCGCCCCATGCAATCCTTCTCGAGCTCCCGAATCCTGCATAATAGGGCCGCTCGAGTTCCCATCCGTTTTTCTTCCTCGATCTCGTCTTCCACGGGCTGCAAAACTGCCTCTAGTTCATCGATCTGCGCCATGAGCCTCACCTTCTCCTCGCCTGCGGCCTTCAGCTGTTTCTCCGCCTCATCGTATAACTTGCACTGGGTAGCGCTTTCTTCTTTCGCCTGACCGACGCTAACAACCAATTTACTCCCCTCAGCCTTGACAGTCACCAAGTCATCCTGCAGTTTGGAGAAATCAGTCGAGGAGCAGGCCTCATCATTAAGAACCATGGTCGTCTCGAAGACGTGAATCACTACGGCTAGGTCCTCTGACAAAATCTTCTTCCTCGTCTGCTTGTCAGCACCCATGACAGCTTTGGCCTCCACGACGCCCACCACATGAGAGTTGGCCCCACTAAAGAATAACGGCCACCGGTGATAGGATGGGAGGACAAACCTCTCCTCAATACCCCCTTTAGTGAGATCAACAGTTTCTAGACCCGATAGTCGCACTCTCTTTAGCGTGCCCTACGAGGAAGGAGACTAACTACCCTGGGGAGAGGAAGATGACCTGTCGGGCTGAGAATCTGAACCAGGCATCTGTTGCATCTATGCTACCCTCCCCTTTCCCGATTTCTTGCCAGTCTTGGTGGCCGCCAACCTTTTCACGTGCTCGTGCATGCTAGACATCTTTCCTGCAAAAGAGAAATAAACGAAGTTAGCATATCAAACCAACGTCGGGCTCGTGGGAAATAAAGCAAACTTACTACCTAAGAGGCGTAAAACTTCCTCATCAGAAGCACATTCGAGGAGGGCCCTCGTGTTAATTAAGCGCGACTCCGTGTGAATCTCCCTGTTGGCATCGAGGATGAACTTCCCGTCCGGGGTCACACATTTCATAGGGGGAAAGTTGGCCACGAAAGCGACCAGCTTATGGCAAGCCGCTCGGTCCTCGGCGTTCATTGAGCCTGGACGCATGATATAACTATCAGTGCCTCTGTTGAAATGCTACTCCGTCTAAACCAGAGGGATCTTCGACACCAGAACCTCATCGGGCTGTTCGTCCTTCTCTCGAACCTCGTGGTCAAAAAGGGAATCTGCGGCCATGTAAATGACCGGTCTAACAACGTACCACCGATCCTTAAAGTGCCGGATAGAATCCATATATGCTCGAAAAAGCCTCCTCGGCTGCTTTAAAGACACCCAGCTGTGTCGGCCATCAATAGTCTGCCTCTAGAGGTGAATGATACGAAAGAAGAGCGGGAGAGTGGCCCTGACACCAAGATACTGGTAAACAATCTCGTATGCTCGCACGAACGCGATGACGTTGGGATGAAGCTGTGAGGGCGACAATCGAAGCCAATCAAAGACCCCCAACTGAAAGTCAGTGAAAGGCAGGCGCAGCCCCGCCTCCCGGAAGGTGAACTCGTACATAGAGAATCTCATGCCCTCGTACGCCGAGCATATCTGGTAGGTTGCCCGCAGTTTGAATACCTGCCAATTAACGATGGAATCCTCGACACAATCCTTGATGTTTGTAAAAGCGTCAGAATCATCCTCAGCAAAGCGGGAGGAGATACTTAAGGGCTCCTCCTCGGCTCAATCCTCGGGAGATCTCATGTGCTCCTTGCCAGGCGGCACCATCGGAGAATCTGGCTCGTTGTCAATTTCAATAGTTCCTTGGGCCCAAATAGCCATTTACACCTGAAAAGAAGAGGGAATTGGTGAATTCGATGTTTAGAATCAAATCCACCCTTCCACCATAGATCAAATGAAAGGGCTAAGAGGGGAGACTCCCACGGGCAGAACCTCTAAGACCTCAACAAACAGGAGCAGCTCGCCGAGCTCCCACATCGTTGGTCCCCGGCGAAGGCGCGTAAAACTCCAGAGGAGAAACTGCGCCCAAACTAGAATGCACCCACGAAGATCCTTTTGGCTCCCCGGGGTACTCATCAAGACTATCCTATATGCCTGGGGGCTTCAACACGGAATTTATCCATGATCAACCTACCTGCCCGGGGTCTTCAACACTTGTCCCCGGACATTCATCCTAGCCCTACTTTTTCTTCTAGGGTT
Source organism: Lathyrus sativus (assembly GCA_963859935.3). Classification (NCBI taxonomy): domain Eukaryota; kingdom Viridiplantae; phylum Streptophyta; class Magnoliopsida; order Fabales; family Fabaceae; genus Lathyrus; species Lathyrus sativus. Next base: position 874,624,653 of record OZ012735.1, on the reverse strand, counting down.
GCCCGACGTATTCACCGAAAAACCCTGCGATCTCTCCGGGACATTCATCATGTCCACCGCAGGATCATCCAAAAATAGATAAAACAAGGTGAAAAAGGTGAAAGACAGACAAAAAATCAAGAAACTTACTTGGAGTGGCTATTCTAGACGACAGAGGCGGTGGTCGGAATAGCGGATGACGGCGGACGTTGCTGCGCAGAACTTGAGGAGACAGAAGAGAAAGAAAGTGACGTCAAGAGCAGAGAGAGAGAGAGTGAAAAGTGAGAAGTGGGGCAGGACAAGGCTATTTATAAGCCTAGCACAGGACTCGAGGCGCCCCTAGGCACTCAAGCACCCTTATAACTAGCCTCCCTATGATGGACAATGGGCACCCGACACGTGGCAATCGTGACTGGTCGTTGTCGCTACTGCGAAAATCGGCGCCGGCTGAACAGAAGAGTCACCACCATGCGTTATTTATCCCACGGGAGGGAAAGGAAACGCTCAGAGTAAACCTCTCATAACACGGGAAAGGTATGGTCGTCGCAACCAAAACCTGGATTCGGGAGTCGGTTACGCAAGGGGAAGGTATTAACACCCCTCACGTCCGTCGTACTCGACGGGATCCACGCTTGCTTGGGTTGTCTAAAGGATGCAAAACAATCTATCTACGGCTGCTAAATCTAAACAGAGGGGAATTGACTCGATAGAGCGTCACACTCTATGCCTACGTATTCTCAAGAGAGAAAGTCAGAGTCAACGTAGTTCGGGACTACAGGGAAAATTGGCTCGCCAAGACCTCGCGTCTTGTGCCTACGTACTTCCACACTGCATGGAAGATCAGAGCTTTACGTAGTTCAGACTAACTACGGCTAAACAAGACATTCTCACACAGCAGTGAGAAAAACAACTGGTTTCACAGGGTCGGGAACCTATGGGCAAAACTACGGTTTGGTCTCAAATGCACTCGGGCAAGAGAGAAAAAGGGTAACAATTAGTCGTCAGCGGGAAAGTCTCGATCGCACAGCCACGAAGAGAACAAATGTTAGTTGTTAGTGTGCTCGCTAGGATATCGCATCCTATGCCTACATATTCTCGTCTGGTACGAGAAATCAGAGCAGCTGTAGTTCGGCTAACTCGGGACCACAGCTCAAATCTCGTTTTATTAATCTCTGAAGAATGATTACAATGATTGCATACTGGAAAATAAATCTCCTAGGAAATACTATCCTATCCTATCCTAAAAAATCGAGTGGAAAATAGCCCCCTAACAAGTGGGCTTCTAAACTATCCTAAAATCGTAAAATAATCTCTATGAAAATATATCCTAAAAGAAAATGCACTCTAAAAAATATTAAGTCTATACTAATATTTTTTTATTCTTTTCCAATCATTTTCTCCTTTTTTCTTTCAAAATATATTCCTTTTCTCAAAATATTTTTCTCTTTATTTTTCTCTATTTTTTTCATATTCTTTCACTATATTTTTCTCTATTTTTTCATATTCTTTTCTCTTTTTCAACATATTTTTCTAATATTTCTTTTCTCTTTTTCAACATATTTTTCTAATATTTCTTTTCCTCATGTATTTTCTTTTCTTTTTTTCTCACTATATTTTCTCACTTTTTTCTTTATTGTTTTTCCACTATTTTTCTATATTTTTTCATAATATTTCTTTTCTTTATTTTTCATAATCTTTTTCTTTTCTTTTTTTATTGTTTCTAAACAAAAGAAAGAAAAATAAAAAATACACAAGGGGAGGGGGTTGCACTATGGTTACAGGGATTAAAAGAAATAAAAAAAACTGTAAACTGGGCCCAGCCCAGTTATTTGCTGCAAAAACGGATGGGGGGTGCTGAGTTGAACAGAGGGTGTAGACGGAAAGGCTTTGGTTGGGCCCAACCCATCCTCAGCAGAGAAAAAAAACAGGAGGGGAGGTGTCCCCAAAAAACTGTTGGGCCTGAGTCCCACGACCCAACCCAGCTGCGAACCCTTCCTCTCCTAGCACCATTCAGAAACCCTAACTCTATCTCCTTTCTCCCTCACCGCGCCGTCGTCAACCTCCTTCGTCCTCCCTGAATCCAATCCTCTTCCCTTTTTCCAATCATCATTTCGCTCTTCCAGGCTTCACTCTGAATCCAACAAACACCGTAATCCCCTTTCTTCTTCCCCCACCAAATACTGCTCTCACAAAACAGGTACGAATCGCCCCATTCTTTGGTCGGAGACGGAAGATTGAACATTGAAGCGCCCTGGACGGATCTACTGAACGATGAAAGCATGGAGGAGTCGTGAGTTGTTGATGAAGTTCTTGAGAGGAGTTCGCGGAAGATTCGTTGAAATCTAACCCGTGTCTGGATCCAAATATTCGTTCTGACTATTTGATGATTCTTGCATGAAGCTTTGTTTGAAGGGGCGTTGATGGAAGATCTTGAAAAACACGAAGATCGTTGGATGAGTTCTTGCATGCAGATCTGGAAAGAGGACGAGTGTTCTTCGCTGATGAACATTCTTCCTGGAGATCTGTTCTTGAACGTGATGATGATGATGAAGCAGTTTCTGGAAAGTGATTATGGAAGATGAATATTCTTGCTAAAACTCGATTCTGGAAATTATTCTTGATGGCTGATGCATGTTCATGAAGAACAATGAAGTTCTGGAGATACGTTTGAAGAAAATGATGAAGACCCTTGCGATGGAGATGAAGATCCATGGAGTTTGCTTTGACGAACGGTTTGCTGTTGATGTGATCTTCTGGAGATGAGGATCAGAGGTTGGTTTAAGAGATTTCTGGAAATGGATGAGTGTGTTCGCTGACGAACACTTGAAGGTTGATCGGAGGTTGGCTCGGAGGTTGGAGGAAGATGAATGTTGGTTGACGGATCGGAGGCGATGAAGATAGGAGGTGAAGGTAGGAGGAGTTATGGGATTTTTCTGAGTTTGGTGAGGTTCTCCGGTGAGGTATGGCGGTGGTCGCCGGCCATGCATGCCGACCGGTGAATGAAGACGGTGAGGACCATGGTGCATACGCGTGGCCAGAGATGGTGGAGGGGAGAGCTACATGCACGCCAGGTGGCGTAGCGTGGCAGAGAGAAGAGAAGGTGGATGGTGGCGTGGCGTGATGAAGTGTGGAAACGTGGGTCCATCCTGAGTGTGAAATGTGGGGTCCCTCCGCTTCTAACACGTGGCTGGCTGGCATTTATAGTGCTGGCACTTCTGGATCGTTCTGGAAGCTTCCAGAAATGGCTGGAAATTGTTGGACATTTTTTGGACTGATGCTGGATTTTTGGACTGCAAACTGGGCTGCAAACTGAAATGGGCCTAAACGAAAATGATAGAAAAAAAATCCAAAAAAACTGAAATGAATTAAAAGAAAAAACTAATTAAATCTGATTAAGTGGAAAATGATCAAAACTAATTACTAATTAACTAAGGTGATTAATCCTAATTAACTAAGACCTAATTAATCTAAAAATCAATTAAATCTAAAAAAGAGAAAAACTCTATTAACTCTCTAATATCTACTAATTCCACTAATTAATTTCTAATAAAACCTATATTACCTATTTAAATTCTATAAAAGAAAATAAAAGAAAAATCTATTTATTATATTCTAAAAATATCTATTACTATTCTATAAAAAATTATAAAACTATTAAAAATATTAAGACCTATTAATATTCTATATCTAAAAATATATTCAAAAATTCCATTAATATTCTAGAAAAAATCTATTACTATTCTATAAAATGCTATATTATCCTAAAAATCTATTAAATTCTAAAATGATTAAAATCTATCTAAAAAGAATTAAAACTATTAAAAATCCTATTAATATTCTAAAAATGATTTAAAATCTATTAAAAATCTAAAAATGGCCAATAAAATCCAGAAAAAATCACAATAATTCCCAGAGAAACAAAATAAGCACCGAACGACACATAACACCGCGAGAGCGCACCAAAATAGCCGGTAAAAATAAATGGGCACCGAAATATCCCAAAAATACGATTCTACCATCCAAACTGATAAAAACCACCTGATGAGACGCGAGACGAGAGCTGTGATCCCTGATAAAAATCAAAACAAATGAAAAATGCACTGTATGCAATATGCAGATGCGAATGCGATTATGCGTCGAAACCTCGAGCCAGATACGAGACCCGGTTGGTCAAATTTTGGGGTGCAACAGCTGCCCCTATTCAAGCGACTTCGACCTGAATGGGTGAAGAGCGCTCAGCCTTCAAACATTCAAGGTAGATGACGGTTGAATACAAATGGAACCCTGAAATTTGCCAACCGCGGGAATATACTGCAAAACTGCTTGAAGAATAGCCTCCAATGAACTGAAGTTTGGTTGTCACGGCAACAACTGGTCAATTTCTGATACATTTTCTTCTCCTTGCCAATCACCTGTGTGACGCCACAAGTATTGGAATAATGCTTCGCAAAGCAGACACCTTCCCATCTGTCATGGGATTTTTCTGTCGATTCCTGGTTCACGGCGAACCTGAGGAAACTCTCCTGGGGAATTCTGAATTGAACTGCCTGGCACCTATTCTGACGAAGGCGGCAGCTTCATAAGTTTGATATGTGTCAATCTTTGTCTTGTTGTTGTTTTTTCCGATGCTGACGTAACAACCAAATATGAAGAATCACTCCGCTGGGGAAGACGAGAAGCTGAACCACACAACTCTGCAGGTGAACAAATTCGAAATCCAATAGGTAACCAACCTGGTCTATGCTTCGACATGCGTATGCTTGAAAATGATGCAATGTCCTATATGACATGTAAATGTTATGCGTTTTGCTTGAAAATGCGAGGCCCATACGGCATGGGTATACTATATGCTTGTATAAATGCTATGACTATATATGCAAATGCTAATGCAAGCTCGAGCTTCCAGAGAACACCAAGTCTGAAAACCGCTTGGCAAAATAAATGCCGGAGGCAACGTCAACTCTACTGGGGATGACCTGAAGCCACAGAATTGTCTCAGCAAAATAAATGCTGGAAACGGGAAATCAAATCCGCTGGGGATAACCGTCCTGCTGGAGAAATGGAAAGGCAACCCTGCTTGGCAACTTTACTAGGGAAAGAGAACAACTCTGCTTGGGGATGCTCCCTTCAAACCATTGGCAACTGATTGTGCTCTGCGGGGATTGACCCGAACTGGGATTGATTGCACGCAGCTCACTGCTGGAAATGCCCCCCACTATCAAGGATATCAATTTTTATCTGCTGTGGGTACTCCTGATCCCACTCTAATGCGGGGTAAAATACAATCTCGACTCTTCCGGGGATAGTGAGCACCTGTCATCTGCTGAAGAGTGGCAATTCTGATTTAACAACATCCACAAGGAATTCAAACATTAATCGGAGCACTGGTATCTGTCGAGCTTCGTATCGGGGAACATGACAACATGCGGGTCATTGGGAAATACTGTGTCGGATACCTTTAGGTTTTTTGTTTTTCTGGTTTAGGGTAAACACGGATTATGTACACAGTGGGAGATATAAGAAATACTAGACGAGAACTAGCATTCAGGGTAGACTACCAAACGAGAACTGATAGGAAAATAGGTTAGGAAAATTGGACAAACATTGATTTTTGTTTAGACATCAGACGGGGCTGACTGGATAACAAACTGGGGTATAGACAACCAGGCGAGAACTGGCTGAAAGCTGACGTACACCAGATGAGAACTGGTATAACACATAGGGTAAAACACACGATAACCGGACGAGAACTGATTACGCGATGACATGTACCAGACGAGAACTGATACAACACTTGAAGAAACGGCGACCAGACGAGAACTGGTTACAATAAACTGCACCAGACGGGAACTGATGCTTACGGAAGGGTGGGCCAGACGAGAACTGGTTACCGGTTTGCCAGGCGAGAACTGGACTTTGGAAACGACTGGTTACTGACACGCAACAGGTTTAAACTGTAGGATAATGATCCAACGACAGCAAGGCCTTTTCGGAATGCTAAGGTTTTTGGTAAGGGTAATGACATGATTCCCCGATACTCAACTTCGGCTGGGGATAAACAAACTGGTTTGAATAACTTGCCCCATTATACTCAGCTGGGGATAAAAGACTGGCTTGAACAACTTGCCCCAATACGCTCAGCTTGCCCCAATCTAGCTCTTGGGGATACCTGCTCTGAACAGCTTGCTACGAGAAGACTTCGAGAACATTTGCCCCGGCAGCTGTACGACAACAGAATTCAATCTCCAATTAAACACCTAACAACCCAGTTGATTTCAACATTCTCTGCGATGACTTGCCCCTGAATGAGCGTTCTAGCGACTTAACCCGATCTGATTATCCACTGGAAGTATCTGCTTTCAAATCTCAACGCTCTGCCCAACTGCCCCTGATTGGCTCTCGAGAAGACTCACTTCTGATCAACTGTTTCTCAAGAAAACTGCCCCTGCTCAACTGAAGCTTCGGGACTTGTCCTCAGACTAACTGATTCTGAACCTACTGGAATATAATGCCCCTGATTCACAGGTCTTCACAACATACACCATTCTGGTTCAGACTACTGAATTACTCAGTCCTGCTCGACTATTCCCGGTTGGAATTTCTTTCATGCTAACTACTAACCTGCAATTAAAACTGTCTGCTTACGAATGGTAATCTTAATGCAGTGGTCATGCAGATTTTATTTGAAAAAATTTGAGCTGTCACTCATTTACATGCATATGATTATGAGTGACGAGTGAACCAAAGTTCAAACGAAGTGCTTACGTGATCAGTGAAAATACAACAAGGATGGGACTAGCAAGTCAAGAAGGAATCAGGTTACTCTACCTTATCGTAATGCGCTTCAGACTAACCTTACCTCAATTAGGTCTTTTGAGGGTTGTATCGTGGTCGGGTTCACGGTTCGTGAAACAAAGGATATTTGGCTCAAATTTTGATTTGTACCCACCCCGTCTACGTGATGATCTCCGATCCTAAGGTTCAGTTAACCTGGCACGAGCACTCGCTGTTGCACCCCAAAATTTGACCAACCGGGTCTCGTATCTGGCTCGAGGTTTCGACGCATAATCGCATTCGCATCTGCATATTGCATACAGTGCATTTTTTCATTTTATTGGGATCACAGCTCTCGTCTCGTGTTTCAGGTGTTTTTTTTTATCAGTTTGGATAGGTAGAATTGTATTTTTGGGATATTTCGGTGCCCGTTTATTTTTACCGGCTATTTTTTTTCCCTCGGGAATTATTGAGATTTTTCTGGATTTTATTGGCATTTTTTAGGGTTTAAATAGCATTTTTCATTTTTAGAGGATTTAATAGGATTTTTAATAGTTTTTAATTCTTTTTAAATTGATTTTAAATCATTTTAGGAGTTAATAGATTTTTAAGATAATATAGCATTTTTTAGAATATTAATAGTTTTTAAATAGTTTTAAATAGCTTTTTAATCTTTTGTAATATAGATTTTTTCTTTTATTAATAAATAGAGTTTAATAGAAAATATAGTTTTATTAGAGATTTATTAGAGTTTTTTAATTAGGGTTTAATTGGATATTAATCAGTTTTTAGGATATTAGATTGATTAGGTTTAAGTGTTAGATTTTAATTGAGTCTATTAATCTTTTTAATTTGTATTAGTAGTCCATTTAACTTTTATTCAGATTAGTTTTATTAGTTAATCACTAGTTAAGTAGGTTTTAATTACAATTTTAAGTCTTAATTCTTGTTATGCAGTTTTGGATTTTTCTTAATGGTTTTCGCAGGCCCAGTTATCAGCAAAGCCCAATTCAAAATCCAGTGTTGTCCAGAAATGTCCAAAATAGTCCAGCAATTTCCAGTTTTGTCCAGTAACTCCCAGGACGTTCTAGAAACTTCCAGATTTTTCTCAGTGGTATAAAGCTCAGACGCCACGTGTGAAGAAAAGGCTGGTCCCACGCTGCACATCCCACACGCCGCCACCTCACGTTCAGACTCCTTCTCACCCTGCCACGCATGGGACACGCGTCCCACATGCGTTCACCCTATCCACTACCTCCCCCACGCGGCATCACCACAACGCCCACCGGGAAACCCCACCGGCCGGCATGCATGGCCGGCAGCCACCGCACCCATCACTGGAAACCCCCAAAAATCCCAGACTCCGATTAACCATCATCTCCCATCTCCTTCCTCCGATCACCAACCTTCATCTTCTCCCTTTTCCGTCTCCGATCAACTTCCATAACCATCCACAAACTTCTAAATCCCTGGGGATTTCCTTCGATCTCCGTTCAACCTTCAATCTCCGTCCAACCTTCATAATTTCCCAGAATCTTCGAACCTCCAGAGATTTCCAGGAGATCACCGTTGCTTCTTCATCGTTCTTGCGTTTTCCTTTCACCAGATCTTCATCACTTCATCAACGATCTCCAGAAGACCTTCCTCAACAATTATCATCCTTTCAACCCTCCTCAAGAACGTTCATCAACACACGGTCATTCTCCAGAAGATCCCCAGATACCTTCGTCTTCATCCAGAACATCATGATTCTTTTTCCAGATTTCGTCAGTTCATCCTCGTGTTCTTCATTTCTCAGACCGTTGTTCAAGCCGGCGTCCACCATCCTCGAGTGCTCATCGCAAATTCTTCCACTTCCCACAAGATCCTGGTAATAGCTTCAACATCATCATCTAGTACAACCTCCAGATCCAGTTACGAATATTCAAGATCTAGGCACTACGCTTCAAGACTATCCACAATGACCAAGAACACCGGCGTGTTCTTCAACCAAAGCCTCCAGGTTCGTCCAGGATTCGTCTACGCTCTTGCCACATTTTCCAGAAGTTATCAAGCTAAGTTGTTCTTCGTCAAGAACACAGAGCTTCCATGAGTTCCTCCGAGAGTGTCGAGAGGTGGATCTTGTGGTCTAGGTCATCATTGACTGCGTTGGTGTTTGTTAATATTGTTGAGGGTGAGATTCGCTGGGTTGAAGAACAAGGGGGAAAGAGATACGCGATGGAGGAAGATCAAGAAAGGAGATTCAGAGAGTTGAGAGAGGGATTTCAAGAGGTTGAAACGGCGCAGAATTGATAATGAACAGTAACGGAGGGATTTTAGAATTAGGGTTAGTTTTAGGGTTAGGTTAAATTGGATAGTGGGCCTTGCTCCTGGCCCATGTTTTTTTTCTGTGCTATGGACACCTCTTCTTTCATCTCCCCACCCCCTGGCGCGTGTGTCTTGCAAGCATGGGCTGGGCCCATGGATTTTTCCATATGCACATCTTGTTTCTATTTTTTACACCCCCCTCCCTGTAGGTATTTTCTTGTTATTGGGCTGGGCCGTTCCCTGTGCTAACTGCTAATTCCCCTTGTAACAACTATACCCCCAGCCCCTTATTTTCTCTCTTATTTTTTAATTCTTTTAGAGTTTATTATATTTTAAAATAGAAAAAAAGATATGGAAAAATACCTTGAAAAAATGAAAAGAATATGAAGAGAAACATATTGGAAAAAGAAAGAAGAAGAAAAAGAATATTGAAAAAAGATAAAGAAAAAATATTGAAAAGAGAAATATAGAGAAAAATGAAGAGAAAAATATATTGAAAATAGAGAAAAATAAAGAGAAAAATATTTTGAAAGAAAAGAGGAGAAAATAGTTGAAAAGAAAAGAAGGAAAAAAGGAAAAAATATTAAAGTAGGTTTAATATTTTTTTAAGTACATTTTCTTTTAGGATATGTTTCCATAGAGTTTATTTTACCGATTCTAGGATAGTTTAGAAGCCCACTTGTTAGGGGGCTATTTTTCATTCGATTTTTCAGGATAGAATAGGATAGTGTTTCCTAGGAGATTTATTTTCAGTATTCACTCATTGTAACCATTTTTCAGAGATTAATAAAACGAGATTTGAGCTGTGGTCCCGAAGTAGCCGAACTACAGCTGCTCTGATTTCTCGTACCAGACGAGAATATGTAGGCATAGGATGCGATATCCTAGCGAGCACACTAACAACTGACTTTCTGTTCTCTCGCGGCTGTGCGATCGAGACCTTCCCGCTGACGATTAACTGTAACCCTTTTTCTCTCTTGCCCAAGTGCATCTGAGACCGAGCCATAGTTTTGCCCATAGGTTCCCGACCCTGTGAAACCAGTTGTTTTTCTCACTGCTGTGTGAGAATGTTTTGTTTAGCCGTAGTTGGTCTGAACTACATAAAGCTCTGATCTTCCGTGCAGTGGAAGTACGTAGGCACAAGACGCGAGGTCTTGGCGAGCCAATTTTCCCTGTAGTCCCGAACTACGTTGACTCTGACTTTCTCTCCTGAGAATACGTAGGCATAGAGTGCGACGCTCTATCGAGTCAATTCCCTTCCGTTTAGATTTAGCAGCTGTAGATAGATTATAACCAACCCGCCCAAGTAAACAAACAAGCGAGGATCCTGTCGAGTACGACGGACGTGAGGGGTGCTAATACCTTCCCCTTGCGTAACCGACTCCCGAACCCAGACAATGGTTGCGATGACCTTGTCTTACCCTTATTCGTCAGGTTTTTCCGATCGTTTTCTTTCCCGCTCTGAGGGATAAATAACGAAAGGTGGCGACTCTTCTGTCATGCCGGCACCTTATTTTCGCGCGAGAGACAGCTGGCGACTCTGCTGGGGACTTGATAGTTTCCTAGGGATCCAACGTCCCGAAAGCGAGTCAATTTTAGGATCCAACGTCCCTTGAGAGAGTCAATCCTAGCGCTTGTTTGCTTGGCTATTTGGGGCTTATTTATCGATATTATCTGTTGCTGTTGGGGTGTTACGGGTGTTCTATGATTGAGAGCTAAGCCGGACCTGGGCTTGAGTATGCACCTAGATATAGTTGTGGAGAAGTAGTAGACGAACCTGTCTGCTGAGCAGGCACAGTTCCCTACGAAAATCTGCGCTCAGACGAGGTTCTTGCAGAGGTGCTCATTTCCGGTCCTGAGGATCTGAGGGGAGTCCAGACGTGAGGATTGTCGACTCTGGGAACCGATCATTTGGAAGTTATCTAAGTGAGGCCTCTTCATGAGATGACGATGCCACTCCTTCTAGGAATCGTATCATTCCTCATGAAAGTCTGTGACGCTGACGACCGCATAGGATGCCGTACCTTGTCAGATATAGGTCCACACCTGTGAGTGGGGGGTTTTTTTTGTGCAGGAAAACTTGACTTCCAACCTACCCGTTATTCTGGTCTTCTCTTCAGAGCAACCGTACTCCGTCAGCAGTGCGGCAGTATTTAGATTGTGTGGGGGCTGTGATCCCGTGTTTGTTGCATTGCATTGCATTTGCATAGGCATCTTCGCATCATATTGCATACCATTCGCCAGCTAGTCAGAGCTCTTATCCAGCCGTTGTTTTGATTCTGAAGGTGAGCGAGGGGTGGAAGCAGATTTGAGCAGAATCGAGCATCGAAGTCAGCTGAAGACCATTGGTAGCTATGTCAGAGAGCAGCTTCCAGTTTGTTGATACCTTGTCTGGTTTCACCGTGGCGTCTAATCCTCTGTATGGATCTCCGCCCGACGAAGACTGTCCGCAAGTGAACAACCTTACTACAGCTCAGCTTGTGCAGCCATCTGTTGAAGACCAAGGTCTGCGTGAGCAGTTTGTTGTCCGAGGTGAACGTTCTCCTTCTGTTGATGTTTCAGACTACCAGGGTTTTGCCTTCCCTGTGCCAAAGCCCCGAAGAGAGGTCCCAACAGCAAAGAATGAAGACCCATTAGCTCCCGTGTATGCTGAAAGGTTTCGTGCATTAGAGGAGAGATTCAAAGCCTTGAAAGGTAAAGACGCTGTTACTCCTAGTGCTGCAGATATGTGTCTGGTTCCTGGCCTAGTGTTACCTCCGAAGTTCAGAATGCCGAGGTTTGAAAGGTACAAAGGAGATAGTTGCCCGAAGCAACATTTGGTGTCGAAGAATGACTTCATTTGTGCACAACGACAAGCTGATGATTCATTGCTTTCAAGATAGTCTGACTAGGGCACCTCTGAGTTGGTATATGCAGTTAGAGCGTGATCAGATCCGATCATGGATGGATTTAGCCAGAGCCTTTCTGAAGCAGTACGACTATAATCTTGACGAAGCTCTTACTCGCGCGCAACTGCAAGAATTGTCTCAAGGGAATAATGAATCTTTCAGAAAGTATGTTCAGAGATGGAGAGAATTTGCTGGTAGAGTACAACCACCGCTCCTAGACCAAGAGCTGAAAGGCATGTTCGTAAACTCCTTGCAGAGCCCGTACTTCGAAAGAATGCTTGGAACCGCACCAAATTTCTCTGAGTTGGTAAGGACGGGAGAGCATATCGAGTATGGTGTAAAGACTGGAAGAATCCCGAATGTTTCAAAAGGTCAGGCCAGTGAAACTGAATCTCTCTATGGCTCTGAATCTGAAGATGAAACCATGATCAATGCGGTCCTGACTGACGTTGGATATCCTCAAGTCGAATCGGTGAAATCTATTGGTTCTCCGTCTTCTTAGTGGTCAGTATCTTCTGTGTCTCGTTATTCTGGACAGACAACTGTGCCTGGGGCACCCCATCAGGAACCTTGTGTCGCTCCTCTTGCAAGTCCTCGAGCCCGTGGCCGAGGTTATCAGAATCAGCGTCAGAATCAGAGCAGACCTCGCAACAACTTGGAACGAAGGAAAGCTCCTTCTCACCCAGTGCCTATGTCGTACAGCCAGTTGTTACCATCTTTGATCCAGAAGTCTTTGGTGGAACCTAAAGCTCTTAAGCCAGTTCCAGAACCTTACCCTCCTGGGTACAATCCCCACGTTCAGTGTGGTTATCATGGTGGCTCTCCAGGGCATTCGACAGAAGATTGTAAAGCATTTCAGGCGAAGGTACAACAATTGATTGATCAGGATCGCATTTCCTTTTGAGAAGGGTTTCTGTTTGTTCATCCCAACCGCTCAGCTGTCTAAGCTCGTAGAATCGGAAAGTATTCTCCAGCAAAAGCTAGTGGTTCAGACAGGCAGGCGCCTCAGCATTGGCAGATCTCAGACCTTTATACATCATTTGCATTTGTAGTTTCTTTTTCTGTTAGTTACTACCTGCTTTTAAACATTGTATGTTTCGAATGGTGATAATAATAAAGTGACTATGCATTTTTCTGAATTAATCATGTCGCTGTCGCACATGTATTGCATTGCACTGACACTTGCATTTTATTCACTCCACTTTATCCCTGTGACTAGCAAAGATTGGAGGGAGGATGACGAAATAAACTCATAACCGATGATCGTATGCTTTCAGATAAGACCTTACCGATGACGTACAAGGCATTGTTTCAAGCCCCCAAACACTGGAGATATAAGGAGTTAGTCCCTTGTTAACCACTTCGAGCTAGGAAGTAGAAGTTTTTTCGGACTTTTAAACCCTCACATCTTAACCCGGGGCAGGGTAGTTGTCAGTTAGCTTGACCAAGCGTTCAAGTCTTACAGAGAGTGTTGTCTTTCAAGGACCAATCAGTTTATACCTTTCAGAGGTCAAATCTCACCAATCAGGAGTGAGACAGTTACAATCCTTTCGGAGCAATCAAGACCAACCAGTGTCACACGACTTTGTTCCAAAAGAAAGAAGAAAGAAAGCCCGCTAAGTAAAAAGAAAGAAAAGCTAAGAAAGCTAATACTTAGGCAAAAATTAGGGCATCCCGCTGGACTTCAAAAGAAATCGAAAAAATCAAAAAGAACTCAAAAGGAGTCAGTCCAGGCAAAAATTAGGGAATCAAAGGAATGAAAAAGAGGGATTAAAAAGAAATTTTTCCCCAGCAAGTCACAAAGTCGTGTACACAGACACCGAAAACGAAGAAGGAGTAGCTGTCACTCCGGAAGAAATCCTTGTGAATTCCTTACTTGTGGTTCTTACCATTCAACATACCTCTCGAAGAGGCGAGCTCTTGTGCCAGGTTAACTGAACCTTAGGATCGGAGATCATCACGTAGAAGGGGTGGGTACAAATCAAAATTTGAGCCAAATATCCTTTGTTTAACGAACCGTGAACCCGACCACGATACAACCCTTAAAAGACCTAATTGAGGTAGGGTTATTCTGAAGCGCATTACGATAAGGTTGAGTAACCTGACTCCTTCTTGACTTGCTAGTCACATCCTTGTTGTATTTTTCACTGACCACGTAAGCACTGCGTTTGAACTTCGGTTCACTCGTCACTCACAATCATATGCATGTAAATGAGTGACAGCTCAAAATTTTTTCAAAATCTGCATAACCATTGCATTAAGATTACCATTCGTAGACAGACAATTTTAATTGCAGGGTAGTAGTTGGCATGAAAGAAATTCCACCAGGGAATAATCAAGCAGGACTGAGTAATTCGGCAGTCTGAACCAGAATGGCGTATGGTGAAAGCCTTGTGAATCAGGGGCATTGACTTCCAGTAAGTTCAGAATCAGTCAGTCTGAGGACAAGTCCCGAAGCTTCAGTTGATCAGGGGCAATTTATCTGAGAAGCAGTTGATCAGAAGGGAGTCTTCTCGAGAGCCAATCAGGGGCAATCATACAGAGCGTTGAGATTTGAAAGCAGATACTTCCAGTGGATAATCAGATCGAGTTAATTCGCTAGAACATGGATAATCAGATCGAGTTAAGTCGCTAGAACGCTCATTCAGGGGCAAGTCATCGCAGAGAATGTTGAAATCAACTGGGTTGTCAGGAGTCTAATGGAGATTGAATTCTGTTATCATACAGATGTCGGGGCAAATATTCTCGAAGTCTTCTCGTAGCAAGCTGTTCAGAGCAGGTACTCCCAAGAGTTAAATTGGGGCAAGTTGATTGCACTGGGGCAAGTTGTTCAAAGCCAGTCTTCCTATCCCCAGCTGAGTGTATTGGGGCAAGTTGTTCAAACCAACCTGTTTATCCCCAGCCAGAGTTGAGTATCGGGGGATCATGGCATTACCCTCATCAAAACATCAGCATTCTGAAAAGGCCGTGTTGGCGTTGGATCATTATCCCGCAGTTTAAACCTGTTACGTGTCAGTAACCAGTCGTTTCCAAAGTCCAGTTCTCGCCTGGCAAACCGGTAACCAGTTCTCGTCCGGCCTACCCTTCCGTAAGCATCAGTTCCCGTCTGGTGCAGTTTATTGTAAGCATCAGTTCCCGTCTGGTGCAGTTTATTGCAACCAGTTCTCGCCTGGTCACTGTTTCTTTAGTCGTTGTATCAGTTCTCGCCTGGTACATGTCGTTGCGTAACCAGTTCTCGACTGATCATCGTGTGTTTAACCTATGTGTTATACCAGTTCTCGTCTGGTGTACGTCAGCTTTCAGCCAGTTCTCGCCTGGTGGTCTTTTTCTCAGTCTGTTATCCAGTCATCCCCGTCTGATGTCCAAAACAAAAATCAATTTTCGTTCATGTTTCGCTATCAGCTCTCGTTTGGTAGTCCACCCTGAATGCTAGTTCTCGTCTAGTATTTCTTATATCTCCCACTGTGTACATAATCCGTGTTTATCCTAAAGACAAAAACAAAAAACCTAAAGGTATCTGACACAGTATTTCCCAATGACCCGCATGTTGTCATGTTCCCCGATACGAAGCTCGATTAATGCCAGCGCTCCGATTTCCTTGTGGATGTTGTTAAATCAGAATTGCCACTCTTCAGCAGATGAGAATTGCTTATTATCCCCGGAAGAGTCGAGATCGTATTTTACCCCGTATCAGAGTAGGATCAGAAGGATCCTCAGCAGATTAAGATCGACATCCTTGATAGTAGGGGCATTTCCAGCAGTGTGCCGCGCGCAATCAATCCCAGCTCGGGTCAATCCCCGCAGAGTACAATCAGTTGTCAATGGTTTGAAGGAAGCATCCCCAAGCAGAGTTGTTTTCTTTCCCCAGTGAAGTCGCCAAGCAGGGTTGCCTTTCCATTTCTCCGGCAGGACAGTTATCCCCAGCGGATTTGGTGTCCCGTTTCCAGCATTTATTTTGCTGAGATAATCCTGTGACTTCAGTTCATCCCCAGTAGAGTTGGCATTGCCTTCGGCATTTATTTTGCCAAGCGGTTTTCAGACCTGGTGTTCTCTGGCAGCTCGAGCCTGCATTAGCATTCACATATATAGTCATTGCATTTATACAAACATATAGTATTTCCATGCCATATGGGCATCGCATTTTCAAGCAAAACGCATAGCATTTAACACTGCATAGCATTTAACATTGCATAGCATTGTGCATGATTGCACAGCATTTAGCATAAACGCATATCATTCCCACCGTGTGGGGCATAGCGCAGAAGCATACGCATCATAAGCATGATCCAGGTTACTATTATGCTTGTCTTACAGACGTTCAGCCGAGAGACCAGTTGCTCAGGACGATTCCTGATATTCTCCCCAACGAGGTTGTTGCCTTAAGATGATTCTTAAAGACCCCGGTGTAATCCTCACAGTCGCTCGCTCAAGATGATTTTTGAGATCCCCAGCGAAGTCTTCAGTTCGACATGATTCTTGAATTCCTCAGCAGAGCCGTTTGCTTAAGATGATTCTTAAGATCTCAGTACAGCTTCCCGAGTTGTTCGCCTAGTATGATGCTTGAGTTCCCCAGTAGCGTCCCCAGCAAGAGTTGCCCAGGAGGATTCCTGGAATATGCCTAGCAGAATGAAGTCTCCAGAAAGGTTATCAGACGAAGTTGTTTGTTCAGGATGATTCTTGAAACCCTTAGCAGCGTGATATGTCTGCTCCAACAGCAATGTCTAATCTGAAGATGGACTTCGTAAACGCCTGAGGGCGGCATCAGAAGGTTCCTGTGAGTTCAGACTTCCTTGTTGATGAATCAACGTGTGGCTGAAGACAAGATTCCAAGCTCAGGTTTCGTACCTTTGGATATGTTTAAATCCAAGCTCAGGTTTCGTACCTTTGGATATGTTTGATTCCAAGCTCAGGTTTCGTACCTTTGGATATGTTCCATTCCAAGCTCAGGTTTCGTACCTTTGGATATGTTCGCCTCCAAGCTCAGGTTTCGTACCTTTGGATATGTTTGCCTCCAATATTAGGATGTGTACCGTGGAAGTGTTTGTTTCCATCCCAAGCTCAGGTTTTGTACCTTTGAGATGTATACTTTGGATTCCCAGACCAGGTTTGTTCGACGGCGAGGTTGAATGTTTGTTTGACGGCGAGGTCAGACTCTCTAAATCCCCAGCAGAGATGATGTTTGTACGACGGCGATGTCGAGTGTCTCTCAGAAGGATGTTTGTTTCCGACGGCGATATCAGGTTTAGTCTTCCAGCGGCGATGTTGGGTGTTGTGGTCGTCTGAAGGCAATATCAGAAAAAGTTAATGTGGATGACTAACGGCGAGGTCAGATCAGTATTTCCCCAGATAGTTGCCGTGCAGCTATTATTCCAGTGTTTGACAAGTTGAGCAGTTGGCAAATTTTCGGGTTTACCGGTATTCAACCGTCTCGCACCCTGAGTGGCTGAGAGCCGTTCGCTTCTCACCCAGTCAGGTCCAAGCCGCTTGAATAGGGGCAGCTGTTGCACCCCAAAATTTGACCAACCGGGTCTCGTATCTGGCTCGAGGTTTCGACGCATAATCGCATTCGCATCTGCATATTGCATACAGTGCATTTTTTCATTTTATTGGGATCACAGCTCTCGTCTCGTGTTTCAGGTGTTTTTTTTTATCAGTTTGGATAGGTAGAATTGTATTTTTGGGATATTTCGGTGCCCATTTATTTTTACCGGCTATTTTTGTTCCCTCGGGAATTATTGGGATTTTTCTGGATTTTATTGGCATTTTTAGGGTTTAAATAGCATTTTTCATTTTTAGAGGATTTAATAGGATTTTTAATAGTTTTTAATTCTTTTTAAATTGATTTTAAATCATTTTAGGAGTTAATAGATTTTTAAGATAATATAGCATTTTTTAGAATATTAATAGTTTTTAAATAGTTTTAAATAGCTTTTTAATCTTTTGTAATATAGATTTTTTCTTTTATTAATAAATAGAGTTTAATAGAAAATATAGTTTTATTAGAGATTTATTAGAGTTTTTTAATTAGGGTTTAATTGGATATTAATCAGTTTTTAGGATATTAGATTGATTAGGTTTAAGTGTTAGATTTTAATTGAGTCTATTAATCTTTTTAATTTGTATTAGTAGTCCATTTAACTTTTATTCAGATTAGTTTTATTAGTTAATCACTAGTTAAGTAGGTTTTAATTACAATTTTAAGTCTTAATTCTTGTTATGCAGTTTTGGATTTTTCTTAATGGTTTTCGCAGGCCCAGTTATCAGCAAAGCCCAATTCAAAATCCAGTGTTGTCCAGAAATGTCCAAAATAGTCCAGCAATTTCCAGTTTTGTCCAATAACTCCCAGGACGTTCTAGAAACTTCCAGATTTTTCTCAGTGGTATAAAGCTCAGACGCCACGTGTGAAGAAAAGGCTGGTCCCACGCTGCACATCCCACACGCCGCCACCTCACGTTCAGACTCCTTCTCACCCTGCCACGCATGGGACACGCGTCCCACATGCGTTCACCCTATCCACTACCTCCCCCACGTGGCATCACCACAACGCCCACCGGGAAACCCCACCAGCCGGCATGCATGGCCGGCGGCCACCGCACCCATCACCGGAAACCCCCAAAAATCCCAGACTCCGATTAACCATCATCTCCCATCTCCTTCCTCCGATCACCAACCTTCATCTTCTCCCTTTTCCGTCTCCGATCAACTTCCATAACCATCCACAAACTTCTAAATCCCTGGGGATTTCCTTCGATCTCCGTTCAACCTTCAATCTCCGTCCAACCTTCATAATTTCCCAGAATCTTCGAACCTCCAGAGATTTCCAGAAGATCATCGTTGCTTCTTCATCGTTCTTGCGTTTTCCTTTCACCAGATCTTCATCACTTCATCAACGATCTCCAGAAGACCTTCCTCAACAATTATCATCCTTTCAACCCTCCTCAAGAACGTTCATCAACACACGGTCATTCTCCAGAAGATCCCCAAATACCTTCGTCTTCATCCAGAACATCATGATTCTTTTTCCAGATTTCGTCAGTTCATCCTCGTGTTCTTCATTTCTCAGACCGTTGTTCAAGCCGGCGTCCACCATCCTCGAGTGCTCATCGCAAATTCTTCCACTTCCCACAAGATCCTGGTAATAGCTTCAACATCATCATCTAGTACAACCTCCAGATCCAGTTACGAATATTCAAGATCTAGGCACTACGCTTCAAGACTATCCACAATGACCAAGAACACCGGCGTGTTCTTCAACCAAAGCCTCCAGGTTCGTCCAGGATTCGTCTACGCTCTTGCCACATTTTCCAGAAGTTATCAAGCTAAGTTGTTCTTCGTCAAGAACACAGAGCTTCCATGAGTTCCTCCGAGAGTGTCGAGAGGTGGATCTTGTGGTCTAGGTCATCATTGACTGCGTTGGTGTTTGTTAATATTGTTGAGGGTGAGATTCGCTGGGTTGAAGAACAAGGGGGAAAGAGATACGCGATGGAGGAAGATCAAGAAAGGAGATTCAGAGAGTTGAGAGAGGGATTTCAAGAGGTTGAAACGGCGCAGAATTGATAATGAACAGTAACGGAGGGATTTTAGAATTAGGGTTAGTTTTAGGGTTAGGTTAAATTGGATAGTGGGCCTTGCTCCTGGCCTATGTTTTTTTTCTGTGCTATGGACACCTCTTCTTTCATCTCCCCACCCCCTGGCGCGTGTGTCTTGCAAGCATGGGCTGGGCCCATGGATTTTTCCATATGCACATCTTGTTTCTATTTTTTACACCCCCCTCCCTGTAGGTATTTTCTTGTTATTGGGCTGGGCCGTTCCCTGTGCTAACTGCTAATTCCCCTTGTAACAACTATACCCCCAGCCCCTTATTTTCTCTCTTATTTTTTAATTCTTTTAGAGTTTATTATATTTTAAAATAGAAAAAAAGATATGGAAAAATACCTTGAAAAAATGAAAAGAATATGAAGAGAAACATATTGGAAAAAGAAAGAAGAAGAAAAAGAATATTGAAAAAAGATAAAGAAAAAATATTGAAAAGAGAAATATAGAGAAAAATGAAGAGAAAAATATATTGAAAATAGAGAAAAATAAAGAGAAAAATATTTTGAAAGAAAAGAGGAGAAAATAGTTGAAAAGAAAAGAAGGAAAAAAGGAAAAAATATTAAAGTAGGTTTAATATTTTTTTAAGTACATTTTCTTTTAGGATATGTTTCCATAGAGTTTATTTTACCGATTCTAGGATAGTTTAGAAGCCCACTTGTTAGGGGGCTATTTTTCATTCGATTTTTCAGGATAGAATAGGATAGTGTTTCCTAGGAGATTTATTTTCAGTATTCACTCATTGTAACCATTTTTCAGAGATTAATAAAACGAGATTTGAGTTGTGGTCCCGAAGTAGCCGAACTACAGCTGCTCTGATTTCTCGTACCAGACGAGAATATGTAGGCATAGGATGCGATATCCTAGCGAGCACACTAACAACTGACTTTCTGTTCTCTCGCGGCTGTGCGATCGAGACCTTCCCGCTGACGATTAACTGTAACCCTTTTTCTCTCTTGCCCAAGTGCATCTGAGACCGAGCCATAGTTTTGCCCATAGGTTCCCGACCCTGTGAAACCAGTTGTTTTTCTCACTGCTGTGTGAGAATGTTTTGTTTAGCCGTAGTTAGTCTGAACTACGTAAAGCTCTGATCTTCCGTGCAGTGGAAGTACGTAGGCACAAGACGCGAGGTCTTGGCGAGCCAATTTTCCCTGTAGTCCCGAACTACGTTGACTCTGACTTTCTCTCCTGAGAATACGTAGGCATAGAGTGCGACGCTCTATCGAGTCAATTCCCTTCCGTTTAGATTTAGCAGCCGTAGATAGATTATAACCAACCCGCCCAAGTAAACAAACAAGCGAGGATCCCGTCGAGTACGACGGACGTGAGGGGTGCTAATACCTTCCCCTTGCGTAACCGACTCCCAAACCCAGACAATGGTTGCGATGACCTTGTCTTACCCTTATTCGTCAGGTTTTTCCGATCGTTTCCTTTCCCGCTCTGAGGGATAAATAACGAAAGGTGGCGACTCTTCTGTCATGCCGGCACCTTATTTTCGCGCGAGCGACACTCGCCTCTTCGAGAAGTATGTTGAATGGTAAGACCTACAGTTAAGGAATTCACAAGGCTTTTCCGGAGTGATAGTTACTCCTTCTTCGCTTTCGGTGTCTGTGTACACGACTTTGTGACTTGCTGGGGAAAATTTTCTTTAAATCCCTCTTTTCATTCTTTTGATTCCCTAATTTTTGCCTGGACTGACTCATTTTGAGTTCTTTTCGATTTCTTTTGAAGTCCAGCGGGATGCCCTAAGTATTAGCTTTCTAGCTTTTTTTCTTTCTTTTTACTTAGCGGGCTTTCTTTCTTCTTTCTCTTGGAACAAAGTCGTGTGACACTGGTTGTCTTGATTGCTCCGAAAGGATTGTAACTGTCTCACTCCTGATTGGTGAGGTTTGACCTCTTGAAAGGCATAAACTGGTTGGTCCTTGACAGACAACACTCCTCTGCAAGACTTGAATGCTGGGTCAAGCTAACTGACAACTACCCTGCCCCGGGTTAAGATGTGAGGGTTAAAAAAAGTCCGAAAAAACTCCTACTTCCTGGCTCGAAGTGGTTAACAAGGGACTAACTCCTTATATCTCCAGTGTTTGGGGAATTTGAAACAATGCCTTGTACGTCATCGGTACGGTCTTATCTGAAAGCATACGATCATCGGTTATGAGTTTCAGTTTCGTCATCCTCCCTTTAATCTTTGCTAGTCACAGGGATAAAGTGGAGTGAATAAAATGCAAGTGTCAGTGCAAATGCAGTAAATGAGCGACAGCGACATGATTAATTCAGAAAAATGCATAGTCATTTTATTATTATCACCATTCGAAACATACAATGCTTAAAAGCAGGTAGTAACTAACAGAAAAGAAACTACAAATGATATAAGAGTCTGAGGACTGCAAATGCTGAGGCGCCTGCCTGTCTGAACCACTGGCTTTTGCTGGGGAATACTTTCCGAGTCTACGAGCCTAGACAGCTGAGCGGTTGGGATGAACAAACAGAAATCCTTCTCGAAAGGAAATGCGATCCTGGTCAATCAACTGCTGTACCTTCGCCTGAAATGCCTTACAATCTTCCGTCGAATGCCCTGGTGAGCCACCATGATAACCACACTGCACGTGGGGATTATACCCAGGAGGGTAAGGTTCTGGCACGGGCTTGAGAGCTTTAGGTTCCACCAAAGAACTCTGGATCAAAGACGGTAGCAGCTGGCTATACGGCATAGGCACTGGGTGAAAAGGAGCATTCCTTCGTTCCAAATTGTTGCAAGGTCGATTCTGACTCTGACGCTGATTCTGATAACCTCGGCCACGAGTTCGCTGATTTGCAATGGAAGCGACATAAGGTTCCTGATAGGGTGCCCCAGGTACGGTTGTCTGTTCAATATAACAAGCCACAGGAGGTACTGATCTCTGATAAGATGAAGAACCAACAAAATTCACTGATTCGCTCTGAGGATATTCAACCTTTGGCATGACTGCGTCGATCACAAATTCTTCTTCACTCTGATAGTCACAAGGATATTCAGTTTCACCAGCTTGATCATATGAAGTAATCTGAATTTTCCCCATTCTTATGGAGTACTCGAGGCGTTCTCCTAATGCTACCACGTCAGAGAAACTTGCCGGAATCCCGAGCAATCTTTTGAAGTACGGATATTGTAGGGAATCCACGAACATGCTTGCCAGCTCTTGATCTAACAGCAGTGGACGCACTCTAGCAGCAAATTCTCTCCATCTCTGAGCATACTTCCTGATAGGTTCATTGTCCTCTTGAGACAACTCTTGCAAATGCATGTGATAAGGAGCAATGTCTAAATTGTAATCGTACTGCTTCAGAAAAGCTCTGGCCAAATCCATCCATGATTGAATCTGATTTCTCTCTAACTGCATATACCACCTCAAAGATGCCCCGGTCAGACTATCTTGAAAGCAATGGATCATCAATTTGTCATTTCGCGCAAATGCGGTCATTCTTCGACAGAACATCATCAAATGCAGCTTCAGACAGCTATCTCCCGTGTACTTCTCAAACTTCGGCACTTTGAACTTGTAAGGCAACACCAGGTCAGGAACCAAACACATGCCTACAACATCCAGGTTAACAGCATCTTTGGCTTTCAAAGCTTTCAGTCCTTCTTCCAACGCTCGGAGTCTTCTACCCTGGTCGAGAGCTCTTGGATCTACCATCCCAGCCATTGGAATATCTCTTCGGTAATTCATCACAGGGAAAGCAACACCTTGATTGTTAACATGAGGAGGAATCTCATTCCGGGCAATAAACTGCTCATGTCGACCTCGGTTCCCAACAGAAGGCTGTACAACTTGGTCTGCAGTAATGTTGTTCACTTGCGGGAAGTCTTCCATGGAATCATACAGAGGGTTGGACGCCATAGTGAACCCTGTCAGGGTATTAGGAGACTGGAAATTGCCTTCAGACATAGCTACCAGTAATCTTCAGCTGACTTCAATGCTCGATTCTGCTCAAATCTACTCAACCCCTAGGTCGGTCTTCTGACAATCAACAGCTGCTCAATCCAAACTCCGGGTAATCACCTTCAGGAAACAAAGGCTGGATCAGAACTCTGGCTAGCTGGAGGATGATATGCAATGCAACACTGATATGCACATGATATGCAAAATGCAGCAAACAACGGGACCACAGCCCCCACACAATCTCTGAATACTGCTGCACTGCTGACGG
This sequence comes from Lathyrus sativus, assembly GCA_963859935.3. Classification (NCBI taxonomy): domain Eukaryota; kingdom Viridiplantae; phylum Streptophyta; class Magnoliopsida; order Fabales; family Fabaceae; genus Lathyrus; species Lathyrus sativus. The sequence goes on along the minus strand of OZ012735.1, from coordinate 874,600,921 downwards.
AGACGTTCTCTGAAAAGAAGACCAGAATAACGGGTAGGTTGGAAGTCAAGTTTCCTGCACAAAAAACCCCCCCACTCACAGGTATGGACCTATATCTGACAAGGTACGGCATCCTATGCGGTCGTCAGCGTCACAGACTTTCAAGACTGACGATACGATTCCCAGAAGGAGTGGCATCATCAAGTCCTGAAGAGGCCTCACTTAGCTAACTTCCAAATGATCGGTTCCCAGAGTCGACAATCCAACTAACCAGCAACCCGAACCACCCAAAGGGTGGGACAAGAGGCCAACCAGAAGAACCTCGTCTGAGCGTAGATTTCGCGGGACACTAGTACAAGCAAAGCCGGTACGCGCCCACTAATCTCTACTCTAAGTCTAAGGTGCACTCCAAGCCCAGGTCCGGCTTATCTCTCATCATAGAACACCCGTAACACCCCAACAGCAACAAATAATATCGATAAATAAGCCCCAATAGCCAAGCAAACAAGCGCTAGGATTGACTCTCTCTTAGGGGACGTTGGATCCCACAATTGACTCGCTTTCGGGACGTTGGATCCCTAGGAAACTATGAAATTCCCCAGCAGAGTCGCCAGCTGTCGCTACTGCGAAAATCGGCGCCGGCTGAACAGAAGAGTCGCCACCATGCGTTATTTATCCCACGGGAGGGAAAGGAAACGCTCAGAGTAAACCTCGCATAACACGGGAAAGGTATGGTCGTCGCAACCAAAACCTGGATTCGGGAGTCGGTTACGCAAGGGGAAGGTATTAACACCCCTCACGTCCGTCGTACTCGACGGGATCCACGCTTGCTTGGGTTGTCTAAAGGATGCAAAACAATCTATCTACGACTGCTAAATCTAAACAGAGGGGAATTGACTCGATAGAGCGTCGCACTCTATGCCTACGTATTCTCAAGAGAGAAAGTCAGAGTCAACGTAGTTCGGGACTACAGGGAAAATTGGCTCGCCAAGACCTCGCGTCTTGTGCCTACGTACTTCCACACTGCATGGAAGATCAGAGCTTTACGTAGTTCAGACTAACTACGGCTAAACAAGACATTCTCACACAGCAGTGAGAAAAACAACTGGTTTCACAGGGTCGGGAACCTATGGGCAAAACTACGGTTTGGTCTCAAATGCACTCGGGCAAGAGAGAAAAAGGGTAACAATTAGTCGTCAGCGGGAAAGTCTCGATCGCACAGCCGCGAAGAGAACAAAGGTTAGTTGTTAGTGTGCTCGCTAGGATATCGCATCCTATGCCTACATATTCTCGTCTGGTACGAGAAATCAGAGCAGCTGTAGTTCGGCTAACTCGGGACCACAGCTCAAATCTCGTTTTATTAATCTCTGAAGAATGATTACAATGATTGCATACTGGAAAATAAATCTCCTAGGAAATACTATCCTATCCTATCCTAAAAAATCGAATGGAAAATAGCCCCCTAACAAGTGGGCTTCTAAACTATCCTAAAATCGTAAAATAATCTCTATGAAAATATATCCTAAAAGAAAATGCACTCTAAAAAATATTAAGTCTATACTAATATTTTTTTATTCTTTTCCAATCATTTTCTCCTTTTTTCTTTCAAAATATATTCCTTTTCTCAAAATATTTTTCTCTATTTTTTCATATTCTTTCACTATATTTTTCTCTATTTTTTCATATTCTTTTCTCTTTTTCAACATATTTTTCTAATATTTCTTTTCTCTTTTTCAACATATTTTTCTAATATTTCTTTTCCTCATGTATTTTCTTTTCTTTTTTTCTCACTATATTTTCTCACTTTTTTCTTTATTGTTTTTCCACTATTTTTCTATATTTTTTCATAATATTTCTTTTCTTTATTTTTCATAATCTTTTTCTTTTCTTTTTTTTATTGTTTCTAAACAAAAGAAAGAAAAATAAAAAATACACAAGGGGAGGGGGGTGCACTATGGATACAGGGATTAAAAGAAATAAAAAAAAACTGTAAACTGGGCCCAGCCCAGTTATTTGCTGCAAAAACGGATGGGGGGTGCTGAGTTGAACAGAGGGTGTAGACGGAAAGGCTTTCGTTGGGCCCAGCCCATCCTCAGCAGAGAAAAAAAACAGGAGGGGAGGTGTCCCCAAAAAACTGTTGGGCCTGAGTCCCACGACCCAACCCAGTTGCGAACCCTTCCTCTCCTAGCACCATTCAGAAACCCTAACTCTATCTCCTTTCTCCCTCACCGCGCCGCCGTCAACCTCCTTCGTCCTCCCTGAATCCAATCCTCTTCCCCTTTTCCAATCATCATTTCGCTCTTCCAGGCTTCACTCTGAATCCAACAAACACCGTAATCCCCTTTCTTCTTCCCCCACCAAATACTGCTCTCACAAAACAGGTACGAATCGCCCCATTCTTTGGTCGGAGACGGAAGATTGAACATTGAAGCGCTCTGGACGGATCTACTGAACGATGAAAGCATGGAGGAGTCGTGAGTTGTTGATGAAGTTCTTGAGAGGAGTTCGCGGAAGATTCGTTGAAATCTAACCCGTGTCTGGATCCAAATATTCGTTCTGACGATTTGATGATTCTTGCATGAAGCTTTGTTTGAAGGGGCGTTGATGGAAGATCTTGAAAAACACGAAGATCGTTGGATGAGTTCTTGCATGCAGATCTGGAAAGAGGACGAGTGTTCTTCGCTGATGAACATTCTTCCTGGAGATCTGTTCTTGAACGTGATGATGATGATGAAGCAGTTTTTGGGAAGTGATTATGGAAGATGAATATTCTTGCTAAAACTCGATTCTGGAAATTATTCTTGATGGCTGATGCATGTTCATGAAGAACAATGAAGTTCTGGAGATACGTTTGAAGAAAATGATGAAGACCCTTGCGACGAAGATGAAGATCCATGGAGTTTGCTTTGACGAACGGTTTGCTGTTGATGTGATCTTCTGGAGATGAGGATCAGAGGTTGGTTGAAGAGATTTCTGGAAATGGATGAGTGCGTTCGCTGACGAACACTTGAAGGTTGATCGGAGGTTGGCTCGGAGGTTGGAGGAAGATGAATGTTGGTTGACGGATCGGAGGCGATGAAGATAGGAGGTGAAGGTAGGAGGAGTTCTGGGATTTTTCTGAGTTTGGTGAGGTTCTCTGGTGAGGTATGGCGGTGGTCGCCGGCCATGCATGCCGGCCGGTGAATGAAGACGGTGAGGACCGTGGTGCATACGCGTGGCCAGAGATGGTGGAGGGGAGAGCTACATGCACGCCACGTGGCGTAGCGTGGCAGAGAGAAGAGAAGGTGGATGGTGGCGTGGCGTGATGAAGTGTGGAAACGTGGGTCCATCCTGAGTGTGAAATGTGGGGTCCCTCCGCTTCTAACACGTGGCTGGCTGGCATTTATAGTGCTGGCACTTCTGGATCGTTCTGGAAGCTTCCAGAAATGGCTGGAAATTGTTGGACATTTTTTGGACTGATGCTGGATTTCTGGACTGCAAACTGGGCTGCGAACTGAAATGGGCCCAAACGAAAATGATAGAAAAAAAATCCAAAAAAACTGAAATGAATTAAAAGAAAAAACTAATTAAATCTGATTAAGTGGAAAATGATCAAAACTAATTACTAATTAACTAAGGTGATTAATCCTAATTAACTAAGACCTAATTAATCTAAAAATCAATTAAATCTAAAAAAGAGAAAAACTCTATTAACTCTCTAATATCTACTAATTCCACTAATTAATTTCTAATAAAACCTATATTACCTATTTAAATTCTATAAAAGAAAATAAAAGAAAAATCTATTTATTATATTCTAAAAATATCTATTACTATTCTATAAAAAATTCTAAAACTATTAAAAATATTAAGACCTATTAATATTCTATATTTAAAAATATATTCAAAAATTCCATTAATATTCTAGAAAAAATCTATTACTATTCTATAAAATGCTATATTATCCTAAAAATCTATTAAATCCTAAAATGATTAAAATCTATCTAAAAAGAATTAAAACTATTAAAAATCCTATTAATATTCTAAAAATGATTTAAAATCTATTAAAAATCTAAAAATGGCCAATAAAATCCAGAAAAAATCACAATAATTCCCAGAGAAACAAAATAAGCACCGAACGACACATAACACCGCGAAAGCGCACCAAAATAGCCGGTAAAAATAAATGGACACCGAAATATCCCAAAAATACGATTCTACCATCCAAACTGATAAAAACCACCTGATGAGACGCGAGACGAGAGCTGTGATCCCTGATAAAAATCAAAACAAATGAAAAATGCATTGTATGCAATATGCAGATGCGAATGCGATTATGCGTCGAAACCTCGAGCCAGATACGAGACCCGGTTGGTCAAATTTTGGGGTGCAACAGTCGTGCCCCTTCGTTTTCCCTTGAGCTCAAAAAGCTAGTGCCACGGTCATCTTTTCGCCTCCCCAATTTGATATTCCGACGAACACAACTCTCGACTCCATCTTCCAGGCATAAGACCACCTTCTCTATCTATCATCGACGTGGACTTATCCTTAAGTCATCACTCCTCTGCCTCGAAGCAACGACTTAGGGGGCTCCTGTTCTAGACTGGGCCGGGACCTGCCCCTCAGTCGGGCAGGCCCAACCCAACACTATGTTGGGGAGGCCTAATAAGGTCTAATCCTCCCATGTCGGGCAGGCCCAACCCAACACTATATTAGGGAGCCATATATGTCAGGAAGACGACTTCCTTGACGGGGAGACTCACACGTTTTCCCCATGTTCTCCACGTGCTCTCCCCCATACAGGGACAAGTCATCAGGAAACTGCCCACTTTCGTAAGAGTTGGTCAGTCCACCTTTTGAAGATCACAGAGTAGTTGATCTAGGGCAAAGACCATGTGCTGGTCTTCACTACGCCACGTAAGCCCTGATAGTTACCTAGGTTGGGCCTGACAGTCTAGCCCAATGCAAGTAACCGTTGGTCCTGCACTAGGGTCTCTATAAATACCTTCTTTCACTAGAGGGTCATGTATCTTATTCTTTACACCTATTTCTCTGTATTTCCTCTCTCACTATGATCATCTACTCACTTAAGCATAGGAGTTCCTTGAAGGTACACCCCCTCTTTCTTCCTAACTCCGGTGAAAGCTGCAATCCAACGACGCGTGGCAGGCCATTGATCTTTTCTGATCAGGTGAGATCAAAAACCAATTATCTTTAAAATCATTTAGAAGACAAAACATTAATATGAATTAATCTTTGAACTTTTTGTAAAATAAATAAATAAATTATTGTCTTTGACATTAAAAAATCAAAAGTGTAAAAAACGAATGATATAAAATATGTTATTGAATATTGAAACACACTTTTATAATATAAAAAATTGAAAAATATTTTTGTCACATAAAAATGTTTTATGCCACTGATAAAAAAATGACGCTATTACCACTCGAATTTCTAAAGAGAATTTATTAAAAAGAATATTTTAAAAAGAAGTATAAATAAATGAGAGAATGTAAACGGTTAGTACTTGGTGAGTTTACCAAGTTAAGTGAAATTCTCTTTTTTCTATTTATTAAAAAAATAATCCAATATCGATCCATGAAGGACACACTCGAATCAGTTTATTGATATAAAGCAAACAAATATCAAAATTGAATGGGGCGATTTCTAGATTGTAAGAGCATTCACATCCATCATACCCATTTGTGTTCTTTAAATAGTTCCCACTCATTTTTTTACATTATATTACACTTTTAAATTATTTAAACAACTCAACTACATTTTCCAAATATCCATACAACTCATAAAATTTGTAAAATGGGTCCCACTAAATACCAAAATATATCTTATATTAAATATTTTTACAATTATTTCTAATTAAATAATTAATTAAATGCACATGTGGCACTTGTAGGAACGTTGTTTAATGTGACAACAATTGCATATTAAAGAACGATGTTATTATGCAATTATTCATCTTTCCCTGACACAATCACTTTGGTAATAGTGTAGGAACCATACACTTGGATTGATAATTATGCTCTAAAGGACGCACACATGTGTATCCAACACATGATGACGTGTATCAAGCACACCTTGATGTAAGTAAAACAAGCGCAATGGATGAAATTGATTTTTATTTTTTCTTAATAAAAAAATAAATTTTTGGATTCTAAAAAATATTTTTTTAACATCAATATCATGCCCAACCAAGTCGAGTTAAGTCAATCGGCTAATTGGATAGCATTAGTGTTTGTGCGATGTTAAAGTTTTGCAACCTCTCACTCTATTCACAAAATTATATATCACATGGACATTCTAAAAGGGTTACTTCCACCTTATGCACTAGAAAGTTGTGTAAGTTCTCCTATGCGGGACATTAAAATACCTACTTCACATATATTGTTCATTTATTCCAACTACACCTACTTGAATTTAAAATAGTCCGGTATATTTAGACCGAACTCTAACCTCAACAATGTTAATTTCATGGTTTGACAATAGTTAAAGATTTGCATGTCGTAGTCGAAGTCCGTTTTTATATGCAGAATTATGTTAGCTTGTTGTTTAAGTTAGCATGTTAAATTAGGCCAGTTTATTGGGCTAACTGTTTAGAATGTTAGTTGAAAGCTAGGATTAATTTTCTTATAAATAGCATACTAGTTACCACTTCTCCTTTAATCCCTGATAATCCTAATCCGGTTTTTAACCACTTTGAATATTTTTCTCTTCTCTTCTATATTTTCCTTTACTTTGTGGTTTTCTTGTTCATTAAGAAATCGATCATACTTTGTTTTCTTGGGCATCGTTTCACAACAAATTGTTCTAGTGAGCATGGAGAGAAGATGTCGTCCACAAAGTATGAGATTGAGAAACTCACTAGTGTGTATGATTTTGGATTGTGGTGCTTGAAGATGCAAGCCCTATTGGTTTAGCAGGGTTTGTTAGAAGCGTTGAAAGGATCATAGAAGATGGATGTTGCTATAACGGAGAAGGAGCAGACGACGATGATCGAGAAAATCCATGGTGCCATAATATTGAGCCTTTGTCATAAGGTTCTACGGTAGGTCTCGGAGGAGAATACGACATCCGTTTTATGGAGAAAACCTGAGGGTTTATATATGACCAAGTATTGGTCAATCGTCTTTACCTGAATCAAACTTTGTATTCGTTCCAGATAAGTGAAGATAAAGTTTTTACTGAGCAGTTGGATATGTTCAACAAGTTGGTTCTTGATCTTGAAAATATTGAGGTCGAGATTGACAATGAAGATCAAGCATTATTGATGTTGTGTGCTTTACAAAGATCTCATGCCCACTTCAATGAAACTCTCTTGTATGGAAGAGATTCGTTGACCTTTGAAGAAATTCAATCAGCCTTGTACTCTAAGGATTTAAACAAACGAAAGGAGCACAAGTTATCTTCTATTGGTGAAGGTTTGTCTGTTAAGGAGAAATTCTTGAAGAAAGATGGTATGTTTGAGAAAAAGAAGGATAAAGTTCTATAGAATTCTTATGATGGTAATGCTCCTGCAATTAGGTGTTATCATTATAAGAATGAGGGACATACAAGAAAGGTGTGCCCTGATTAACTAAATAATCAAGGTGGAAAGGATACTGGTAATGCAGCCATTTTGCAAGATGATTATGAATCATTTGATGTCCTAGTGGTTTCAAGAAGCGACTCTAGCAAGGATTAAATTATATATTCGGGTTGTACTTGGCACATGACTCCAAACAAAGACATGTTTGAGGAATTATGCGACTAAGATGGTGGAACAGTGCTGCTGGGAAAGAACAAAGCCTGCAAGATTGTAGGTATTGGGTTTGTAAGATTCATGCTCCATGATAAGTCAATAAGGCTATTAACTAATGTTAAGTATGTACCTGAACTTAAAAGGAATTTGATTTATCTTGGTGAATTCGACAAGAAAGGGTATGTTTTCAAAGGAGAACAAAGTATCCTAAGGGTAATTAATGGGTCTAAGGAAGTTTTGAGAGGCATCAAAAGGCAAGGCTTGTATATCCTTAAGATCGAGGTTGTAAGTGGTTCAGCAGATGTGGCATCCACAAAACTTGTGTCAAAGACTGAGCTATGGCACAAGCAACTTGGCCATGTCAATGAAACAGGCCTGGTCAAATTGTCAAAACAAAAACTATTATGTGGTGACAAAGTCGAAAAACTAGAGTTTTGTGAACCTTGTGTATTTGGTAAATCATGTAGGGCGAAGTTCAATAAAGGAAAACTATTCTTTTTGTAGCAATGTTTAATTATTAATAATGAAAAAATAATAAAAATTAAAAATACAAAAAATATTTAGTTTTGGTTCTTAGGTTTAAATGTTTGAGGCAAGAGAGTTTTTGCGAGAGCCTATTAGAATTCTTGTGTGACCTAGGTTTGACTTGACGCGTTATTAGGGAATTGTGATCTTAAATTGCAAGATGGATACCATTACATCACCCTAAAATCATATACTTGTATTATAGATTCATTTGTTTAGTTTAAGATACCTTTCACACACATAGCTTCTATTGGGCTAATCTACAACGAGCCTCTTTATTTCTCGCTTTGATTATTCCTTATACTTTGTCATGTATCTCATCCTCATTTAATGTACTTTATTTTTCGTTGTTTTGCTAGTTAGATATCTTAGGAATTAGGACCGAAACCTAAAAGAATTTTTGATCCACATATCAAGCCATAACAAAAACTTGTAAGTCGATTACCTCGTGCATCGCCATCAACCTTGTCGTGCATCGCCATCAACCTTGTTTGCAAAAACTTTTTCTCAATAAAACCCTTGATCCAACGTCAAGTGGTATTTTCTCAATAAAATTCAAAATACAATAAATACGATTAGGATTATACGCCACGAGCCTTAAGTGGTGGAGAAGGAGTGAGAATGGAGCCCCCTACACTCACTCAAAGTATTTTGAACACAAGGTGTTCGATTTGGTCATTTGAAATATTCACCTCTACCCATAGTTTTTAGTGCAATCTTTAATTAAGAAAAATTTTCTTTAAAAACCCTAAAAACAATATCAACTCATCAAACCTCTTTTTCACCTTAGGGCATCATTCGAAAACCCTTTTTCAAGGTATAAAATCAACCAACACACAATCATTTATCAAGCCTCCGAACTACAGAGCTCTGACTCTTCACTTCTTTTAAGTGAGGATACATAGGCACAAGCCCACAATCCTTAACGAGCACTCTAATAAAAAACCAACCCTTTTTCCCTTAAGCAAGTAGATTTTTAGATTAGAACACTTATTCGAGCTAGACAACTTAGATGGTTCCCATTGAATACGATGGATGTGAGAGGGTGCTAATACCTTCCTCTCACATAACCGACTTCCGAACCCATATTTGGTTGCGAGACCATTTTTTACCTTTAGGGGGGTTTTATCATTATTTTCCCTTTCCTCTTGGAAAAAATAAAATTCAGTGGCGTCTCTGTGTCATTTTTCGCATAGCGACAACTAGCGACTTTGTCGGGGAGTCCCTAAGCAAGTTAAGCCTAATCTAGGTTGTTTTTGCATGTTTAGGTGTTTTTCTCTATTATTTGCTTGCTTTACTTTTTGTTTATTTTCTTGTATCTTATCTTAATGATGTGGTATGGATTGGGTACTTTGGTGGAAAACTATGAGGGAAAGGCTCTACACCTGAGTCTAGAGTGTAAAATTGAGATAGGAGAGGTTGAAAAGTATGGGCTTCCGAGAAGCTCTTCTCGTGAAAGTCGATACGAGAACCTCACTTAGAGTAGATTCCATTGAGGATGTTGACAACCGTCAAGCTCTTGGCGTGTTTGATCGATGTTTTCTTAGGAATCCATGACTCTAAGGACCTTTTTAGAACCCTTAACCATTGGCCAATTTAGATTGATGGTCACGTAGTATGGGTCCTCAAGAAGCTCTTCTTGCGAGGATCGATACGAAGACCTCATTCAGAAGAGACTTTCTTAATGAAGTTGTTGCTTGGAAATGAATGACTGATAACACGAAATCGTATATATATTTTGATGCATAATTCAACTAAAGTTTAACTGTTTTTGATCCGATTTCGGGTTATTTCCGTGTTATTTGTCTGATGTTTTGCAGGTATTTGATGATCACGTCTAAACAAGGCATTATGAAGAAAAGAAGCAATCTTAGATGAAATATGGACGAAAAAAGAGTGAAAACATCATGAAAAGCGCAGAAGGCTGTTTTTGCTGCTGTGACGACCGACACAGCTTCATGACGACCGTCACACGGGTGACGACCGTCACACCTTGTGACGACTGTCATGCAGGCAAAAACGCCCCACTTCAATTGCACGTTAAAGAAGCAGTTCCAAGTCCCAAATAGTGGACCACTACTCCCTGATTTTTCTGCCTCAAAGTCCACTCTCTCCAATTATAACCGTTAGAATTCCATTTCTATAAAAGGGGAAGAAGGGGACCTCAGAAAGGGAGCCGCATTCATACAACGAAGTGCTGCCAAATTTATTTCCAGAGCAAACCTTTCCAGTTTAATATTCTTATTTATTTCTCTTTACTTTTTCTGCATTCCTTTCATTCTTCTGTAATTTCTACTTTTATTGTACGATCAAATTGGCATAAAGACCAGAATCCTGCCAACATCTGTGAAGGATCTGCCCAAAGGCCAATTGGAATATTTACAGGTTTCTCATTTCAATCGTAATTCCAGTTTTATTATAATGCATATTATTATTTATTGTTTTTATTTATGTTTTACCTTTCCCAAATCCATGTCTAGCTAAATTTAGGTAATCGGTATGTAGTAATAATTCGAAAGGGATTTGATAATAACCGGTTGAAAAACTGTCTTTTCAAAAGTAATTTATGGTCTGAGTGTTTAAAATTGATTTACTGAATAAACTTCGTCGCGAAAGCGGGAGCTTATTTAAAAGTAGTTTTGCCACAAAAGTGGGAAATTAATTAAGATACGAACCAACAAGCGAAAGCTGCGGTAAGATCAGATAGTAAACACTAGTCATTCATTTTAATAACAGCGAAAGCACTTTAAAATGAATTAGAACTTAGAGATTTCCAAAAAAATAATTTTAACCCCGAATGGGATACGAAAGTGTACGTTTGGCCCTTAGAATTATGATTAGCGTCAATAACCATCGTGAGGCGAGAGTCTTTAAATCACCATTTTCTGCTTAAATAAACTCTGAAAACTATTTCATACACCGGTAACTTGTCAAATCCCTGAAGAACACAATTACTGCATATCGATTCAATCAATTATAATCTAAGTAGCATTCTTAGTTCCCTTTTAGTGACAATCCTATTCCCTTAAACATATTCTACCTAGCTAAACATAGTAACTCCCGAGAACACTAGTTTGATTACGAGTCCCTGTGGGATCGATATCTATTATTACTACGCGATAGACTGTGCACTTGCAGTTAGGTTGTATTAGACATAGAAAGTCGCGATCAAGTTTTTGGCGCCGTTGCCAGGGACCCGTTTAGTCAATAGTGTAACCTTCTGTTACGCCGTATAGACTAGGTTAACAATTTTCATTTTTCCTTTACTAGTGTTGTCGATTGTATGCCAAGTAATCGCTCACAAGGCAATATCTTGAAACCTTCAGTCGCAGAACTAGAACACTTCTTACATCTAAGAAGCCGAATCATTGAGTACCAACTCAAACATAACATTCCCGATCCTCTCACTCCCATTTCCAAATCCGAAGAAGAATCAAACATGGCTGAAGGACCTCCAAACAAACCGCTGAAGGCATACGCTACACCCTCTCAGATGGAGCCTAGAAGTAGCATTGCTGCCCCAGCTATTACCTGAAATGATTTTGAGCTGAAACCGTCATTGCTGTCAGCTGTACAACAAAACCAATTCTCAGGAAACGCAACTGAGGATCCGAACGAACATTTAATGAAGTTTGTACAATACGCAGACACAGTGAAAGCAAATGGAGTAACTCCAGACGTGATAAGACTTCGTCTTTTCCCATTCTCTCTTAGAGACAGAGCGTGGACATGGTTACAATCTTTACCATCCAACTCCGTTACGACGTGGGAACAATTGAAGAACGTCTTCTTAGCGAGATATTTTCCGCCAAGCAAAACTGCTATGCTTAGAGCTCAAATCAACGGATTTCGACAAAAAGATACTGAATCTCTTTACGAAGCATGGGAACGATTCAAAGATATGATGAGAACATGTCCTCACCACGGTCTAGAAGACTAGGTGACAATCCATACTTTTTATAATGGGCTTTTATACAATACTAGATTGACAATAGACGCCGCCGCGGGCGGTGCACTTATGGATAAGCCATACGACGAAGCCTATCAATTAATCGAAAACATGTCTCAAAATCATTGCCAATGGGGAGGTGAACGCACTCCAACAGAGAAAACCACAGCGAAAGGTGGGATGTACGAGATCAGCAGCCTTGAAAAGTTCAACGCTAAAGTAGATGCTCTAGCACAGAAGATTGATAGTATGACCGTTAACCCCACCGCAACCGTCGCTGCCGTAACTCCAAATTGCGAGTTATGTGGAAGCACCACTCATAATGCACCCGAATGCCCATTGCTAGCCGGAATCCCACCAGACCAGGTAAATTATGCTCAAGGAAATCCTTACGCAAATACCTATAACCCAGGTTGGCGAAATCAGCCAAACTTTTCTTACAAAAGCGAAAATGCATTGCAAATGCCTACTGCTCCGCCAGGATATCAGAAACCAGCTGCTGCTCAGGCTGCACCTAGGAAATCAAACCTTGAGTTGATGATGGAAAAATTCATAGCTACTCAAGCTCAAACAAACAAAGAATTCCTGAATCAAAACATACACACTAGCGAGCAAATTAAACAGTTGACCGGAAAAATAGACGCTTTAGCCACCCACAACAAAATGCTAGAAACACAGATATCACAAGTGGCTCAACAACAAGCCTCTGCTGCCGCACCTGCTGGCACATTTCCTGGACAACCCGAACAGAATCCAAAGGGCCAAGCAAATGCTGTAATACTAAGAAGCGGAAAAGAATTGGACGAATCGATCGATCCGAGGACCGAAAACTCAGCCATGCAACAAAAACCAACTGAACAGGTAGAAAAGGAATCCGAGTTAGAGAAGAAGGAAGACAACGAGAAGGAGGGTACCGCAAGTGAAAAAACTCAAGCACCTCCAGCGCCATATACACCACCTATTCCTTATCCGCAAAGATTAATAAACTCCAAAACTTCAGGACAGTTTAAGAAATTTGTAGAGCTCCTTAAACAACTGAATATTACCATTCCTTTTACAGAAGCGATAACTCAAATGCCGTCATCCGCTAAATTTCTCAAAGAAATCCTGTCGAATAAGAGAAAGATCGAGGATAACGAAACAGTTACACTTACTGCAGAGTGTAGCGCCATTATTCAAAACCGCATGCCTCCTAAATTAAAAGACCCAGGTAGTTTCTCCATACCCTGCATCATAGGAAAGTTCGTAATAGACAATGCTCTATGCGATTTAGGAGCCAGTATCAGTGTTATGCCTTTATCTATATGCAAAAAGCTGAATATGGGAGACCTCAGACCAACCAAAATGTCCGTTCAATTAGCTGACCGATCAGTAAAATACCCCGTCGGAATACTGGAAAACGTTCCAGTACGCATAGGACAATTCTACATTCTAACCGGCTTCATAATCATGGACATCAAGGAGGACACTGTAACCCCAATTATCCTAGGAAGACCATTCCTAGCTACAGTCGGAGCGATTATAGACGTGAAGAAAGGAAGGCTAACATTCGAAGTAGGAGAAGAAAAGATAGAGTTCATTCTCACCAAGTTCTTACAAGCACCAGCCATAGACGATACCTGCTATTTAGTAGACGAAATTGACGAATGCATAAGAGAACTTGAAAATGAAGAGACCACGTATTCAGAAATAATAAAGATTCAAATACCTGATATTTCTGAAGACGACGATTGGCGTAAACCGTATAAAGACGACAGCCTAAGCGAAAGCTTAGCACTGACCCCAAACCACATGCCAGGTCCGAAGAACCCATCTTTAGAACTTAAAACACTACCCAAAAACCTTAGATATGAATTTCTAGACGATGAACTAAAAAGACCAGTGATAGTCAACGCCGACTTAGGACAACCAGAAACCGAAAAGCTATTAGAAGTCCTAAAGAAGTACCCCACCACGTTAGGCTATAACATAAGTGATCTAAAAGGTATAATCCCTTCGATCTGTATGCATCGAATTACAATAGAGGAAGACTCTAAAACCTCTCGAGAGCATCAGAGAAGACTGAACCCCATCCTGAGCACTGTAGTCAGAGATGAAGTAATGAAATTGCTAGATGCAGGAATCATCTATCCGATCTCCGATAGTGAGTGGGTTAGCCCAGTTCATGTCGTACCAAAGAAAGGAGGAGTCACAGTAGTTAAAAACGAAAAAGGCGAATCAATAACAAAAAGAGTCGTGACTGGAAGCAGGATGTGCATTGATTATAGGAAGCTTAACAAGGCCACACGCAAAGATCATTTCCCGTTACCCTTCATAGACCAAATGTTGGAAAGATTAGCCAAACATTCATATTTCTGCTATCTAGATGGTTATTCAGGATTCTTCCAAATTCCCATTCATCCTGATGACCAAGAAAAGACTACATTCACCTGTCCCTATGGTACTTTTGCTTACCGCCGAATGTCGTTCGGACTCTGTAATGCTCCAGCAACCTTCCAAAGATGCATGATGGTAATCTTTGCAGATTTCATAGACAACATCATGGAAGTATTTATGGACGATTTCTCGGTATGTGGACAAAGTTTCGAAGGATGCCTACAAAATTTAGAAATGGTATTAGAACGCTGTGTAAAAGTGAACCTCGTCCTAAATTGGGAAAAATGCCATTTTATGGTCCGACAAGGAATAGTTCTAGGACATGTCATATCAGATAAAGGAATTGAGGTCGACAAAGCTAAAATAGAGATTATAAAAGATCTCCAACCTCCAAAATCCGTACGAGAAATACAGAGTTTTCTAGGACATGCCGGTTTCTACCGAAGATTTATAAAAGATTTTTCGAAAATCACAAAACCTCTGACCGGCCTGTTGATGAAAGATGCTGAGTTCGTCTTCGACGACGACTGTCTAAAAGCATTCGAAACATTAAAATCAGCCCTTATCACCGCACCAATTATGCAACCACCAGATTGGCGACTACCGTTCGAAATCATGTGCGATGCGAGTGATTATGCCGTAGGCGCAGTTCTAGGACAAAGGAAGGACAAGAAACTCCATGCCATCTACTATGCCAGTAGAACCTTAGATCCTGCCCAAATGAACTACGCTACCACAGAAAAGGAACTTCTAGCAGTTATATTCGCGCTTGACAAATTCCGTTCTTACTTAGTAGGAGCAAAAATTATCATATACACAGACCACGCTGCCATAAGGTACCTAATAAGCAAAAAGGATGCCAAACCAAGACTATTGAGATGGATCCTGTTATTACAAGAGTTTGACTTAGAAATCAAAGATAAAAAAGGAACCGAGAACGTTGTTGCAGATCACTTATCCCGAATAGAAGGCATCAGATACGAACCAGTACCGATAAATGACGATTTCCCGTACGAACGTTTGATAGCCAAATTAGAAAGTGACATACCCAACTCAATCTCGGAAGATCCAGAATTCGAAAAAGCCGTAGAAGCCGTCTATGCCCAAGTCACATTACCTTGGTATGCTGACATCGTTAATTACCTTGCTGCGGGCGTGCTTCCACCGGATCTCACTTATCAGCAAAAGAAGAAATTCTTCCATGATCTGAAACACTATTATTGGGACGAACCTCTACTCTTCAAGAGAGGGGCCGACAACATATACCATCGCTGTCTCCCAGAGGAAGAAATAGAAAATATCATTTCCCAATGCCATTCAGCACCATATGGTGGTCATGCTAGTACATCCAAGACGTGCGCTAAGATTCTCCAAGCCGGCTTATTCTGGCCTAACCTCTGGAAAGACGTTCACATCGCTGTGCTAAAATGTGATCGATGCCAACGAACCGACAATATCTCACGACGCGATGAAATGCCTCAGAAAGGAATCTTAGAGGTAGAAATCTTTGACGTATGGGGAATAGATTTCATGGGACCATTCCCACCTTCTTTTGGTAATAACTACATACTCGTCGCTGTAGACTACGTGTCTAAATGGATAGAAGCCATTGCTGCTCCAACAAACGACGCACGAGTAGTAATCAAACTCTTCAAAAACACAATCTTTCCTAGATTCGGTGTACCCAGACTCGTCATTAGTGACGGCGGATCTCACTTCATATCGCGAATATTCGATAAACTTCTCTCTAAATATGGAGTCCGACACCGGGTAGCTACACCTTATCACCTGCAAACTAGCGGGCAAGTAGAGGTCTCGAACAGAGAAATAAAACAGATATTGGAAAAGACTGTCACTACCTCAAGGAAAGATTGGTCATCAAAGCTACAAGAAGCTTTATGGGCTTATAGGACCGCTTTTAAGACACCAATAGGTACTACACCCTACAAATTAGTGTACGGTAAATCCTGCCATCTCCCTGTAGAATTAGAGCATAAGGCCTTCTGGGCCATTAAGACACTCAATTTCAACTACACCGAGGCAGGAGAAAAGCGAATCTTGAACTTACACGAATTGGAAGAACTTCGATTAGACGCTTACGAAAATGCCCGTATCTACAAAGAACGAACTAAAAAGTGGCATGATAAACGTTCAGTCAAGAAACAATTCAGTGTGGGAGACATCGTATTTCTATTTAATTCAAGATTAAAACTCTTCCCAGGTAAACTAAAATCTAGGTGGTCTGGACCTTATGAAGTGACTAAAGTACTTCAGAGTGGAGCTGTTGAAATTACCGATAAGACGAATGCACCGTTTATTGTAAACGGGCAATGTCTAAAACATTATAATAAGAACGAAACCATCCCTCAAGTCTGCAGTATAACATTGCTTGAGCTTCCAGCTCAAACACCCGAATAGCTTATCACCAAGCTATCGTCAGGCTTTAGACGTTAAAAACAGCGCTTACTGGGAGGCAACCCAACTTTTCCCGCATTTTTCCTCGTTACTGTATTTCATTCTTTATTTAAAATTTTACTTTGAAAATTTAACAAAAATTCTAAACTTATAATTACTACTACTTTCTACTTTCGTTTATTTTCATATTTTTAGGTAGATTCAGTTTAGTTTGGTTTAGTTTAGTTTCGTTTAATCATTTGGATTTTTCGCATTGTTAGTTTTTTTATGTACTACATACAATCATTTCAATTTCATGTTATTTCAATTATAGTCTATAGTCAATTATTTTGTTTTTACGTTATTCTTTGTTTGTTGGCTGCTATAACACATTGCCATATCAATACTAGGCCTAAAAGTCACTGCAAGAACGCCCTCAGAGTAAAATTCTGCGTTATGCAGATTTTGCTGCTGTGATGACCGTCACAGGACCCTGACGAGCGTCACGCGGGTGACGACCGTCACACATACGTGACGACCGTCACGAACCCAAAACTGCTATCTGATATAACAGGAGTTGCGTTTTCTCTCCCACTACCCTCTTTTCAACTTCCAATCATCAGAACTTCCTCCCCACTCCAATCTTTCGTTTTCCCCACATTGCACCATATATTTCAACTCCAATCTCAACTTCCAACCACACTTCTGTCAATTTTTCCCACTTTGCAAAACAACCCCAATCTTCAGAACCCTCTCAATTTTCCAACAATGGCGAGAAATGCAGAAACCCCGGATATCAGTAACATTGTCTTCAACGAAGGTGACTTAGGCGAAAGACAGCGAGCAAACTACATCGCATTCCATCAAAGGTCGCTCCAGCCGACTCATTATCCACACATTCCGTCGCTTACGGAGCTCGGACTCCTTGAAGGCATAACTTGGATGCTTCAAAGAGCATGCATCTGGAATCTCTGCACCAATCCACTGCCAACATATGAACAACTCACTCTCGAGTTCTTGAGTTCGTTTACCTACGTCACATCCAGCGGCGACCTCAACCAACACTCCGGTGCCGCATGCTTCCGGATGTTCGGCACAAACTATCAGGTGAACCAAAACCAGATTGCCGCCATCTTACAGCTACCTCGAGGCGACAATGCTCACCGCCGCCTCACCGATCAGTTCCAGCACGAAGCTTTCACGCTGTGGTACCAGTTGACTGGCATCAATGCCGATGGTTGGGACTCTTTGCACGCCACGCATATCCATAACCCGACCATTCGGTACTTTCACCGAGCATTGAGCAACACAATTTTCGCCAGAGACAGCAACCATAAGGTGAACTCGAAAGAGCTCTTCTTCCTCCATTGCATCTTCAATAACGAGCCTGTCAACGCCGCCCCGTTCCTCCTGGCTCACATTCAGGCCAACTGCAACCGTGGCTCGAAGCCATTTTACTTTGGCGGGATTGTCACTCCCATCGCACTTGGGCTGAACTTAGGTGACCGCCTCCAGCACCTCCATTCCATCCCCTCGGTGTTCCTTGACACCGACCACTGCAGAGCCTCCCACCTTATCCGCTCCAGAGCCGACGGCAAGTACCATCCGGTAGTGCGTGGCAAAACTATCTGAAGCATCATCCTTCCATCACGCACCCGCACACACCCAGAGGATCGTACCAACTGGTTATTTGACCTCACTGCCCTTCCTGCTGCCGCTGTTCCTACTCAGGACCACACCCAAGGTTCTGACGATGAAATCCAAGCTGAGTTGGACAGGTCCGAGCAGCCAGAGGCATCGCAGCCTCCTCCTTCTGAAGGTACATCCTCTCGCCGCCGCCTCCATCATCCAGTGCCCGACTACACAGAAGAGGACCTTCGCCGCTCTCTCGACCAGTAGGCACAGATACTCGCTATGCTGCAGCAGCAAAATCAGCGAGCAGACCAGTTCGAAGCTTGGCACCGGACTCAAATGCAACAAATTCAAACCGGCCAAGCTACCTTTACTCAGAACCTGGCGAATCTGACTTTGCAGGTCGAAGGACTCCGGGACACCGTCTACCACACCGGAGCTATGAGTTATGAGGACCGAGTAGCCCTTGCCAGAGCCAGAGGACGCCAGCGTGGACGTGACCGAGGCAGCGGACGTGATTAGTCATCCATCTTTCCTTATTTGTTTACTATATTTCCAGTTTATTTGTACTTTCATTTCAGTTGTATCTCCCTCTCGCATGCTTCAAAATCAGTGGGGACACTGATTGAGATAGTGCGGGAGCGGAGCCTTTATTTCCATTCCACTGTACTTTGAATTTCGTAATTTCTATTTAAACATTTTCTATTTTTAGCAAATAAAGCTCGTTTATATATACTTTTTCCGTTACGCAAACATCCCCACATTATTCAACGTAAACAAAAATTTTCGTTCGTTCCTCAAAAGCAAAAGCATCACGAGAATGCACCAGAGTTCAAACCAAGTTTTGAAACTCCGAGGAAACGACAGTTCTAACAAAACCAATACCGTCCTGACACCTTAGATCTCCGGTTTACGCAAGTCGGTTTCACTACCTACGTGTACCAAAGTCTCAAGTGTCCACGCAAACTCAGCCCCAAGTAGTTTATACTAGCAGTCAGCACCATCCTAAAACACTTCTAAACGAGCGACCGATGCAAATAAGTGTATGATCTCCAAAAAGATGAAAAATCATGAAAAGAAAGCTAGATAGCCCAAAAACATAAGACACGTTTCCTTCTAAGTTAGGTGCTCCTCACCCGAGCATTTAGCCCAACGGCACGAAAACTCATTGAAAAATCAATGACATAAGCTTATGATCAATGAAGAAGATCAAAAACAGAAATGAGATCATATTCACTAACAGGTCGACTTGCCATGAAAGTGTACGGACAACGGGCTTAATGTGATTGCGCTAGAACAAACAGGGTGAACTTGCCGCGAGAACCTTGACACCAAGCTACAGTAGCATGACTGGGACCAGTTTGCATAAAAAGAAGACCTCCGAAGACTTGTAGTCTAGTGTCGTCATGGTACTCGTTTTGTTCTTACCAAGAATTCCGATTTTTCCCAACCTTGCGAACGAAGAAGCTGCCTCGTGCTTGCCGACCTTTTCATGTTTTACTTGAGGACAAGCAAAGATTCAAGCTTAGGGGAGTTTGATAACACGAAATCATATATATATTTTGATGCATAATTCAACTAAAGTTTAACTGTTTTCGATCCGATTTTGGGTTATTTCCGTATTATTTGTCTGATGTTTTGCAGGTATTTGATGATCACGTCTAAACAAGGCATTATGAAGAAAAGAAGCAATCTCAGATGAAATATGGACGAAAAAAGAGTGAAAACATCATGAAAAGCGCAGAAGGCTGTTTTTGCTGCTGTGACGACCGTCACAGCTTCATGATGACCGTCACACGGGTGACGACCGTCACACCTTGTGACGACCGTCATGCAGGCAAAAACGCCCCACTTCAATTGCACGTTAAAGAAGCAGTTCCAAGTCCCAAATAGTGGACCACTACTCCCTGATTTTTCTGCCTCAAAGTCCACTCTCTCCAATTATAACCGTTAGAATTCCATTTCTATAAAAGGGGAAGAAGGGGACCTCAGAAAGGGAGCCGCATTCATACAACGAAGTGCTGCCAAATTTATTTCCAGAGCAAACCTTTCCAGTTTAATATTCTTATTTATTTCTCTTTACTTTTTCTGCATTCCTTTCATTCTTCTGTAATTTCTACTTTTATTGTACGATCAAATTGGCATAAAGACCAGAATCCTGCCAACATCTGTGGAGGATCTGCCTAAAGGCCAATTGGAATATTTACAGGTTTCTCATTTCAATCGTAATTCCAGTTTTATTATAATGCATATTATTATTTATTGTTTTTATTTATGTTTTACCTTTCCCAAATCCATGTCTAGCTAAATTTAGGTAATCGGTATGTAGTAATAATTCGAAAGGGATTTGATAATAACCGGTTGAAAAACTGTCTTTTCAAAAGTAATTTATGGTCTGAGTGTTTAAAATTGATTTACTGAATAAACTTCGTCGCGAAAGCGAGAGCTTATTTAAAAGTAGTTTTGCCACAAAAGTGGGAAATTAATTAAGATACGAACCAACAAGCGAAAGTTGCGGTAAGATCAGATAGTAAACACTAGCCATTCATTTTAATAACAGCGAAAGCACTTTAAAATGAATTAGAACTTAGAGATTTCCAAAAAAATAATTTTAACCTCGAATGGGATACGAAAGTGTACGTTTGGCCCTTAGAATTATGATTAGCGTCAATAACCATCGTGAGGCGAGAGTCTTTAAATCACCATTTTCTGCTTAAATAAACTCTGAAAACTATTTCATACACCGGTAACTTGTCAAATCCCTGAAGAACACAATTACTGCATATCGATTCGATCAATTATAATCTAAGTAGCATTCTTAGTTCCCTTTTAGTGACAATCTTATTCCCTTAAACATATTCTACCTAGCTAAACATAGTAACTCCCGAGAACACTAGTTTGATTACGAGTCCCTGTGGGATCGATATCTATTATTACTACGTGATAGACTGTGCACTTGCAGTTAGGTTGTATTAGACATAGAAAGTCGCGATCAATGACATACGTAAAAAACAGTTGAGGAAGTCCATGACTCTGAAACCCTTGTCTAGAACTCAATGTCGATGGTCTCGTAGTATGGATCCCCGAGAAACTCTTCTTGCAAGGTTTGATACGAAGATCTCACCCAAAAGAGGTTCGTGTGATGGAGTAATCAACCGACATGCTCATGTCGTATGTGATAAACATTCGTGTGAACCCATGACTTCGGGTTCCCTATTAAACCTTAGACCACACCTGGTGAGAACCCTGTTTGGAAAGCATTCATTTTTTTCCTCCATCTGTACCTCTGACCTTTAAACTCATGTACTAAAAATTTTAAAAATACACATTGCATCCATTGCATTGCATCTGCATTTCATCAGCATGTATGCATACCGTTTCCACAGTAAGCTCATTCCGCCTTTGTCCATGACCTTTTAGTTGATTTCCCAATACTCACACTGAACTTGTGGTAGCGACAAAGTATTTGAAGCAAGATCAAGTGGTGACGAGAAAGAAAAGAGAATTTTTGAAAGGCCAATCAGACAAGTCAAGTTGGAAGTTGTGGTAGCTATGTCAGAGCACAACCCTCAGCATGTTGTAAGGGAGAATCTTGATACCCCAATCGGTTTTACTGTGACGACCAACCTGTTGTACAATCATTCGCCTAATGATGATCCTCAACAAATAAAAATTCCTACTCGATCCAAGGTGAGGCTATTGACTGATCCTATGAAGGAAAGGCTTCGTGCCTTTGAGGAGAAACTTCAAGCTATGAAAGTGCATAATACACATGGTTTCGATGTTGCTGATATGTGCCTAGTGCCAAACCTGGTGATTCATCCGAAATTCAGAGTACCCAACTCCGAGAAGTATGTAGGCCTTAGTTGCCCGGAGTTTCATTTTGTGATGTTCTGCCGAAAGATGACTTCTTATACCCACGACAATAAGTTGATGATTCACTATTTTTAAGACAGTTTGAGTGGGGCATCCTTAAGTTGGTACATGGACTTAGAAAGAAGTCGTATCCAGTCTTGGAGGGACTTAGCCAGTGCTTTTCTAAAGCAATACCAGTACAATTTGGATGTGGCTCCCAATTGCACGCAGTTTCAAAACCTATCTCAGAAGAGTGGTGAATCCTTCAAGGAATACGCATAACGGTGGAGAGAATTGGCAGCCTAAGTGCAACTATCACTCTTGGACGAAGAATTGATCGACATGTTCATATACAGTCTATATAGTTCTTATCTTGAAAGAATGGCTGGCAGTGCATTTTTAAGATTCTCTGACCTTGTGATAGTAAGAGAATACATCGAGAGCTACCTTAAGAATGGACAAATCTAGGACACCTTGAGCAGCCAGGCCGGTGAGACTGAATGTCTCAGCAATTCCCAAAAGGAAGAGGAGGATGAAACCAACGCAGTCATAGCAAAATTGAGTATTCTCATGGTGCACTAGTGTTTACTGTGAATTTTGGTAAACAACCGATGGTCTATCAATTTAGGGTAAAATTGACTAACTTGCAGGATCGACCATACTAAATCCTAGAACATGTGCTAAGTGTGCAAAAAGACCCTAAGTTGAACTCCGCGTTCGACTATCAAATCTTTTGGAAAGTAAGATGACTTGAAGGTTAAAAGAAAGGAAGTAATGCGTTGAAGGTTAAAAGGCAAGAATGTAAAAGTGCAGCAATGTAAAAGCTTTTAAAAGTAAATGACTTTGAAAATAAAGGCAATAATGTAAATGTGCCAAAGACTATAATCTGAACTCCGCGTTCGACTATGGAATCTTTGAAAATAAAGGGTTTTGAACGTAAATGACTTTTAATATTAAAGGTACAAAAGATGCTAATCTGAACTCCACGTTCGACTATGGGATCCTTGAAAATAAAGGTGCAGAAAAGTTAAATGGCATGGAAAGTAAAGGAATTTTTAAGTTGAGGGAAAGCTTGTAAAACAGTTTAAATGTAAAAGATGAAGGTTAAAGGGCAACAAGTAAATGGAAAGAATGAGTAAATTGCATTAAGGAAAAGGGGTTGGTGTTATATCAGGTACATTCTCGCTAACTCGTTTCTCTACACGCGGGTACTTTGAGTTGTATGGAGTGACTAGTACAAAAATGAATGAACATCTTTATTACATAAAAATAACACCTATTTATAGTGCTAGAAAGTAACCACTTAGATGACAGTTGAGGTTTCACAACTTGTCTTTTTGGCGCTTTTCTCAGTCTTCAACTTCTCCCACGTTTGCCCACTATCACTTTGAATTTAGACATTAAGAATTCCCTCTAATGTTGATAGTAACTGCCTCGCGCTCCCTTTAGCATGATCTTGGTTGAGAATGTTTCCAACATTTAGTATTGTTTTTAGAAACTTTGTCCACCTTTCTTCGACTCAGATCTCTTCATAGTCATGTTGAAACCTTCACATGTGCTAAAGTGACATTTTGACTTAAGATGGATCTGAATTTCACTAGCATCGAAAATGAGAGCTAGCAACCAACATAGCCTTATGGTCCCTCATCTTCTCGACAATCATCAGTTCTAGTGCCATGCTATCCTTATGGGCAGCCAACCATTCCTAGAGCTTCGTACCAAAAACCTTAGGTCACTCCTCATTCAAATTAATGAGCCCATGATTGAGGACATCAAAATCAGCGTCAGAGTTAGCATAGGCCTTGCAACAACTTGGAATGGATACTTTGAGATGCTCTATGGTTTCACTTATCCAAGTCTTGTCAAAATGTTTTGGATTAATGCCTCCATTATTGAGCTGAATTCTGAGTATGCTATTCTGTCTAGAGTAACTGGTGTTTCTATTACAGTAACCTCTAAAGCGATTGCGAGTGTGATCAATAATGAGGAGATTGGAGAAATCTCAAGAACTGTTGTTTGGGAACACTATTTTACTACTTGGCGTATCTTTGTAGATCCATATAATACATCAGAGGTCTCAAATCTTCTTCTTGATGTTGTTTGGAATCAGATTTTGAATTCAAACTTACTTCCTAAGGATAAGGATTTAGACCAAGTGAACTCTATTGAAAAAGATATGCTACTACTTCTTAATTCAGATTTGAAGATTGATCTTCCCCAAGTTATGTTTTACCATCTGAAGAAGTTTATTTCTTCTTTTCAAAAGGGAAAGACCTTCTCCATTCCTTATGCATGAGTTATTTCTGAAATACTTGTTCAGCAGGGGTTAACATAAGTTCTGAGGCCAATTCTTCTAAAATTTAGAGAGACGTGGTTGAAGCTATCTATGAAATATTTTGATGTTAGATTTATGTATAGTTATGCTTTGTATTCTGTTGAAATCTCTGTATTAAGTTTCTTATTAACAAATTCAGAGTTTGTTCATGCTTATGTTCAGTTTTAAATTGTTGAATATTTATTCTACGTTGTTCATGAGAATCTAAAATAAATAGGTAAAAGTAATCAATGTGTTCAACTTATTTCATTAATGGAAAGGAAGTTATTACAAGACAATTAGATGATTTTGATCTGTTGGATTGGCCCTAAGGATTATCTGACATGTCCAGACTATCTAAGTAATCTTGCCATTCTTCCTTAGCAAACTCCATAGTCTCTTTTCTCAGCTGATGTCTACATTTGGACCCAGAAGATCTTCTTCTGGTTGTCGTCACTAAAGATGTTGTTAAGGAGAGCACTTTTAAAGTTGTCTGCTTACTTGCAGATCCTTCAGCTGCTGCTTTGCCTTAGTTTGCTTGAGTTGTTGCATTCAGTAATGCTGCCTTCCTAAAATCTCTCTTTGGAACTCAAATTTTCTTTTGCTTATACATCTTAGTGTTTTAAGGGTTAATTGATGATGGAAGAAAGCTTACTTGAGTCCTTTTTTATAGACGAGTTACATACATTGTCTTGAGTTTAATATTATTTAAGTATTGGATAAGTCTTATCAGTACTCTAATAATAACTCTTGGAAATCTTATCTAACAGTCTGACCTATTTAAGATTCTTTAAACAACTATGAATCTATGTTTGATTTGTTTTAACTGTTGCTTCTGTGTAATTTTCATTTTGTTAATCTACTTTCAGAAAATCTAAAGAAAAGTTGTTGGAATGTACTTGCATGCTGAAGAAATCCTGGTCAAAACAACTACTTCATTAACATTAAGCATCTGGATTACAAAATTATTTTAAAAAGGGATAGGATGTTTCTAGTAAAGATCCCTAGCTAGAACATCTCGTGCCAAACGGCATCCACTGTTGCCATAATCCACTTATTCATCTTTAGAGTCAATTTCTTCTTCCTTATTTAAGATTGAGAGTGATCGGTAAAACTGCTTGTTGACCCTTATTTTCTTCTTTGACCTTTTCATACTTCTTCTCTTTGGCTTCAGAGCAGCTACTGAAGAACCTCCTTCTAAAGGTTGTACAGGAACTGCTGAAGTTGCCTCTTTAGAAGTAAGTGTTTCTGAGGGCAAATGCTCAGTCATAGAAGATTCAGAAGCAACTCGCCTCTAAAGATATTGGACTTCTAAATTTATAGAGCTCTCTGTTGCATCTGTTATGACAGATGTGTTATGACTCTCAGTTGATGACTCCATATCTCTAGGAAGATGTTGATAAAAATGACTTAGAAGTTGAGTGCTTTTATAATGGCTTCTGTGTATACCAAGAGTCTTAAATTAATCCTCGTTTAATTTTTGGAATAGTAATGACCACTAAAGACTTTAAAGCATGCACTTTACAAACCTTAATGATTATTATTACTTGATTACTTTTCCTCATTGGAAACTGATCCTGTAATGATGATTTTAGTTACATTTATTAGTTAGATTTTTTATTTTATTTTCTTTTTATTCTTTTTGATGTGACAAAAGAGGGAGAAATAATGGTAAGTATTTAAGTGGAAACTAAACCCATTGAGTACATATTCAGTTGTACAAATTGGTCATTTATTTTCTATTTTTATGGTTACCTTGCCCATAGCGTAATTTAACTTTCTTGTACATAGTGTTAAGTAAGAGCTTACAAACCTCTAACTTAGCCTATTTAGACTCAGAAGGAGCTTACGAACCTCGTATTCTGATATTGCCAAAGGAAGTTAAAATGTTGTTATTTTGATTTTATTAAATATGGAACTAAGGAGGAGCTTACAAACCTCAACCTTGAAACTGTTTGACTCAGGGGGAGCTTGCAAACCTTAGACCCTGATGTTACTAAGAAGACTGATTTATTTTTTGTTGAAAAATAGTTCTTGGTGTTAGAGTCAATAGAACTCAGCTTTGAACTATCAGACTCAGGGGGAGCTTACAAACCTCATACCCTGATGTTGGAGACAAAATTAAATGCCCAACATTGTCCTTTAAACACTTGCGTTTGTCATCATCAAAAAGGGGAAGATTGTTAGAATAATATATCTTCTTGACATATTCTCTCTTGGTTTTGATGATAATAAAGTATTGAAAAAACAATGATTTATTTGATGTCTGTTTTATTTATGCAGGTTCTACACCATTGTACATAAATAATTAGAATCTGTGTTAGATGAACACACTTGGGAGTTGCTTCATTGCTAGCTTCTAGTGGCAGAGTCTAAAGAACAATTGCTAATGTGGCTTGGCGCAGACTCTAAGCTGAAGGCCTCAACATTCAGATGAGTTACTACACTTGGAAATTGTATATCAGCATCTGGTACCACTCAGAGTTGGTGATAAAGTTGTGGTTGTCTGTACTGCATAAAGCAAGTTATATTGTCTTATCAGCTTGTCAGCTAGAGTCTACAAGATTTCAAGGCTCAAGAAAGGTTGACATGCTCTACAAATATATGCTCTCAACGGCTATATTATTATGAGAACCTCTTGAAGACTCAAAGTTTAAACGTGTTACACAATGAATTCAGAATCTGCTTTGCATACATCTTCAACATCTCTTGTACTATGGGACAAAGACAAAGACACTTGAACAAGTTACTTCCTCAACAGATAATTTTTGCAAAGGCTATAAATATGGTTGAATATTCAAGTTTGAATCTTAACAAGGATCCTTCAGACGAACGAGTAGCAAGATCAAGCAATTATCAACTCTATTGTAATATGTAGATTTTCTATTGTAGGTTGTAATTATAAAAGCCTTAAGATTTCTTACCATTGAATATCTTAGAAACCTTAAGAGTTTTAGGTCTTTGTTATAGTGATTTCCCATACCTTTGATGCTTGTATCATGTACACTTTGTTCTCTATTCTGCCAAGCCTTCAATATTTTAGATCATGTCTCTTGCTATATGTTTGAGCATAAGTCTTGTCACATTGAGATTCAAGCAACAAGTATCGAGCCAAGATGCTTGAGCTACGTAAGTTTCTTGCTATGTGCTTGAGTTGTAAGAGTCTTAATCAGCTAGTATGATTGAGCAAAGGGAAAGTCTCTGTCTGAGGAGCGTGAGCAGGAGGTCTCGAGTGCAGCCTGAGTAAGGAAAAGTCTCCGTCTGAATAACCTTTGGAACAAGTGGGTCAGTTAGAGGGCGTGAGCAAGAAATCTTAGACATGTGCTCTAAGCAAGGGTAAGTCTCAACCAGAGGACCTTTGGAGCAGTTGGCTCGGTCAGAGGGTGTGAGTAAGGGAAGTCTTAGACATGTGCTGTAAGTAAGAAAGTCTCGGACATTTGGTCTGAGCAAGTGTAAAAGACTTATGCAGAAGCATAAGAGATTGTAATCATGAAGTGGTTATAACAAAAATCTATTGTGAGGCAAGGGGTCTGGAGTACTCTTAATTAGGGGGAGGAACCAGGATAAATCTTTTGTGTCTTCTGTTGTTATTTGCTTACTTCTATTATATCCGCTGCCAATGAATTAAAACTGAATCTTAACACCAATTCTAATTCTAAAACTCTGATCAGGAGTTAAATTAAAGAAAACACGAAACACAATTCAAACCCTCATTTCTTGTATATTTTTCACATCTTCACCATATAGATAACTCTTCTAAAATTTATTTTCAACCCCAAAATCATTTCAAAACTTCTTAAGATAGATTCTAGGCCCCATAAATTTGACCAAGCATTATCACAAACTATAATTGTGTTGCCAGCAAATTGGATTAAACTAATTGAGTCCTCCTCATTTAATTTAAAACCACTAAGAATATTCTTGTTAACCGCTCTCCTCACCACAAGGGCAAGACCTTCCACCACTAAAGAGAACAAGAAAGAAGGCAATAGGTCACCTTGTCTTAGACCCCTTAAAACCTTAAATCTTTTGTTGTGCTATCATTCACCAAAATAGACAAATAGCTATTTAAAACCCCCCTACTTTTAACCACTGCAACCACTTCTCACTAAAATTCATAGCAACCAACACCTTTTCTAAAAACTCTCAATCAAGAGAGTCATAAGCTTGTCCGAAGTCAACTTTAAACAATAAACACCTTCTATTCTTTCTTCTAATAATAAAAGGTAATATCTTTCTTAGACACCCCAAATTTCTTTAGCAAATTCATATGCACTTTAATAATCATATAAATCATCGGGAATACCATTGAGAATAAAAATTATCCTATACATAATCATGTTTATTTTGAAGGAGTGTTCATTTTTATCTTTTATTTATCTTGAGGAACTATTGGAATATAATCCTTTAAATATCAACAACCTTATTTGTTGTAATTTTTTGGAAGTGATTCTCTTTCTTTAAAATATTTCTTGACACAATTCAAAATTGTGCAAGAAGAATCAAGACAAGAGGTTTTCAGAATAAAACAACTAAATTACAAGTTGTATAGGAGTCCTATGTATTATATGATCTATTTTAGAATTATACTCTCAAATATGATACTTAGACCACTACAACTCTAAAATGGACAAAACTTATCAATGAGACAATTTTCTGAAAAGGGCTGAAAAGAAAGGAGAGAATAAATATACTACTAAAACCATTTAAATACTATGCATGGAGTATGATACTAAAATTATTTTAACTTTCCAAGAGATAAATATTATCAAAGCTAACATAAAAGAAAAAGAAGAAGATTTTGAAAAGAAGAGGAGAAGAAAAAACTTAAAAATAGTTCAAGCTTTTATTATAACAGGTTTAAACCATTTTTATATTGTAACCACTTTATATAGTATTGAAAACAATTCAATATATTAAAACTAACTAATATGAAACTTCTGAGTTTTTGTCAACTTACACACTAATATTCTCAGATATAGTAAAATAATATTTACACACACTTTTCTTTTGATTATATAAGAAGAGCTTAATTAATTGTGCATTAAAGAAAAAACAGTTTAAAATAATTAATATATATTATATATGATTCATTACTTTTGCAACTAAAAGGAATCTAGTACATCCATAAGAAAGTTACAAATTAACAAATAGAATACATAGATATATAAATTAGAAAGAAAGACTCATTCCTACATAGCATTGATGTTGATAATTAACTTGTCTTTCTAATTCCCCAACTCAAAGTTCTCATGATCTCAAATATGGTTGACAACATGCATCTGTGGTTGAATAATGTCAACTCTAGAGCATGATCTAACCAAGTCACCCGCTAATGGAATAACAGGAAGATTATCACAATTGCATATCTCAATCATGAATCCATCTGGGTCATGAAAAAATAATTGATTAACTTTAACTCCATTTTCTTCCACCAAGGCGCAAGCAAATTCAATCTTCATCTCCTCCAAACATTTCTGTACCGTTCCCATGCTTTCACACTGTCCATTCACAACAACAACATATTTATAATATATATCAGACACCAGACATATTTTTGAAGTGCTGCATAGCAAAATGTTCATATATTCGGTTAAATATTCAACCTCTTTGCATGTCACCATCATAATATACAGAAGAGTGAAATATAAGTTAAGGTATAGAAAACGTTTGTATTGTTTTGCTTCATGGTATGTCTGACCTTGTAAGTTTTTTATAGCTTTTTGTGTCATGTAGTTTTTTTTTTTAATATAAAGTTTCTTGTTGTGTTACTAGAAGAATAATCATATATATATACAACTAATTCATGTGATTAATAAATTTTAATTAAATATGGATTAATTAATTATTAGATATTAATTGATAGTTGAATTAAATGAACAAATTAAACACTGTAATTAATTGGATTGAAATGAATTATGTTACCTGGAAAGATATGTGATTATCTTTTGGATTAATTTTATCCTTCTTTGGAATATTTTCAGGGTTCTCTGTCTGAAGAAGATGAATTCCAATTCCATAGCCAAATAGCCTGCAAAATTCATCATCACACGAAGAAAAATAAATAAAATTCTATAAAAAAAAAATAAGGAAAGCTTGAAGAAAATAAATTACCATGCCCCATTAAAATCAAATGATCCAGGCCTTCTAATGGGAATGAAACCAAGAATATTTTGGTAGAAGTTGATAGATTCATCCACTGATTTGCAGATAAGGGAGATGTGATTCACTGATTTTAGGCGTAAAGGGTTTCCAATAACGTCCTTCATTTTTCTAGTTCTGAATACTATCTCCCTTATCAAGATGA
Organism: Lathyrus sativus; assembly: GCA_963859935.3. Taxonomy (NCBI): domain Eukaryota; kingdom Viridiplantae; phylum Streptophyta; class Magnoliopsida; order Fabales; family Fabaceae; genus Lathyrus; species Lathyrus sativus. Next base: position 874,569,855 of record OZ012735.1, on the reverse strand, counting down.
AAATGAAGTAAAGGAAAAATAGAAGAGGAAAACAACACCTTCAATATGTTTTTCAAGAAGAATTTGGAGAGTGTATATATATGTAAATGTAGAATAGGTGTAATCGATCTATATATAGAAATAGCTAATATAGAAGATAATTTGTTTGGTTTATCTTTATTCAAAATTGAGAAAGGGTTGTACGTGAAATACGAAATAGATTATTGGCACAGTGATACTACGGTAATAATTATTGATCTTTAAATATTTTTTATTTTATTTTCATTTCATATTTTTTTAGTCATTACCGATTATTCTTTTCCAAACTTTTCATTTTAAATTTGAATCCTCAAGCACTTCTCCCGCATCTCTGGTTAGGCGAATGTACCTGGTACCCTAGCAAATGCATCTCCAAACGCACAATCTCCACTATGGGACGACACTTAGGCAAGACATCATCAATATGATATAAATTAGTGCGTTCGGAGATGCATCTTCGAAAACTAAGGACATTTAAATAGTTTCACATAATGACTAAGAAGTATTGAAGATGCATTATGTAAAATGCGTCCTAATATCATTTCTTGGTGTTAGAGGTTGATCCCAATTTCTGTAACTTTGGAGTACTCAATCTTTTTATTGTTGGAATTCTTATTTATAGTTAGGGGTGGACAACGGTTGGATTCGAACGAATTCGGATGAAAAATACTAAATCCGAATGAATTTGAGGGAGATTATTTATGGACCATCTCCGAACGTTTCAAGCAGTGGATATGGCGGTTGGCAGATTCATCTGATGTTGGATATGGCGGATTATTAGTATATTCAGGTGATGATGCGCATAAACAATCAAAATGGCTCTTAGTCCATTGAAGCAAAAGGTAGTAACTTTTGAATAAATATAGCATTTGTTGACATAAACATATGGAGGATGGAGATGGTGTGAGATAACCTCACTTTGATAGAGAAGAACAACATCAATGGTGGTTTTGAACTTTTTAAGAGAGTAAGCGATGAGGTTATGAAATTGAGAAATTAATGGAGTGGTTTTGAATTTTTTTAAGAGAGACTATGTGATGATGTTATGGAATTGAGTAATTAATGGAGGAGAATGAAGATGAAAGGTTTACTGTGGTAAAATGAGAGAAATAGTGAGTGAGTGAGTGAAAATAAAAGGTTTTGGTTTTATTTTTATAGAAATAAATTTATGAAAAAGGTTTGAAAGAGTACATGGTTATGGTGTATCAGTGATTGTATTGATTTTGAACCACATATTCAATTGCATTGAATCATGTGTCTATTTCATGATGTGCTTCGGTCATATAGGTATAGTATGCACAACTATAAAGTATTAATAGGATTTTACATCACTTACCAGTATAAGTTAAGACTTATTGAAAATAAAAGTAAAAGAATGGTTTCACATTTTCGGTTTCTCTTGGATTCTGATGGACCAAATCTTATCATCTAATTTTGACCATGAGAAACCATACAAACTCGAATATTTCAAAATTTTCACACGACCTCAGAATTAAACCGACCGTTTCATTGATATTTAATTCAAATATAGCGGCTTTTTTGTAATGTGCATGTGGATTATTAGACTTTCTAGTGAGAATTATTTGGCCATGTGCCTTGGAAGATCATTAAAGCCCTTCCACACATAGGGCATACCCTTTATAATAATAATAACTTGCAATTGTTTAACTAGTTTCACACTTTTGTGGCGTTCTCATAAGCAATCTTTTGGATCTCATGTGATCAAGATTCCATCCATCTATCACGAGTTATCTGATATTAGAGATTGTAGCTCAAATCGTATTTTTTTATCGTTTTTTTATAAGCAACAAATATATTCAAAGGGAATACTAGGGGTATTCCAACCCAACAATCAAAATACATACAAAAGCAACTCCCACTAACAACCAATCATACTTATATATCAAACCTCATACAAAAAATTAGATAAACTATTCATAATACTTACATTTGACACCATGAGTGAAACTTAAAGCCAACCACCACCAAGAAGTATGGATAATTCTTTGAGCAATATTGGATTACCAATTGCATCATTAAAAATAACCTGGTTTTTAGTCAATCAAATACACCAGCAAGTAGAAAACTAAATCAGACTTGTAGCCATCTTCGAGCATTTTCCTACCATCTTCAAGAACCAAACCATCAAGTGATCACAACAATTTTCTTCCCCAATCCAAGAAACCCCAACCCGACCCAAAACCAACTTCAATACCAATCGAATTCGAGGACATGAGAAGAAAAAAACATGGTCATTATTTTATATGATATTGAAATAGAAAACAGAAAGCAAATCGTGGCAGTTAAAATTACTCCCCTGGTCGGAAGATTGGACCGTGTTGGAAGTCTGTCCAATATCATTCTCCAGCCAAAGATCTTTTCCTTAATAGGAATCCTTGATTGCCACAGAATATGCAGTGCAGTCTTGAGAGCAATATCCAACACATCTAAGCCATCATATTGCAATAGTAAACCATAACAAGATTTGACAGAGAAGAAGTTATAAGGACCACCCGGCCACACAAATGAGTCAGCAACTCCAATCATCGGCCTAACCTCACACAACAACAACAACCCCCTGAGATCTGCCTTCAAACCTCCATTGAAAACCCTATAATTAATGCCTAAATTCTATTGCCACACATCATCAACCCACCCTCCCATATCCATGACAACACCGTATTTCTTCTTAGAAGCTTCAAAGAGATCAGGGAAGAGCCTCCTCAACAAAGATGAACCAAGCCAACGAGTGTTCCAGAAAGACACAAGTGAATCATCTCCTAATTTACAAGTAATCTGTGAAACAAATCCCTCTTCCTCCATTGAATCACCTATCTCTATCACGTTCCTCCACCAGAGCAATTCTTTCCTATAGGCCATTGACTCATTCTTTGACAGCATTCTGTTAACAATGCTTCCATACCTATATTCAAGGATACCCTTCCAAATCGCATTTGGATCTTGTATAAGTCTCAAAAGTCATTTTGTCATTAACGCTCTATTAAATGCACTAATGTCTTTGATACCAATACCTCCATATTCCTTAGGCTTACACATGGACATCTAGCTAACCCACGCCATGAATGTCCAATCAGCCGAACCAGACCACAAAAAACTCCTCAGAATGGACATTAATTCCTTAACAACTTATACCAAAGCTTTGAAGAATGAAAAATGGTGTTCCGGAAACGTTGTTAACACATAATTGATAAGAGTCACTTGTAGCGGAAAAAATCGTGAGTGTAAGTTATCAGTGATTTTTGTGCGTTATTTTACCGTTAGTTGTAGTTAATCTTCCTATATGTTTAGTGCATTTTATTTCCTTTTATCGCATGTTATGGGTTTGTTTTGAATTTCCATTATTTTAAGGTTTAAGTAAGCATTCAAGACGAATCGGATCGGAAACCAGAAAAAATTGCATGACTTCGAAAGAGTTTTTAGAAGAAAGACAGTGGCCTGACACGGGCATCTGTGTCATCTGACACGGGCCGCGTCAGGAGGAACCCAAAGAGAAAATTTTGAGTGGTGGACAGTGGGCTGATACGGGTGCTCGTGTCACCTGACAAGGCCCGTGTCAGTAAGTCTGGGACATAAATAATTTTCATCAAAACGTCAGGGGGCCAAGACGGCCGCCCATGTCACCTGCCGTGGATCGTGTTGGCTTGGTCGTGTTAGCTTCCAATTTTCTTGTTTTTGTGACCTTTGTGATTCCTAAGGGTATTTTGGGTATTTTCCTACTGCTGTGTTGGACTTGGGAGTATTTAAGACGCATTTTGAGAAGGAAAAAGGGACTTTTGACGGGAGAAGAATTTGACGATCAAGATTGAAGAGATCAAAGAGATTGGAGGACTGAAGGTTTTCATGATCAGAAGCAATTGAAGATCAAAGGAATCCTATTATCTTGTAATTTTTAACTTTTATTTTGTATTTTCTCTAAACTATATGAGTAGCTAAACCCCCAAATGCTAGGGGGTGTCCCTGAATTGCTTTTGTAATGAACCTGATTTCTTTTATTCTATGACATAAGTGCTTTTTCATAATCAATTTTATTGTACAATGTGTTTAATGTTATTCTATCGGATAAATGGAAATTGATTTACGGTTAACCTTAGGTCGGATAAACCACTGTTAATGCTTTTTGTGCAATATTACTATAGTAGATATCACCTAGGACTAGGGATACCCTGTAGTAACCGTAACATTCTTGATAAAATATAATGCTTGATTTCATCCTTAATCTCTAAGGACTTAGGGTTTGGCATGAATACCAAAGGTTTTTATTTCTAAGGCCTTAGGGAAAATTATACTTGAGAATAGGTAAAGATTTGTTTTAAGCCATGTTCCGTGAATAAGGATTAATGTTGTTACAAGGCAATTCATATACCGTCCCTAACATGCTTCTCATATCTGTCAGAAACCTATTTTACTCTTTTACTCTATTTTCTCTTTGTAGTTTATTATTTATAATTAAAATCCAAAACTCCAAGTACTTTTGTTCAATTGAGTTATTATATAGCTTGTATTTCCTACGCAGTCCTCGAGATTGATACTGGGGATAAAACCCCTATTTTAACTATAACCAGCAAAAATAATACACTTGTTATTTTTCAGATCAAGTTTTTAGCGCCGTTGTTGGGGACTACCAAATTATAAGTTTTAATTTTAGTTCAATTGAAATTTTGTTGCTCGTTAACTAAAACTTTATTTTCAATTTTTATTAATTAATTTTTTTGTTCTGTTACTACTAATCTGCGTTTAACATTTTTGTGCGAGGAGAATCCTCAGCTAATTTTTCTTTTGACGCAGAAATCAAAAGAACTCTAGACGTAAGGTGTAGACAAGCAAGATTGGCATCTTTAGAAGCAGAGCCTTCTGCGTTAGCACTAGAAGAAGAAAAAGTCTTTATTCATTAAGAGCATTCTGATTCAGGTTCAAACTCAGATAGAAATACTATGACTATGGTTGAAGCTCCACCAACAGAGAGACTCCTTGGTGATTATAATGGAGCTAATGCACCAGTTGGTAGGTTAACAATTGTAAGCCAACCGGTGAACATGGCAAATTTCCAGTTGTATCCGAGCACCATCACCCAACTTGAGAGGAGACCTTTCACCAAAAAGGTTAATGAAGATGCCAACAAACACCTGCAAAGATTTCTGACTATGAGCACTACTCTCAAGATTGATGGGCACACTGATGAAGCAAAAAAATTAAGAATGTTTCGGTTAACTCTTTCTGAAGATGCTAAAGAGCGGTTCTACTCGCTACCTGCCAGGAGTATTGCTACTTGGGAAGAGATGGAGAAGGCCTTTCTTAATGAGTATTTTCTTGCCTCTGTGTATATTCATAAAATATATGATATCATGAATTTTAAACAGAAGGAGGGAGAACCACTAGGCGATGCTTATAAAAGGTTTAAACGGTTATTGGTTGCATGCCCTACTCATAACATGGATCAAACTGAACAGATGCAGATGTTTGTGAATGATCTCAAGATGAAGACTAAGCAACTCATTGATATGGCAGTCGGTGGCTCATCAAACTTTACAACAGCCACTGGTATTAAGAAGATCATTGAAGCCATTGCTGCAAATGAGCAATTGGAATTATATGACCATAATGTTAGGCCGTCAGGTCGCTTTCGATAGATATGCCATTAACCGGGTACTTGGTGAACCACTCAATTTAGGAGCTAATGAGCTGGATAGGTACACCAGAGACCTGAGGATCCTCCCTAACACTGATGATATTTCTGCTGCCCTGTTGCTAGAGGGAAAGAGTGTTGAGAAAAACTCATCTGGAGTGGCAGTGAGGTACCATAGGGAGGATATGATTCCTATTGCTCAGCTGATATTGATGTTGGTTCTGACCAACATTAAGCCCAAATCACATACATCGACCGTGCAGATCTCAATGGCACACTTAGTCTACAGTATTCTTACTAATGTTCAGATTGATGTGGCTCAGATCATTGCTAATGAGATGAAGTCAGTGGTTGAGAGTGGACTGAAGTCGGGGGCGCGAGTTAATTGCCCCCTTGCTTTTCCTTGCCTCATTATGGCTTTATGCTCGCAGTCGCGGATGAAGCTTCCTTCCCGCAGCCTTGTGAAGATTCCGTCCGCAATCGATGACAGATATGTGGACAAGTATTATAGGCCTAAGAATATCAGAGAAGGTGCAGCTGCTGGTGCTAGTGATGTCGGGACTACTGATGGTCCTGGTGCTTTTTCTCAGGGGTTCGAACCTTTTCAGCAGGCAGTGTGTAACTACAACTGAGATTGGATGGTGGCAACTCAGCGTGCCATGGTGGATATTCATGATTCAATGCAGGTACTTCAGCTTCAGTTCTGTGACCCTTCGGTTGAGCGTTCGATAATGACGCGAGAGCAGTTTCTGCAGCACGCGGGCTGGCCTGAGGACAGACCTATTTTCATAGAGGGGACGGGTGTCTCTAGTGGTCCTGCTGATGATGATGACGATGGTGACGATGATGCTGATGATGATGACGATGATGGTGATGATGAGGAGTATGAGTCCGATGAGGACTAAGTTTTCTTTTTTGTTATGTTTTATTGTTTAGTATTTTCAGATACTTTGTTATTTTGGTTGTACTCTTTGGGGTGTTTTGTCCCCCATGCACATTTTTATTTTGGAAGTAATGTTTTAAATTTAGCATTTTGTTTTAAATTATTGTGTTTGGTTCAATTTCTTGTGTTTAATAAATTTTTTATTGTTAAGGGTCAAACCTTCTAGATTGGTTGCTCTCTGAAAGAAGCATCCAATGAAGGTGCATCCGAGCTTGGATGGCAATGATGAAAATAAACAAGTGAATAAGGCTAAGGTACATGGTTACCTTCGGTTAGAACTTTAGAATGCATGAGGAACTTTACTCTTTTCGTAATTGAATATTGTTCTTTTTGCAACATAATTGAATGAATGATTCACTTAGGACTTAAGACCACGAATTGTGAGAAAACCTCCATTTTACAAATAAATGTTAGATTCTAATAAACTGTGTTGATTCTTTTAATTCATGCTTTGTATTTTATTATTGTGAATTTGTGGAAGCAATTAGAAATGACCAAGGCACTTGTCTCTTTCGAGCACAACCAGTTCCAAATACAAACTACCCGTGAGCAGAGAGTATTCGTGAACCCCTTTGAGCTTAAATAGTTGAATCTCAGCTGAAACAAAGCGATACTTCAAAAATCTTTTTCTTGAAACCCTGAAAAAAAATTTATAATTGTTCTTTTGTCGTAAAAAGTCAAGAGCATTCACTTTGGGTAAGTAAAAGATAAGTTTGGGAGAACGGAAATGAAAATCGGTAGGTTACCACAACTCTGGAATAACCAAACAAGCATTGAAAAAGAAAAAAAATATATAGAGAAAACACTTGTTTTGTGAATATTGTGTAAAAAAATGATGAAAATGAATGCTTGCTTGGAAGAAAAATAGTGGGAAATGAATTGAGTTGTGAAGGTTTCAAATGAGAAACAAGTTGAATGAAGTTGAGATGTGTGAATAGTTGAACAGTGAATGTCTCTTTTGCGTCGGCAACTTCGTTTTCAATGGCCTTAGATATATCCCTTGTTTGTAAACCTAACCAAGCTACAACCGGAAAAGACCTTAGTGATGTTCGTGCTTCCGCATTTTCATTTATAATTGTTAGAAATTGTATGAATTGAATTGAGTGTGACATTGTTTGTTGGAGAGTGAAATTGCACCCGCGGTTGTAAATGCGTGATCTCTTCAATCCTTATTCGAAGAGGAGCGATAGGGTGATTCATTCAGGATATCATTGTTGTTGATTGATACATGTTTTACATTGCTATAAGGTTTTAGTTCTTGTGTAGTGAGTTGTTCTAACCATTGGAGACTTGTATCTAGTTGATTCTCTTGTTTTTGAGCCATTTTATCCAATTTCGAAGAAACCTTTTTCTTTAAGCAAATCCTCTTGATCTTCTAGAGGCATACTTTGCTTGAGGGCAAGCAAGACTCTAGTTGAGGAGAGTTGTTAGATGCCCAATTGTGCTTATTTGAGCTATCAAATATGGACATCTTTCGCTCCTTTTTGTCAAGTTTGTGTTCAAAACCGCGTTGCTTTTGTTTATATGCAACATTATGTGAAATACTCTTGGTCCTTTTGATTTGTATGTTATTGTGCAGTATTTAGGCATGAAAGAGTAGAACTTGAAGACACAAGAAAAATGGCAAAGGAATCAAGAAAGAAAGCAATCAAAAGCAAGCTCGCTAGCATGTTCGCTAGGCGAGTGAGGTAGCGAACGTTCGCTAGACGAGCTCATAGGGAGCTGCTAGCGAACACTCCCAGACTTGGACAAAATCAAATTGATCAGCTTCGCTTGGGGCGAGGAAGGCAGCGAAGAACTCGCTAGGCGAGCACCTAGCGAGCAAGCCAGCGAACGCTTCCAGTAGCAACATCCTAGACCTCGCTAGCATGTTCTCTAGGCGAGCAGGTAGCGAACGCTCGCAATGACCTCGCTAGGCGAGCAAGGTAGCGAGCGTGGCAGAACATCACTTTATTTGTCTATAAGTAGCATGGGCTACTTTTGTAAAAAATATCTTTTTATCTTTTTCTGCTTTTTCCAACCACTTTGTTTTGTTTTGCTCCAAGGGATATATTTGTGACCTAAAAACCCAATCTATCATTATTTTTCAATTCTTAACAAGATCTTTCAAAAAGAAGGTGGATTCTCATCCAAACTCGATTCTTCGACTCGGATGTTGATCAACCGTCTCCCGAAACTTCTTGTGCAAGTTACCATGAAAATGAGTAGCTAAGTTCTTCATTTTGTCAAGGTTAGATGTAGATGATCACAAGCTTTGTATGTAAATGGGATGATCTTCATTTGTAAACTCTTTAATGATGAATATATGATGAAAACTTTGTCTTATTGTTAACTCTTTGTGTTGGTTTATGATTGAAAGATATTTATCAACTCTTTACCTAGGTTTTTATCCATCTATGTTCTTGAGCTAGAGATAGTCTTGAATGTGGTTGTTCACTAAAATATCAAACCCTAAAAGTTGTCATTTTGATAGATTGTGTGAGAAATCAACAATGGATCAAAATGGGAAAAACCACAATGTGAGTTTGAAATAATTACATTGAGAGGATATTGTGAATGCGTTTTTTATCTAATGGAGTTTATGAGTTTTATTGAACGAACATATACATGCAAAGTGGTCGTTGAACCCTAACTTTGACAATATATCTCAAATCGTAAAACCTAAACTTTTACCGCATTTATTACTTTTTCTATGCAAGCTACCGTAACGAAAAACCAAAACCCTTTTTTTTACTATAAGTTAAAAACTTGACAACTGTCGAACGGCGACAATATCACAGATTCCCTGTGGAGACGATAACAAATCCCGATACTTTACCACTATTCTAACACCACCAGGAAGGTAATCGATTACACCTATTAAGACAACAAAAAAATAATTTGAAAAATGGCAAATCCTTGATCAATCATTTCTTCGAACACCTCATGATCAAGTATACAATTGAGCACGAAAATTCAAGTAAAATAACAGCAAACAAAACCAATGGAACATAATTTGCAAGATCCAAAGATCAAGCAACAAGAATCAACAATAGATCACATTATGAAGGATGAATCAAGAAGAACAATGGTGGATCAAGAGATTACCACTTCAAATCTGAAAATTCTTTAAATCAACTCCAAAAAACCATACTCCAAAGCCTTGATCTACTGAAATTGATGATGAAAAAGTGAATGGATGAAGGTTTAGCTTAAAGATTAGTATGTTCTAGTGATGAACTTACTAACTTTCAAAGGAAGGAAAAACTTTGGTGAGTTTGGTAGTTAGAGAAGGAAAAGATGAGTCAAGAAGAAATTTTTGACAAGGTGAATTTAGTTATTAAAAATTTGTGAAATGAATGAAATGAGACCTCTATTTATAGCATTTAGGCTTTGAAATTTTGGTGGATTGGAGCTTGGTTTTGAACCAAAATTAGACTTGGAATTTAAATTTGGAGGCAAAATCAAGATCAAGTGGTGATTAGTGAAGGTGTATGGGGGGAATTAATTGTGATGAGGTAGGAGAATAAAAATGAAATGATCTAGAATATTCTCATGATGAAACATTTGAATTTGGTGCCAAAAATGCTGCTGAATTTAAATTTTGCAAATTTTCACAAAAAACGCACAGGGTAATCATTACCCTAATACTGGTAATTGATTAGCACAAGCAAAAAATGTGAAAAATTGCTTTTTGACGTGTTGTCTTCGCTCGGGCTCGATTCTTTTTTCTTTTCAAAGAAGGTATGGAAATAAACACATGAATCTTGAAGTCTCTTGAATAATTATCAATTAAATCTTGGAAACTCTTGATCAAATGATTTTGAATTGTTTTCAGATCAACTTTGCCTTTGTTCAGATGAAATTTATTCGAGCTGAGGAACTGTTGATTGGTATTCTTGACTCCAACCTCTTCCTAAAAAAGTTTATAGAGAAAGAATAAACATATTTTTGGTATTTAATTAATGGTTAGTAAGTATAAGCAAATAAAGGCAAATAAGAAACAAGCAGATGCTTGGTGATCCCTGCAAGGTATAAACTCAAAGATGAGAGGGATAGAGGAACCAAAGCATGAACTTGTTCATGATGAAAAGCTGCAAAATGAGATGTGAGAAATATTAGGGATAAAAATTAGGGTATTACATCACCCTACCCTCGATTGATAACATCCTTCCCTTCCAAGAAGATAGCCTTGATATGAAACAAGCAATAACTGGTTTCTAGAAATCAACACGTCTATGATTTCCTTCAACCGATATACCAAAAAATTTGAATGGTAACAATCCAAATTTACACGCCAAGAACTGAGCAGCAGTCCTCATAAATGTTTGCCCAACCCCCACACCATATAGACAACTCTTCTAAAAATTTATTTTCAACCCCAAAATTATTTCAAAATCTCTTAAGATAGATTTTAGACCCTATAGATTTGACCAAGTATCATTACAAACTATAATTGTGTCGTCAACAAATTGGATTAAACTAATTGAGTCCTCCTCATTTAATTTAAAACCACTAAGAATATTTCTGTTAACTGCCCTCCTCACCACAAGGGCAAGACTTCAACCACTAAAGAGAATAAGAAAATAGACAATGGGTTACCTTGTCTTAAACCCCTTAAAACCTTAAAAACTTTCGTTGTGCTATCATTCACCAAGAGAGACAAATATATATTTATAAATCTCCTTTAAACCATTTTTATATAGTAACCACTTTATATAGAAAGTGTTAAAAGCAATTCAATATATTAAAACTGACTAATATGAAACTTGTGAGTTTTTGTCAACTTACACACTAATATTCTCAGATAGTACAACAAATGTTTACTCACATTTTTCTTTTGATTATAGAAGAAGAGCTTAATTAATTGTGCATTAAAGAAAAAATAGCTTAAAATAATTAATATATATTATATATGATTCATTACTTTTGCAACCAAAAGGAATCTAGTAGATCCATAAGAAAGTTACAAACTAACAAATAGATACATAGATATATAAACTAAAAAAGACTCACTCCTACATAGCATTGATGTTGATAATTAACTTGTCTTTCTAATTCCCCAACTTAAAGTTCTCATGATCTCAAATATGGTTGACAACATGCATCTGTGGTTGTATAATGCCATGATTGACACTAGAGCATGATCTAACCAAGTCACCCGCTAATGGAATAACAGGAAGGTTATCACAATTGCATATCTCAATCATGAATCCATCTGGGTCATGAAAAAATAATTGATTAACTTTAACTCCATTTTCTTCCACCAAGGCGCAAGCAAATTCAATCTTCATCTCTTCCAAACATTTCTGTACCGTTCCCATGCTTTCACACTGTCCATTCACAACAACAACATATTTATATTGACAGCATTAATATATATCAGACACCAGACATATTTTTGTTCATATGCGTAAGTGCTGCATAGCAAAATGTTCATATATTCGGTTAAATATTCAACCTCTTTGCATGTCACCATCATAATATACAGAAGAGTGAAATATAAGTTAAGGTATAGAAAACGTTTGTATTGTTTTGTCCTTTCTCTATAGCCAGAATAGGAACAAAAATAGTTTATTTTTTTTAATAGTTTATTTTTTTTAAATTGGATTGAAATGAATTATGTTACCTGGAAAGATATGTGATTATCTTTTGGATTAATTTTATCCTTCTTTGGAATATTTTCAGGGTTCTCTGTCTGAAGAAGATGAATTCCAATTCCATAGCCAAATAGCCTGCAAAATTCATCATCACATGAAGAAAAAAAAATAAAAATCTATAAAAAAAAATAAGGAAAGCTTGAAGAAAATAAATTACCATGCCCCATTAAAATCAAATGATCCAGGCCTTCTAATGGGAATGAAACCAAGAATATTTTGGTAGAAGTTGATAGATTCATCCACTGATTTGCAGATAAGGGAGATGTGATTCACTGATTTTAGGCGTAAAGGGTTTCCAATAACGTCCTTCATTTTTCTAATTCTGAATACTATCTCCCTTATCAAGATGAAAATGAAGTAAAGGAAAAATAGAAGAGGAAAACAACACCTTCAATATGTTTTTTAAGAACAATTTGGAGAGTGTATATATATATATATATATATGTAAATGTAGAATAGGTGTAATCGATCTATATATAGAATTGCTAATATAGAAGATTTCTTGTGGTCAAGATAACTTTTTATTTGCTTTGTTTTCTAATAGTTTTCATTTTTATCTAATGATATAAAAAGCATTAGATATAAATAGAAAACAAAAGGGATGACAGACAAACAACAAATATATATCCAGTTAATATTAATTATTTAACTGCCGGACAACTTTTTTCCATCATAAAAAGTTGGATAATATATCATATAATTTTATTATATTTAATTATTTAATTAATAATTTAAATTTTATAGAACTTTATTAGTAACTCTATCCAATTTTTTGTGATGGATAAATTTTTTTACTAATTTGATTTCAAGATTCATCAAATTACCACAAATCTCACAGGTCAAAAAAATTAAACTTTTTTAAAAATTGGGAAACCTTTAAAAGAAAAGAAGGATGCATTAAAAGTATTTTTAATTAGTTGGATTATAAATACTTATTAGAATGAGAACATGTGTATTCAGATAAAAAAAATATTTGCATAAATATTTACATATTATATATCTAAAAAGAATATCCTCACATCAATAATATTAACAAAACTTTAGTGTAAAATATTTTTTAATAAATTAGTTAAGAATTTGGGTATTCACTCGGAAAAATCATTGATATTTTAGATAATTTAATGAAAATTTAATGAAATATAATGCAATATTCAATATTTAGTGAAAATGTTGACGTTTTTTCTTTGTAAGAAGATATTTTTAGTATAGTACTCTATATATTTCTACTGCATCATGTGAAATTTTACATATGTCTTTTAATTTTTGAAATATATCTCTGGACGCATTTAGTGTTCAGTGAATGTTGAAATATTTCAGAGATATATCTCCGAAACAATTTAGAGCATAAGTCGCTCCAAACTCTTCTCCTCCCTCACACTTCTCAGAATCTTCTCAACATAAAATTTCAACTTATTCACAACATCAAATTAAACAAGACTCAAAGGAACATAAAACATAATCAATAATATTATCAAAATCATAAATTTTAGGTAAATTTTTGAGTTTTCAGATGAATTTTGAGTTTTTTGTAAATGTGTAGGAATCAATGATTATGTTAGAAACATGTAAGAGTTGTGTGTAACATAGCTTAGACTTAGTTTATGACTTGTTTGTTGGCTCAAAATGGTGATTAGATCATGCTTTTTCAACTTGCATGACCACATTACCTCATTGTCGTGACCTCTGCGTTGCAGAAATTTCTGGAGATACATCTTCATGATAGTTCAGTGTTTCATATGCTTTGGGAATTTCCGGAGATGCATCTCCGGAACTCTTCAAAGTTAATAGTTTTGAGGTGTTTTCGGAGATGCATTTCCAAAATTGTTCAATGTTATTGTTGTATGGTGTTTCCGGAGATCAATCTCTAGAATTTCCTGCAGTCTATTTTTTATATTTAAATTTTCTTGTTTGTTTGTTTTGTTTGTGTGCATAAATGATATGTCTTACTTTACCTTATAGGAAAAATGGCAAACAGAGTCGACAAACTAAGACATGACAGGAAAGCCCAACAAGAATACATTCGTAAGAGCAGAGCTAATAGATTTCGGAGGCAGCAGGTACCTCTAATCAGGCAGAGACGTCGACTTCTGGGGCGCAGTCTACTTCTGAGGATCATGTTTCACCTCAGGCCACTCCACCTTCTTCCCGTAGAAGATGGGATTCACCAACTGGCGTGTCACTTCCCCCATCCTCCCGTAGACGTTAGGATTCGCCCGTGCTACCTCCTATTGATCCAGTGCCACCTTTCGCTAATGATCTTGTTGATCTAGTGCCACATCTGGAGGGTGAGGCTGCTGCAGATGCTAAGGCAGGAGGTTTTGGAGGAGGTCCATATGGTGGCATTAGTTGGACTTTTGATTTTTTTTTTACGTTAATTTTAATTGATGACATTGATCATTACTGACATTGTTTATTTATGGAAATTTTCATGTGCGTGATCCCCAGAAGTTTCTTAACCATGGGAGGAAGATTGTTGCATTGCCTCAGCAGGAAGGCGATTAGTTTCAGAGTATTCTATTATCTGGCCTAAAAGACCTATGCATGACCAGGTACAACCTAGTCAACCACATGATGCTTAATGCATTCATAGAGACATGGCATTCTGAGACCTCTTCTTTTCATTTGCCACATGGTGAGATGTCGATCACACTGGACGATATCTCGTGTTTGTTACATCTTTTAATCAGGGGGAGATTCCTCAATCATGGGAAGATAACCAAAGACGAGGTAGTCGAGATGATGGTAGAGCATCTGGGGAATGATCCCGAATATGCGATGGTGGTGGTGGATAAGACTAGGGGTATTCATGCTATATTTGAGTTCTTGAGGAAGCTCTATATGGTCGAGATCGAGAACACATAGCAGGCACATGGTGATGCTAAGAAGGTGGCGGTATACAAGACACATGCTTTGAGAGCATACTTTCTTTTTTTGTTTGGCACTTGTATTTTTGTGGACGCTAGTGCCATTTATACTAATATTGCATACCTACGCTACTTCTTGGATCCCACTCAAATTCATGAGTACAATTGGGGGGCGACTTGCCTTCCCCATCTTTATTCGAATTTGAGGAAGGGATTCGTGTGGAAGACGAAGCATGTCACAAGGAGAGTGACACTACTAGTGGTAATAATTCTTAATATTTGAATTATTTTTTGTTATTTTTATCGCATATTTGTGAAACCATTTCCGATAATTCTTTATCCTTGAATGCTTTATTTATTTATTTTCATTTCAAAACTTGGATCCTCCATCATTTCCCGCGTATTGCTGGTTAGGAGAGTATGGATGAGTACACCGAGGATGTGGTGCTTTTATCCCGCTGAGAGAGAACTAGGTGGTCGAGCCTTTCAGAGTGTACCTTGATCGTTTGGTTGCTGATGACATGCACTTCAACAACTACGTGGATCACCGTCAGACGCATCCATTTAATGAGATATATTACACTCCGGATGGTTGGCCTGCATATCGCGTATCACTGCTCCTCACTTTCCCTAGTGGGTCATGCGATAGTTCGGGTACACCCATACCATCCTCAGACACCCTATTGTCTCTGCTCCTCTTGCCTTGACTCGTGGACAGATAGAGGAGATTTTTACTAATCATGAGATTCATCTGGTTCTGGAGGAGGCACGGGCTATCATAGCACTGAATGATTGGAGCTACGTCGACGGATACATCAGGTGGCTCTTCAGGGTGTCACATTTGTACATGGTGCAGACTTCTGCAGGAGATCTACCATGACCAGCTCAATAGTAGACACTAGAAGAGGAACAGAGTCATCTAGATCATAATAATGATGTCTTGCCTTAGTGTCATCTTATAGTGGAGAATGCACGAGAAGGCATTGACGAGGGTATCTTCCCTAAAGGGTCTGCTGTTAGGCGAGTCCTAGATGCCATGGTGGTAGAGGCACAAAGGGCATTGTTGTACCTGAGACATCGTTGGAGGACGGGGGGGCGGGGGGAGGGGGTGATGAGTGAAGAGGCAAAGGAGGCATAGGAGATGTTGTCAGGCACACCGAGTAGTAGTTTGTTATTATTATGTTATATTATTATACTCTCTACTTTATTTTTACGGTTTTATCACATTTTGGATCTATATTGTACAACATTGTATACATATATTATTTTACTTTATCCAGTATTATTCTCGTATTATTATGTACATCTATTTTTTTTTATATTTTGGATCGTGTGTTATACTTTATTTGAAAACAAATACACAACTTATAGTAAAAAATAACTTGTTTTGATACACTTCGGAGATGTATCTCCAGAATATTATCGAAAATGCATCTCAAGAATGATTCAAATATAAATGGTGTCTGAGTGACATGTTTTGAATGTTTAAAATGGTTTCAGAGATGTATCTTTGGAATATGTCAATGTTTATTCAAGAATGGGGTGTGTCCAGAGATTTATCTCTAGAGTTGGGGGGCATGTGTGAAAATTCACATGGTCCATAAGAAACATCTAGGATGGAAAAAGAAATTCTCAAATGTTTTAACAAAACAACCCAAACCAATTCAACATGTATATGAAATTAAATATCTCTAACAAAACTTTCTTGTAACTCTTATGATGGATAATGAAGAGAATCATACACATTGAGTCAAACACTCATCAAAAGGTCAAAGACTCATCCAAACAAGTGAGAGACATATCATATATTTATCCAAAATCTTAAAGTGATAGGTGTATGAGTCATCTTACTTATAAAGTGTTCAACCTCCACTTTTTAAACCAATATGGAATTTAGAACTCATACTTGTTTCTCAACATATCTCACACTTATTTTTCAACAAATGAGTCAATAATAATATCTAGAGTGATATAATAGAAACTAATGAAAGTATATAATAACTGTCATTAAATATAAGTGTTACTTTTCATCTAAATATAATACTATAGTGAAACTCTTGCTGGGAAACTTCCACGTGTCTAGAGAGAGAGTCTCCCTTGTCTCTAGACTTAACGTGTTTTTATCCTTTCCTGTGACAGCTAGGGTTAGTGTTTTTCTTGTCCCCAGACTCATCTCTGGTCGATATTTCCAGTTTCTTTGTGGCCTACCCTTATACTGAGTTGTGGCTGGTTTTCTCTTCCTCATGAAGGTGGTATAATTTTTAAAAACTTTCCTTTCCTTGAGTCTTGCGTTTGGTGTTTATGTTCATGGTCTGTCGGTTGAGCTTTCGTTCATGGAGAAGTGGAAAAATGTTCCTTTGTCAAAAGAAGAAGAGGAAAGAGTTATAGCATCAGTGGCCAGGTTAGAGGAACTGTTGATGAAAGACTCTGATTAGAGTGTTGGCTCTGAAGCTATTAATTCCCATAAGGCTATTGAGTATCAACGGAACAACCTTTTACAGATGAAGGAAATTATTTGAAGACATAAGAATCGTGCTACCTGGCTTAACTATGGAGATCACAACACAATGTTCTTCCATGGGAAAGCATCTCAAAGAAGGAAAACAAACTCAATCAAAAAGCTTAGAGATGATCATGGATGTTGGTGGAAAGGTGAGAGGAAATATGAAACGTTGTTAGTAAATCATTTCTCGGAGGTTTTCTCTATGTCTTCCCCTTTCCATGTCATGGAAGTGTATGAGAATGTCAAAGGAAGGTTGACTCAAGAACATGTCAGCTAGTGTAATGAAGCTTTTTCTGCTATGAAGGTCAAATAGGCACTATTTCGAATGCACCCTTTAAAATCCCCTGGCCCTGATGGTCTCCCTGCGTTGTTTTATCACAAATTCTGGCATATAGTGGACTCTAATGTCAGAAAAATGGTGTTGGATGTTCCCAAAAATAAAAAAGATCCTTGTTCCCTAAATACCACTTTCATTTCCCTTATTCCAAAGTGCAAGAACCCCTCATCCCTAAAGGACTTCTGACCCATTAGTCTTTATAATGTGGTCATGAAAATAGTGACCATAACAATTGCAAACCGTTTGAAAAGGTTTCTGCCTATGGTGGTTGATGAGGAGCAGAGCGCCTTCATGCAAAATAGATTGATTACATATAATGCTCTTATAGCTTTGAATTGTTTGCATTAGCTCAAAAAGAAGACAAAAGGGAAGAAAGGCATTATGGCAATAAAGCTTGACATGTCGGAAGCTTACGATAGGTTAGAATGGGAGTTTATCATGGTAACAATAAGGTCCTTGGGTTTTTCTGATTCGTTTGTTGAGCTCATCAATCGTTGCATCTCTTTTGTGACTTACAACATCATTCTCAATGGCCAAGCAACAAAAAGTTTTTTCCCAAAGAGAGGCTTCCGACAGAGGGATCCTCTCTTACCTTATTTGTTTATCTTATATGTTAATGTATTTTCAGGTTTGATAAAGAAAGAGGTCAATGATGGTAAACTCCATGGAATACAGATGGCTCGAAAAGCACCTATTATTTCCCACTTGCTATTTGCAGATGATAGTCTTTTATTTTCTAGAGAAAACACTAAGGAGGCAGAGTATATTGTGGCTATGATGAATAAATATTAAGCTGCCTCTGGTCAGGTGGTAAACTTGGAAAATTCGGAGGCATCCTTTAGCAGGAACGTGGAGGAATATGTCAAGCAATCAATCCATGATGTGATGGGAGTTAAATCTGTTGGTAGCCATTGAGGCTTCCAGTCATTCTTGGAAGATCAAAGAAGGAATTGTTTATGCTTGTAAAGGAGAGAATTTGGAAAAAAGTTAAAAGGATGGAAGTAAAAGTTTCTTTCGAGGGCGGGGAAAGAGGTTCTTATTAAGGCGGTAGCTCAAGCAATTCTGAATTATGTTATGAGTTGCTATAAGCTTCCTGATAGCTATTGTCAGGAGATATAGGCCATGATTTCAAAATTTGGGTGGGGTGCGAAGGAAGGCAAAAGGAAAATCCATTGGTTGAGTTTGGAAAAGTTGTCGTGCTCTAAAGGAATTGGGGGTTTAGGATTTTGTGGTATAAAGGATTTCAACAAGAGCTTACTTGGGAAGCACTATTGGAAGATTTTGAATGATGTTAAGTCATTGTTAAGCAGATTTCTGAAGGGTAGATACTTTCATCGTAGCTCAATTGTTGAAGCATCATTAGGGCACAATCCAAGCCATGCCTGAAGAAGTATTCTTAGTGCAAGGGATCCTGTTGAGAAAGGATCAAGATGGAAAATTGGTAACGGATTGAATGTCCGTATATGAGGTGATAACTAGATGCCTGATAGCCCTGGTTTTAAGGTGTGGAGTCATGTGGATTCTTCTGGCTCGACGATAATGGCGAGTGATCTTATAGATATTGATATTGGTGATCAAAAAGTTGAGAAGAGCCAGAATTGCTTTCAACCTAATGATGCCAAGCAGATTCTGAACATCCATCTCTCAAGGCACTTACCCCCTGATAAACAAGTCTGGCACTATGAAAAGGATGGAAATCACTCGATTAGATCTGCTTACCACCTTCTCCAACGGCTCAAAAATTCTAGGTGTCATAGACCTTCAAATGCCTAGCCAAAGAAACTTTGGAAATTCATTTGGAAGTTATCGGTTCTTCCCAAAATCAGAAACTTCTTGTCGTAGATGGCCAAAGGAATCTTTCCTACTAAGGAAAATCTCCAATTTAAAGGTATTGCTTTTGATACTTGTTATTCTATGTGTCATTCTGCACCTGAAACTAGCCAACACATATTTCTGTAATGCATTTTTCTAAGGCTACCTTATTTTCTTCTCATATGGGTTACCGTATTCCTCTTGATGTTGATGCATTAGTCTGGCTGGCTGATATCCTGAGTTGTAAGGATATTTCGAGTATCCAAATGATTTGCTCAGCACTTTGTAACATCTGGATTCCAAGAAATGACAGGGTGTATAATCAGAAAGAGGTGGAACCTAGTGTGATTGCAAGAAGAGCTTGGCAAGGTGTCGCGGTGTGAAAAAATCTGAGATTAAGCTATTGATTAACTTAACTCATAAAAACAAGAGTCACATCCGCTCTTTATTATTTCCAAAGGAATGGAAAAAGAACGAATAAAACCCACAGAAGTTTTAAAAAAAACTAATAAAACAAAGAGATAAGGGTACGGGGGTTGGTTATACAAAGGGAAGGTGTTAGCACCCCTCTATAGGAACCTCTTGAAAATCTACGTTTGGCTTAAAAGGGTGTTGTTTGCAAAAGATTGGGGAGATGAGAAATATTTTTTTAAGATTTTTGTGTTTGACAAGACTTCCTAAGACTCGTGCCTACATACCAACAAAGTACAATGGGGGATCAAAACCTCATAGTTCATGGTAAAAATAACAAAAGCGTTTGTTGATTGATTTTAAATGAATACACATTTTGTCATATTCGAGTGGAAACTCAAGTTACTACCCACAATTAATGAGGAAGGAGCATTTGCATCATCTTATGATGGAGGACTTTTGCTTGGATTGAAATCAACAAGTCTATGAATCAACATCTAAGTGGAAAATGTCATCACTTCTCTAAATTATTGTGGAAGTATAAGAGTTGCATCACTACAAGAACACAACTAATGATTATCCTTAAGAAAAAGTTTAAAAGGAAAAGGTGCACAAAGGCACAAAAGATTTGAACGAGTTTTGTGTATTTTAAGTCTTTTGAAATTGTTTTGATGTGCTTAAGATGCTTTAGCGTTTATTTAAGAAAAAGGTTTTGAAAATCACTTGACAAAGTTAAGGTTTATTGAAAAAATGGTTCAAGTTTGAAAACAATAAGGTTTTGAAAAAGGAAGAAGATTTTGAGAATTAAAGAAGGGGATGAGATGAAGAGACTATCCTAATGCATAACGTAAATAACAAGAAATAAAAGGTCTCATTGTAAGGTAGCCTAAGAGGAAACATTGTGTGTGCATTGTGAGCTAACCAGGATAACCAAGCATCTGAGATAAGTCAAGCAAACATTCAATTCCCTTTGGATTGTACCACAAGCAACCATTAAGCACAGAATAAGACAAGCATCAGATGAGATAAGAACTTAAGCCATAAGGTCAAAGCTATGTATCAGAGCCAAATCTATAAGAGTCAACCAAAAGTCTCCAGTATCATATGAATAAACCAAAGACTCATAACAATCCAATAGCATAGGGAAAAGTAACCAATGTTCATACGTCCAAAAGTCCAACTCCAAGTCAAGCTAAGGATAGTGACCATTAGTCCAAAGATTAGAGAACCATGTTTTTTAGGATTCTCCCTTTATTAATGTCTTTGAAAGAAAAAGAAAATGTCCAAGTGGAGAAAGGAAAAAGAAGCATAAACATAAACAATATGAAATGTAATGCTAAAAGTAAAGGCATAAAAGTAAAGAGAAAGAAATTAAATGACAAGAAAATTAAACGGCAAGAAAATTAAATAACATAAAGTAAAGTTAGCACAATAATAATATTAGTATTGATGTTAGAGTTAATGAATCGATTCGAGACAAACTTAACGCTATGTTAAGAAATCGTAGCACAATCTATTAGGAAGATCATATTATGAGAGGCCGATCAATAACAACTTATGTGTCATACATGTTAGAGATATGATAGAAACCATACTCCTAAAACATGTAGCACAAGTTGTTAACCCCCCATTTCGACTCCTGGGATTAATTGATGGAAATAATAAAGAAAGTTATTTGAAGTTATGAGAGATTTTGACAAAGTGGGACACTTATTTTCAGTCGAAGCTACCTTGTCACGTAAGGAGGATATGTTGAATAAGAAGTGAAGAAAAATATTTTAAAGTTTTAGAAGGTGATTCGACAGAAGATGATGACGTTGTTTCGACATGTGATTGGAATTCAAATAAAGGAGGGGACTTTTGTTCTTATCCAGTTTTGTGAAGGAGACACGTGGAGCTTTTCTAAGAAAAGGAGACATGTCGAGCGCCACTTGTCATTTGTTTGTAGGAAGACCATTAGGGTCGATTATTTTTCATCATTATAAATAGAGGGTTCTAGCGTTAGGATCGAGGTGTTCCAAATCTGTACAAACTTTCTGAAATTACTCAAAGTATCCGCGTGTAGAGGAAAGAGTGTGTCAAAGAAAATGTACGTTTAATTACACCATACTTTTTACACTTTAATGCAAATTTCATATTTTCACCACAAAGTCTATCTTTTTATTATTGAAATTATTTTTTTAATGTAGTTAATTGTCTTTGATCAAAGTTTCCGCACTTTACTTCCTTTAAATTTCGAAGTTGATAGTTGTTAGATAATGGATATTGTTGAAATGTTCACTATTTCCCAAACTTTAAATTAAAAATTACTGGAACATGTCTTAGGATTTGTGTGGTTGATCCTGTACGTAACCCAATTCTTTTTTAATTGGAAAGACCAGCGGTTGTTTACTAATTTTTCTAGTAAGCACAAGTAAAAACCAAGGAGGGATCAAAAACTAAGGCAAGGAGATTGGTCTATCACATCAATCATTCTTCATGATAACTTACAACAAACTTATGAATCAATGTAAAGTACCTCAAATGATCCATGATCAATTGGAAGGTAAATTTTAAATGATGAAAGTTCATCAAGCATAAATTCAAACTTCATGGACAAGATGAACACTAAATCATCCAATTGATTAAGAGAAAAAAGAAAAAGAAAGGAAGGAGAAGGAGAGAGGAACAACCAATTGAACCATGAATTGAGATTTATCTATCATTAATTTCAATCACCTCTCTTGGTGGAGTAAGGTATTAAACCTATCATTAACCCAAAGCTTCAACTAATCATTTAATGGTAGATTTGAATTGATGAAGATTCATCCAACCTCATCAACACCCAAAGTCCATTGAGATTGATGAAAATTTTGATCAATCAAGTCCTAATCCAAGTCAACAGAAGTCAAACAATATTAAAAATGCAAAGAAAGAAAAAAAATAAAGCATTAAATGATTTTTAAAATGATTTAAAATGGAAAATAGAAGGAAAATGCAAATAAAACCTAAAAACAACAAATAAATTCTCAAGAAAATCATGGAAGACCATAAATGACTCAAAAGTATTTTTAAGAATTTTTGGAGAAAATTTTAATGCAGAAAAAAATTTTTTAACCAATTAAAATGCATGAAATATGAGAAAATTAATGAAAAATAGCAAATCATAAAATAAAATAATGAAATAAAAACACTAGGTAGAAATTATTCTTAGAAAATTATAGATTTTTTTTAGTGTAAGAGGTTAAGGGAGCTATTTTTAATGATTTTTTTGAAATAAAAGTGAATTTAAAAACAATTTAAATGAAACAAAATATCACAGCCATTGGATCAAATCAATGGACAGCAAACACGCACACGCGTGGCCATTAGATCAAATTTAAACACCTCCAAGGGTCAGGATCTAAAGTCAAAACGCGCTCTCATTGAGATAAAAACACGTGATGACAACAGACAAAACAAATTAAAAAAAAAAAAGTGTGGCAACCACTAATTGGCCAGGATTTGAAATCTCGCTTCAAACCGCCTGAAGCTTCACTTCATCTTCAACCTTGGGACGATTTGTGAAATTCCAGAAATCGATGTTTTAAGCTGGAACAAAGCACGTTTCATGTCTAACACTCCTTATCGTTCAAGTCTCGATGCTTCATAGCAATTGGTTTGATCTGAACATGAAGAATTTCAAGAAAAACACGAAGAACCATAAAACTCAAAGTTAAATCAAATAATTCCAACTAAGAGAGGGTTATTAATAAGTGAAACAAGACAAAGTTAATAGTAACTAGTTTGAAATGTAATTTTACAGTTATCTACCTTTTCAGTTGAAGCTCGAAGGTTCAACAATGGTGAAATTATAAACCAGGTTTCAGCAAGCTTCAAAGTGAGGTAATGGTTCAAATAGTTTCAGATGATGCCGATAAATGATTCTGGGAGAAGATATTAAGCAAAATGAAGCTGAATTTGAAAAATTAGTTTTTGGCTTTGAGAGGTTTCGAGTATTCAAGCTTGGTTTTCAATGAAGAACGACTCTCTATTTATAGGATAATGAGTTGAGGTTATGATTTGAGTGAAAATCATATCCCAAGCGTGTGAATGAAAGTGGAAAATTCTAAATCCAAATGTGTGAAATTGAGTGATGGAAAACATGACCTAAGCACCAAAATGAGTCGTTTTGCACTCAATAAAATGCGTTTAGAAACAACAAGTGAAATGCACATGGGCTGGTGGTCCCTAAACGAAGTTTGCACATGATTCCCAAATTACAAGTCACAGCACAAAGTAGAGTGCAATTCATCAACTTCCAACTGAGGCCAAATGAAAATTTCTCGTGCATTTTTCTTGAACCAAATGTTCCTTTCATGGAGAAGAACACGATGCAAAGAGAACCACTTCAATTGGATGCTTGATGAGAAAATGGCAAGCTTGAAAAGTTGAGAAAAAACCACTGAAAATTAGGTTTGACATTAGGTCAAACAGGCCATGACCTAGTTTTGTGCACAAATGTCCTTCAAAATTTGAGGTCCTTGGAGCATGAGTTGATGTTTGACCTCTAAATGAAAGTTGTATAGGACATCAAAGGGGACATTTTGCTCAAATAAGAGCCCATAAAAGTTGAAAATTAAAGGAGTTATGATCTTTGGAACATATGCATACCATACTTGAGTTTTAGGTCAAATTTCACTAAGTCCACAAAGTGACCTTTAATGTCTCCAAACTTTTAATGATCTTCCAAGCATAATTGGCTATTGACTTGTAAAGATAAGTTGTAGGGGATGTCAAAAAGAATCATTTTCCTAAGGAAGCACTCAAAAATGTTGAAAAATGGGTGAGTTATAAAGTTTTGAACTTGGACTTGAAATGTTGATTTTTTAGGTCAAAGTACTTTAAATGATCTTGCAACCTTTGAACTTTTCTTGCATTTTAAGGTACATTGATGATCATGTGAACATAAAATGATGTACTCTTGAATATCCTTTGATGAATCTTGCAATGGCTTGAGAAAACTTGTTGATGAAGGCATGAAAATAAACACATGAGCTTTTGAAGTTTCTTGAGAAACAAAGTTATCAAATTGTGAGCTATCTTTTATCATATAAAGTTGAGTGATGCTTGAGACCCTATGCTTTGAGATTAGAAGTCATGCTTTGATGAATAGCCTTTGAAAACCACTGGTTGACCACACTTTGACTTGAGGAGCTCAAGCCCTAACTGAGTAGAAAACCACTTGATGCTCTTGATTGTAAACTCTACCTTGCAAAAGAAACAAAAGGTACAAGGCATATTTTTTTTATTTTGGTTAATGATTAGCAAACATAAGCAAATACAAAGCAAAAAAGAAACAAAATGAGTGCTTGGTGACTCCCTACACCAGGGAAAAACCCTAAAGATGATATCTAGGAGGATCCGTGTTTGTAATTGCAATGAGATGCAAATGAATATGATAGATAGCATCTTAGGGGTAAAAATTAGGGTATGACACAAGGTACTTTGAAATTCCAAAAGAAAACTAGGGAGGACAAGAAGGGTGAAGGCCTTAAACATGACTTGCCGAAGGATCCTTTTCCAAAAGGTGTGTGGAGTATCCAAGTTGATGTCGGGGTGATGCACGAGGAAGGTATCACTTTCGATTGTGTGGTGAAAGACCATACTAATAAGTTCTAGTGACTGCCTACAATAAAGAGAGGCTTTCTGTTGATCCGCATTTGGCCAAGCTATTGGCTATCCGTTAGAGTCTTAACCTGGTGAGGAGTTTGAGGTGTGATAAAATTCTCATTCTCTCGAATTCTTCTACTGCAGTGGACTACATAAACTTAGTGGCAAAAATTGCCAACTTAGAACATATTAGTCAGGATTGTAGAATGTTGTTGAATTGCTTTTCCTTGGTTTCCATTTCTTTTTTAAGCAGAATGTTTAATGTAAATGCCCATTACATGGCCTTATTGGCAACATTTATTGGTTGTAGAACTTGGTTTGAGTGTATCCCTAATGAAAACTCTTCTGTTTCTTTGGATGTGACTTTACCCAAATGAAATTTCTTAGTTTGTAAAAAAAGATAATATTATAGTGATATTGAAGATTAAGAAAAAAATAATCTAAATATAATTATTTCTTAGATGATATTATGAATATTATTTTGAAGACAACATTGATCGCTTGAATTAAGTTTTTTTTAATCATAAATTAAAATTTTCAATTCAGTTTTGATCTTGACTTTTAAAATTGTCACCTAGAATTGTATGATTAAAAACATCTCTATACTAATATAAATTTATATAATTTAATAATTGATTGATTTTAAAATTTGTTTATTGTCATATCAAATAAAAAATAATAAGTGATTGTTTCTTATAAATTTGAGCGTACACAGACTAAAAAAATAGACACAGACATTCTAAATATGTAAACGGTATTGTCAATATTTTTTGTTTCAAATGATTTTGCACCATAAATATTTATATATTTTTTTTGTTTAAGATAATTTTGCACCATAAACATTTACATATTATTTTTTTGGTTTAAGATAACTATCACATTTTATAAAATTATTTATCTCAAAATAAATATCATATTTAAATTTTTAATTTGATTTTAATATTTATTTTTTAATTATACTTTCTAATTAATATTGTTATTTATTATTGTCTCATTCTATATTTATGATAATTCAAATATATCAATAATAAATTAATATAATACAATAAAAATACTATTATATCTTTTATTTATTATATTTTTTAATAAGTAGATTGCCCTTACACGTCATTCCCACGTGCTCCATGCTGAATAACACGATCAGTCAAACCCTTCTTTGTATTAATATATCACACCAACTTTTAAGAATCTTATTAAATATATTTATTTGATTATGAAAATCTTTTATTAATTTGTTACCTATTTTAAAAAGTAGTTGAATTGGACATAATAAACACGATGAATAAATTATAACAGTCAAACTATTATAAATATTCGTCTTTTATTTTAATTTGATCTAATGATGCATCGATCATATAAAACTTTTTTATTCCAAAAGATGTATATATCAATAAAATTAAATCTCAATAAAGATATAAAAAATTAGTTCAAATATTAAATTCTTCAAAAAGTAAAAATATAAAAATAAAAAAAAAAGTAATAATTTGAAAAACATATAACTTATTTCGGTTAAACAAATCCGAAACACTAGGGGAAAAAAATAGACTTTCAGCAAACAAAACCATTATTCTGAAGATCAAAGGAACGATCTTGCCTACACAACAATTTCATTCACTCAATATAAATAAAGAAACACATGCTTTTATTAGGTCAACAAGAAATAAACTATGATTCTTGAAAGCAACCGTAATCAATTGAGAATTTATTTTCTTTATGATTCTTGAAAGCAACCGTAATCAATTGAGAATTTATTTTCTTTATGATTCTTGAAAGCAACCGTAATCAATTGAGAATTTATTTTCAACCAAAGAGGTGTCCGATCCTTTTAAAAATTTACCTCAATTGCGTGTTTAGTACGTCTTGTAGAGCTCTGCATGGAAAATAATATACATGTTTAGATCATGAGATAAACAACTCACAATTGTTGAAGAATTTAGCCTGTCATCTTTTAAATTAAATGTGACTCCCTCGATATTTCATAATGTCAAAATTGTTTTTTTTTTTTTTGAAAAATACTTCAAATTTTTGTATGAAATTTCTGATGATATGTTAAAATTTTTGATAGTTTATTTGGAATTTTCGATGTATTTGAAATTTCAAAATTTTCGATATTATGCATAATGTTCCGAAAATTTCAATTTCCATGTTGATACCGGAAATTTCACTCTAAGTGAAATTTTCAGTAAGTGTATTTTTAGGGTTTTTTTTTTTATGATCAGGATTTTGCAGACAGTTTTGTGCGCCTGTGGTTGCACCGACAATTTGTGTGGTCCAGAATAGATTCAAACTTGTATAAATATGGGTTACCTGTTTTTGATAAACACATCTCAAAAAATGTCTCTTCCTTAATTTTTAATTAAGGCAGAAGTGTACTTCAACAAAGTTTCTCTCCTCTTGTAGAGTTCAAGCTTCCCGACGACACCACCTCTTTCGTCGGTCTGACGTCGAAGTTGAATGAATTGTTGTCTGATGGCGACAATAGAAAGGTGAGAAAGATCTAATTTCGTGGAGATTGGATTGATACAAACGGGAGGGTGAAATACAACCTTATTGAGTTGAAGATCGACGAACATGTGAAGGAAATGTGGAGATCATTTCGTCGTAGGATAACAAAGAGGCCGATCGAGTTAGATGCGAGGCTGTCAAGATCCGTTGACGACATAATGGAAATGCTGAAACGTCCTAAAGTGTCTGGTAGTGTTTAGGTTTTTCTTATTTATTAATAATATTGTAATGTTAAGTGTTTTCTATTTAAGTTATTAAAACCATTGTCGAATGTTAGTTAACATTCACACTGCAATTTAAGGAAGAACACTAATATTAGCTAATAAAGTGTTATGATAAAGATGTCTGAATAATATACAAATAATACAAAATGTATCTAAATAGGCTTCCCACGGGCTATGTATGCAGCCCGAGCATATCCAGTATATACCTCACCAACTGGGTTTACCAAACCCATGAGTGTAATACCCCAAATTTTATCCTTAGATTAGTCGATTCATGTCGCATTGCATCTCATTTTTTGCATTATATTTAACTAACCACTAACAAGGTTGTGCAGTTGGTTGATTCTTGCAGGAAATAACCATCTGGTGCACTTTAACTGTTAAAGGGCGAAATGGTCATTTATTCGCCGTTTGCTGACAGTTTAGGAAGCAGAATCATCGTCAGGAATCCATCGAGTGATTAGGGTTTTCGTTTCCAAGTTTCGTGTTTTGGATGAGGATGAAGTGAATTTTACAGTAGGTTTGACGTCGGAATTTTCGAGACCAGTAATTTATTCGAGGGTCGAGACTTTGTCGTTAGTGGATTTCAGGGCCGTTGCCTAATTATATGGGGCTGATTATGGTGAGATATCAGTTTGTTTGGTTTGAATCGGTGCGAGAATTCACTCTGTGGAATTTATTTTAACGGACGCTTATTTTTCTGTTCCTCTGCTATCTGCCTGTCAAATTCTAAGGGAATACAGTGGAAATTTCGGCTAGTGTCTGGATTTATTATATCTGTTTAATTGTGGTTTTTTGGCCGAGTCAGTTCAGGACATTGGATTTAGCCATCAGAGATGCAAGTTTGATTTTTTGGGCGGAGGTTAATTCTGCTTTTGCTGTTAATCGTATTTCTCTGTTTCTTTTCTCTTTCACTTCGTTCAAGGCCATTACCGATTCTATCATCAGGCAGAATTTAATTTGGGAAAATATTGGAGGAATTGAAGGTTATATCAGTCTTAAATGGAGCAGCAAGTGTTGGGATGACGTAAGTTGATTCAGACATTATTTTGGGTTTCATTCGTATTAAGTTTTATTTGGTGAAGATAGTCCATTTGTTTAAGTTTAATCGGTTAAATTGTAATTGATTAAATTTATTCAAAGGCGCTTAATTGCTGGAATTTATCGGATATTCTTCAAGAGAGCCGATTGGTTTACAACAAAGTTACAAAAAGAGGAGTCAGACAAGTTTGGATAGAAATATTTGTGAATTTTATTCATAATAATTTTTATTACAAATTACAAGAGAAATTACATTGGATTGTTATTTCTAAAGTCCTATTGTCTAAGTGCTCGATTCTTCATGACTCTTCACGCCGACTATCCACGACTTGATCTTTTTCGTACCTGCATAAAACAGACAAAAGCAGAAAACAGTTGTTAAAATCAAGGAAAAAAGTGTTTTTGATCTGTTACCCTCAGTTGTCCATCATCGGGTATGCTGGGAGGGCAACGACGAATGTCGAACCCAACTCTTGACTCACATTCTCGACCTCGACACCAACTGGCAATATCTGTTCTATTCTTTTGGGACATCCAGAGGAAGAGAAAAAGAAGTGATTTTCTTAAAAGTGATTATTTGGATAAGCGCTTATTCTGAAAAAGGAAAAATCCAAAAACACCAGCAGATCAGACAAATATCACAAAATCCATATCCATGTTCTATCAAGTAAATCCACGGATATCCAACAAAACAAATCAAATCCAGATAATGTGAATCCGAATCAAAATCCATTTTCATCAAGTAAATTATATGGATATCCATTTCAGATCCACAACAGATCCGAAATCAATCCAAATCCAGTCTGTTGAAAAAAATCAAATCAAATCCAGATAAAATCAAATCTCAGCTTCCATTTTCATAAAAAAAAAAAAGTAACACAAATCTGCAAATAATGTGAGATCGTTATCCAGGCCCAGCAAAGAATAAACAAATATAAAACGAGAACAAGAAGAGGGGGACGAGGAGACCAAAACGGTGAAACGGAACCCTAATGACAAAACGGCGAAACGGAACCCTAATGACAAAACGGCGGAGGAACCCAAACAGATTCAGTTCATCCATCGCCATCGTTGACAACCGTCAATCCGCGGCCTCAGAACGATTCATCACCGGCCGGAAATCAAAAATAACGAACGCCATTAAAACTGCTCACAAAAATCGCCCAGACTCTGAAGAAATCGAAGGAAGCTGGTTCCTTCTCCGACTCTTCATCATTGTCTCCATCAAATAAAGCCATCGCCATCGGAACCATAAGCCACCGTGTGGATGTTTGTGGTTTTCTTTTCATGTTGTATTTTTCAGGAAAAATAAAAGAAGAAGAAATGATAAGTATTCAGAGAAACCCATGGAGAAAAAAGAAGAGGAAATCATGTTCAAAGAAGAAGATACACGGCCCAGAGAGAGGGATGCGAAGAAGAGAAGAAGGAAATTCCCTCTTTGAAGCCGTCGCTGGGATCCAAAGGGAATTAGGGTTCCCTACACTTTCCCCTTCCCCTTTTGTTGCCATGTGGACCGGGTTGGGTCCGGGATGTGGTGACCCGGTCCAACCCATCCATTTTTTTTTATTTTATTTTATTACAAATAATAAAAAATGTAAATAATAACATTGTTTTAACCTTTTCTTTAACAAAAAAAAAAACTTTTTATTTATCTCACATTCTTGAGATTTTATTATTAAATTAATATAACCCTTTTTTAAAAATAATAATAAGAATTAATTTTCTTTTATTACTAAAATTTTGTTTTCACTTAAAAAGCTAACTCTTTTCCTTTTAAAAGAATTTTTTAACAAATTAATTTTCTCTAATTTAAAAAACATCTTTTTGTAAAAAAATCATAAAAATTTTATTCAAAAATTGTTAACCTTTCTTAATTTCAATTCTTGACACTTTCATATTCCAGTTTTTTTTCATGTTTTTAAATTAACTTTACCCGCAAATCCCCACGGCATCCCGATTTATTCATCCGTCTAATTTTATGTTGATCTTGTTCACTAACATTTCATTTTTGTATTTTATTTTCAGGGTTGTAAATTTATTTAGCAATATTGTTGTCTTTTATTTCATAATCATCTACACTTGTATTTTTTATTTTTAAACATCATCTGTAATTTATTTATCTTGCGATGTTCATCATTCATCGTAATTGCACCCTCCGAAGGATTAGGTCTAACATTTTGACCGCCGAGTCAATAACCCTAACCTTTGACCGTTTCGAAACCCTAATAGCCTAGGCGTCCCTCCGTGGACGAAAATATCCTTTACCCTAGCATTAGGTCAAAGAGTCGTCGTACTCTGTTTTTAGGGTTTCCCGCTGTGGAATCCCTAATTTAACCCTAATTTTAGATCAACATTTTCAACGTAGAAATAGGAGTTTCTAAACTCCACGTAAGCATGTCCTTAAGATATTCTTATTCCCCATTGAAACCTTGACCACAGTCAAGAAGTTTCTGACCTCCCTTTCGAGGGGAACTACGATTACTCTGATTCCATCCCCTACCTCGGATACGTAGGCACAAGATGCGAATCTTGCCGAGTAAACTTAGGACTAACCCTTAGGTCTCTCTGTCACTCTATCCCTTAGCTCATTATATATACCCTAAAGCAAATAATAAAGCAAAATAGTAAATTTAAACAAAAGGTTCTTGTAGAGTACTACAGAAGTTTAGGGTGCTAATATCTTCCCTAAGCTTAACCAACCCCTTACCTAGATCTCTCCTCGCATTGTGTTTACGATGCAAAAATAGGTTTTCCCTCTTTTGACCTTTTCCTTCAGATAAATCAAAGAGCGGTTGTGAATCAAGAACTGTGATTCAAACTAATTAATAGTTTGATATCTTATTTCCACCGCAACAGAAAATGGCGACTTCACTGGAGAAAGTCCTATCTTTTAAGGGTTACCCCTATCTTGTTTATTTGCTATGCTATTTGCTTTATTATTATTTATTTTCATGTATATATATATATATATCTGTTGTACTTTACTTGGGGTACCATTGTTGTGAGATAAGTCCTACACCCTGACTTGAGTGACATTATTATAGGATGGTGAGATATTTGACGAGGCTTGCAGGGAGTGAGTCCCGACCAAGTTGACTCGAGAATCACCGCTCAGTTGAGACCTTTTCGAAAATGGTTCGATTGAACGAGTTAGTCGTGAAAAATTTTACTATTTTTGATTGGAGTTTGTGATACTAGGGACCGTAGTACCTTAACACCATCTTGGCCTTATATAGGACGTAGTGTGAGGACTATGTGGGAGTAGTCCTACAATAGTTTCTACGCGATGCTACACTCAAAAGAGGTTCTCTTGAGAATATTATCGACCCCCGAGTCAGTCGGGAAGTTGATCATATCCGAAAGATGGACTGATGACTTTTGGCACCTCTTTAGAACCCTTGTTCTACAGGTACAATTAACTCTATAGTACATACCTTTTGGGAAGGGTAGACCTTGACTCTGCTCATTATACCTTACCCTAGGACCTTTCGTTGTTTGTGTGTATTTGTGCATGGCATTCATGAAACATCATTCCTAGTTTCAAGGAATTCAACAGTCCTTTGCGAATTCAAAAGTCCTACATTTCAAAGTTTAAAACCTTTCCCAACTTTCCTAAAAAAGGGAATATTTGCAATCGACCATTGAAGTTCTTGAAACTATTACATTGCATTGCATTCCCCCCCCCCCCCCCCCCCCCGGTTTCTCATGTCCAGTTGTCTTTACCTTCCAGTGTCTCTTTGAGTCGTCAAGCTGATTCCTCGACACAGATATCGAACTCGAGCTAACCATCGACTCCTGATGTTAGAACAAGAGGAACATAATGCAGAAATCTGAATGGAGATCGATGAGTTGAAATCAGGCATGACCAGGCTTACCGAGATGCTTCAAGTACTGATTGCCAGAGGAGAGCCATCTTAGGGGACCGTCATTCAGGAAGTTTCAAGTGCTGATCCACCTCCTGTTCAGATGCCACCATCTACTTGGCCAGAGTTTGGTTTACCTCCTAACTACTCTCCACCTCTTGCATCTACCGCTACGATTGGTCAGACTGTCGGATCGATTTTTCAAGCTCCCGTCCTTACTGAGCCCAGACCTATGGTCCACACTGTTATCTAGACTGTCCGAGCTCCCTTTGAGAATCCTCTATATGAGCACAATGCTGCCAGTGTTCGAGAGGAAGACCATGAAGATTTTGTTGAGCCTGAGATTACCCGTGAATAGTTTCAGATCATCGATAAAAGACTCAAGGCAGTCGAGGGTATTGACTTCTTCAACGTTGATGCAGACAATATGTGCCTAATTTCTAGTCTTGTTATGCCTGCCAAATTCAAGACTCTCGAGTTCGTGAAATATAAGGGTCACTCATGTCCAAGAGCTCATTTAGTCATGTACTTCCGAAATATGGCAGCTTACACCAACAATCAGAAGCGGCTCATCCATTGCTTTCAGGATAGTTTGACTGGTGCTTCCCTAAAATGGTATATGAACTTAGAGCATAACAGCGCCCACTGCTTCCAGGATCTTGCCAATGCTTTTATGAAGCAGTACAAATACAATTTGGACATGAATCCTGATCACCATCAACTTCAAAGTATGTCACAGGAGGAAAAGAGTCGTTCAAGGAATATGCTCAGCGTTGGAGGGAGTTAGCTTCCCAAGTTGAACTCCCTATAGCAGAGAAGGAACTAACAGGAATGTTCATGGATACTTTGTCTCCTTTCTATTGGGAAAAGATGATTGGAAGCGTCTCTTCAAGCTTTACAGATCTGGTGACTATCGGCCAAAGGTTAGAAGAAGGTTTGAAAAATGGTAAAGTATCCAAAGCTGCCGAATCTTCTAATGGGGCAAAGAAATCCTACCGGAATTTCCATAAGAAGAAAGAGGAGCAGATCAACGTTGTTGTGTCTGAATCAAGAAAGCCTCACCATGGACTTCACCATGTTGATAATCATGTTGCGGATCCACAGCCGGCTCAGACTCCTCAACATCCAATTGTTAGACAAAACCAGTATCGGAATAGGAATCAATTTGATCCTATCCCCATGACTTACACAGAACTTTATCCTGACCTGGTTCAACAAGGGCTGATCACAACAAAGGCTTTGCCACCTCCTCCTAATCCTCCTCTAGCTGGATTTAGGATTGATCTTCATTGTGCTTTTCATGAGGGTGCCCCGGGCCATGACTTGGAGCATCGTTTTGCACTGAAAGCTAGAGTACGCGAGTTGGTCAGAGAAGGAATACTTGATTTTACAGATAATTCTCCAAATGTTCAAAATAATCCTTTGCCAGTGCATCAAAAGTGAAGTTTCAGTCTGACCCCAGTGGATTGTTTGTGTTTCAGACAGGACAGCTCACTAATTTAGTAACTAGGCTTTTGTTTCTCGTTGTTCGTACTTTCCTTATTTTATTAGCTGTTTGCTTTCGAATTATGTTTGTACTTTTACATTAATGAACTGGGCATTGCAACTTTTTATTTAATTCATTTTATCTATTATTTGCATCTTTACGCTTAGTCTTTCAAATATTTACTCCTTGTTCAAATTTTTGATATGCAAAGATTGGAGGGAGGATGACGAAAATGTTATACCCATAACTGCTGTCAGTATGCTTTCAATCAAACTTTGTTGATGATGTAAGGCATTGTTTCAATCCCTAAACACTGGAGAAATAAGGAAGTTATTCCCTTGTCACCCCCTTCGAGCCTAGAAGTTGGAGTTTCTTTCTTTACAAACGAAAAACCCGCAATCTTAACCTGGGGCAAGGGTAGTTCTCAGTTAACTTTGTTGTGTGTTCCTGCAATACACCTTTCATATAAAGGTCGCACTCACAATTTTCCTTCGTACACAGCAAATAAGTGTCGAAGATGTTTTTTAAGCCAAAAGTCGATGATGGTTCACCGTGATCATTAAGCCAGGCAATCACTTTCTTTCAGAAAAAAAGCAATCAAAAGAAAAAGCCCGCTAAGTCAAAAACTATAAAGGAGACTTAGGCAAAACTGGGACATCCCGCTGACTGTGTGCTTTAAAAGAAACAGTTCAGGAAAAATTTAGGGATAATAAAAAGAGGAGATCTTTAAATCCTTACCTTGAAAATCCTCAATGTCAAAACAACCAAATGTTATAGGGAAGTAGTGGCTACCTTTTCAAAATGGTAGGTTGACTTCTGAACCATCACTGCTAGTATCAATGCAATTCATAACCTATAGGAACCTGAATGCATAATATGAGTTAACTAAGCATAGGACTGGAGATTATCACGTAGATTGGGTGGGTACAAATAAATGTTGAGCCTTTATCCTTTGTTTCATCAACCGTGAACCAGGCCATGTTACAACCCTCAAAAGACCTAATTGAAGCAAGTTTTTTTTTAAAACATACTACAACAGGGTTGCGCAAGCTGACTTCTAAAGATCTGTGTGAATCATTTATTTTGGAAGTACACCTTTGTTTTAAACTTTGAGTGTCTAGAACCGCCGTGTTCTGGCCAACGACTCATTTTTATCTTTCAAAAATAATTTTGATTTCAAAAGTTGCATGAACTTTGCATTACCATGTTTGTATGAATATTTTTTTTTGCAAACCGGCTTTCCTCTAAGGAATTTTCAAACAATGAGAAACTGGGTCGGTGATCCTATCAGGGGAAAGTTCCTTTTACATCCGGTCTAAGAATCAGTTCGAGATTTGTTCAGGGCAAGTCATTCTCAAATTTGGTTTATCCATAAGATTTTCAAGACTCAGACTAGGGCAAGCTTCCAAGGACAAAACAGTCAATTTCAGAATCAGACAAGCTGAAGCAATTATCAGTTCATCTATAACAGATAATTTAATCTAGGGCAGTTTACTTGAAGGATCCCCAAGCAGCTATTCATCCTTCCTACAGGGACTATCAACTTGATAAAGTTTAGCAGAATAATTGTGATGTATGTGTTGGGGAATTAGTTTTCCAGTCTTGTCATCTCACCAAAAGAGTCGAGCCTTGTCGTCGGCATCTGCATTTGCATTTGATCATATATCATAGCATAATTCATATACATACGCATGGCATGTGTGTTTCATCCTCATTTACATTTCTCCTGAGGTCGTGTTTTACTCGTGTCCTACCTTGTGGTCGAAATCCAACTCACATGGCACCTACCAAACAATTTTGTGTTGTGTCTATCTGACGTTCTTCCAGATATGACATTTCTTATCTGATTGTTTTCCGGATATGTCTGTTCCTATTACATCCCATACCATTCTCATATATTGTGTTTATACCTTTCATTCAAAGCCATTATTGGATGTCTGGTGTCCTTTTTATCCAATGCCATTCTTGGAGGTCTCATTTTGTTTCTCTCTCTGATGTTCTTCCATGATGAGTTTATGTTCTGATGTTCTTCCAGAACTTCCTTGTTACGTATCTGATGGTTTTCCAGATATTCCTTTGGTTCTGATGGTTTTCCAGAATCTTATCCGATGTTTTTCCGGATACATTCCTCCTTCTGATGGTTTTCCAGATCGAGTCTTTGTTATGATGTTCTTCCAGAACTCTATCTGATGGTTTTCCAGATACCCCTGTGATTCTGATGGTTTTCCAGAATCTCATCCGATGTTTTTTCAGATCTGTCTCTTTCTGATGTTTTCCCAGACTGAGTTTATGTTCTGACGTTCTTCCAGAACTCCTTTGTTGTTTATCTGACGTTCTTCCATACATGTCTTCAACTTGTCCCGTACATTTATTGCTTTCCTAAATGTTTCAGGTTTAACTTCAGAGACTTTTCTTCATCTCATGCTCCTATAGATGTTGTTCTTTTGTTTCTGGATGCAGCCCAGAGTTATTCAATGGTTTTCCGAGTATCTCTGGTGTGTTTCAAAGTTAATTTGATGTTCTTCCGGATGTCCCTGAAATGTGTTTCTTTGTCCTCGAGTTTATTCGATGTTTTTCTGAATATCTCTAGTGTTTTTCAGAGTTCATTCGATGTTCTTCTGGATGTTTCTGATGTTTGTTTCTCCTCATATATTTTTCAACCATTCCTGAAGATCCCACTCGATCTCTTCGTTTAAAGGAATGTTCCAAAAACTCCAGCACTTGTCGTTTACCTGATCCTACCGTCGTGTGGATCCTGTGTTATCATTTCATCCTAAAGTGACAGTTGGTCGGGCATGCACCAGTTGATCCATCACTCTAGAATTCCCCAATTGTCGCGCTGTTCCACCAGTGTGTCGTATTCCCCAATGCAGTTACTCATCGCGTCTGTCCCCTGTGTCATCGTGTCATCTGCATTCTTGCATTTATCATTCTCATCACACGCATCATATTAAAGTCATGGCATTGACAACATTATAGTTCGTTTTGTTTTGTCCCTAACATTGCATATCACTTCCTCTTTCATCCCAACTTTAGGATCATTTTGCATGACACCTTTAGGGTTTGAGTTTAGTCCCCTTAGTTGTGTTCTTTCTCTTCTCATCTCAAAACTTCTTCAAAACACATAATAAAGGATAATAAGTGTTGTACGCTATGAGCCTTAAGCATTTGGGAAATGATGGTTTGGGGGCCTCCTCTCAAACGTCTAGAGTGTTTAGTGTATGTTCTTTGGACGATATGTGACGCATTCG
Source organism: Lathyrus sativus (assembly GCA_963859935.3). NCBI lineage: Eukaryota > Viridiplantae > Streptophyta > Magnoliopsida > Fabales > Fabaceae > Lathyrus > Lathyrus sativus. The sequence goes on along the minus strand of OZ012735.1, from coordinate 874,531,683 downwards.
CTCTCAAGTCATAGTCTTTAGTGCAACATGAATTAAAAACCAATTCAATTCACTTCTTCCATAAAATACACAAAAACAAACTTCAAATCATTTTTATCCTTCGGGATTAATGTTGGAAAACCTTTTTCATAAGGAGAGTTTTGTTAACTCTTATTTCTACCGCTAACAGGTAACGCCTAAGTCTCCAATGGTCGAGCAGCATACATCTAATAGCTAGAACTAAGGTTTAACCCTACTCGGGTTAAAACATTTGAACCAACCGGTGTTCTTGTTGGCCTGAAATTCGTTTGCTCTGATTTCTTGTACTAGACAAGGATACGTAGGCACAAGACGATGATGTCTTAGCGAGAAACCTTCCCCACCTTCACTCGTAGTTTTCTGAACTACGTTGACTCTAACTTTCCCATTGCACGAGGGAATATGTAGGCATAGAGCGGCGATGCTCTATCGAGTCTCCTTTTTCTTTTCTTTTGTCCCTGAGACTTTTAGCTAGATAGTTTAACACCCTTTAGATAGACAACAAGCGTGGATCCTGTCGAGTACGACGGACATGAGGGGTGCTAATACCTTCCCATTGCGTAACCGACTCCCGAACCCAAGATTTATTTCGATGACCTGTCTTCTCCCGTTTTCGTTAGGTTTTCTCTGATCGTTTCCTTTCCCTCTTTGGAATAAATAACGAACGGTGGCGACTCTTCTGTCTTCTGCCAGCCCTCTTTGCAGCGATGCGACACCTTCCATATCTCTTATGGAAAACACATCATCCTGGTGATCTTCCCAGCGAAGACCAGCAGCCTCGTGTACAGCACACACACTTCCACCAACAACATTACCATTTTCATTCACAGCGCCTCCGCCCGGAGGTATGACAACAGTAGGAATACTTTGTAGAACAGACCCACCAACCTGTGGAGGAATACCACCAGCTCCTCCATGCACAATACCCTCTTCGTCAACCCGTGCTACCAACGGCTGGACCATAGTTCTTAATTGTTCCTGCCCAGCGGCAACATTCTGCATTAGCTCCATGAACTAAGACATGTGAGCTCTGACTTCCTGTAATTCAGCTTGAACCTGATCCATTACTCTTCGCTGATTCCCCCGAGTTGAATATCTATGGAAGGTGAATTCCTCAATCCTGATACTACGAAAAACAACCAAGCAGAGTTAAGAACAAAAGCCACTAAGAACACCTGCGATGCAAATGGAAATTCAAGATGCAAAATGCAAGCATGTAAGTATGTTTTAGGGAAATTTTCCCCTCGATTCTAGTTCCATGGGACAAACACAATGGATATCACGATAATCTTCTCATATACCAGGTAAAGCTGAGACAATACAACAACCGATGAGAACTATCCACATACAAAGAGGTATTGATCTCATCCAACATATCTGCTGATGATTAAGATATAAAAAACAAAGAAACTACAAAAGATAACATTCCTTAGTAGTTATGCTCTTTGCTACAGGCCTGAGCTTCCTTAAGCATCATCTTCGTGTCTAGATGGTCTGGTCTGTTGACTAACTCTCTGACGAGGGTGTCCCTTCTACATATCACATTCCTAAGATAATGATAATGATCTTCCCAAGCATCTTCGTCGAAGGCATCTTCAAGCCTGGGTTTCTTCACACCTGCGTGGATCTTGAGCTCTTCAAGCGTTGATAAAGTCTCATGGTACTTCTGCTCAATCGTGCCTCTGTGGAATAATTCCAACAATACTTCTTTTTCCTTGATTTTGAGTTGCACCTTCAGCTTATCTACCTGAGTATGAAGTTGATCCTCCCTATTCTTGTTGGCAGTCAAAGTGGCATTCCACTATTCATTGAATTTGGATATCTTTATATATGCTCTGTCTAAATCCCCCTTCTTGCGCTTTAAGATGCTACAAGTTCTCTCTAAATCATGACCGATTCTCTCTCTCGTGCTTTGGTCTGCTTAGCTAGCTCCTTCTCCAACTTGGTCAATGACTCTGACTTTGTCTTGGCCAAATAAAAAACTTCCCCTTTATCATGCTTCGGCTGACTGATTTCCTGCTTCAACTCTTCATTCTCTTCGCGCAACTTTTCCTTCTCTGCCCAAAGCTCATTATACCTCAGGATGTCAACCTTTGTAGGTGGCTTAATGACTAAAGGATACAATGGTTCTTCAATAGGGAACGGCAATAAAAGCTTCCCAACTCTCTTCTGAATCCACTCCAAGTAGAGGTCATAGGCTCTACAATCACCTTTGCCCAAATAAAGCTTTCCCTTCCTGTGAATTTTACCCCACGCGTCCATGAATCTGACCGAAATACACGGATCAACTACACCGGTGAAGTACAAAGATTCCTGCACTTATTCTTCTTTCGGAGGTCCTCTCAAAGCATAACCAAACTGTATGACCGCAAGAGAAGGGTTATAGTTGATGCCTCCTTTCCTCCCCATCAAAGGCACATTAGGAAAGCCGCCACAACTAAAGATGAGCTCATAACCAAGCAGGTCTCGGTTGAAGCAAACAATATCCTTTTCTGTTAAACCCATAAGCCTCTTTGGCCATTCAACCGTATCTGCAAGGTCAACAAAAGGCCCCGCCTTTGGCAGATGCGAAATAAACCATTTGTGTAGCAGTGGAGCACTACAGGATACGTTCTTTCCTCGTCGATTCTCATTCTTGTAATGTATGGAGTGATAGACATCCCCTAAAAGAGTAGGCATAGGATTCCCCGAAGCAAAGCTGTGGAAAGCATCCAAATCCATAAAATCTGGAATATTTGGAAACAATATTACCTCATAAATGCACAATGCCAACATGGCATTAAAAACAACCCAAAAACCCTCCTTTGCAAAATGGTGAGCCTTACCAATCAGGAAAGGTAATGGAAATCCAGGCATCCCATTTCTTTTAACCAACTTCCCCTCTAGCTCAAAAGCACTCAGATGAAGAGCATTAGCAAGCTTAGTCAAATCAAGCTCGGCTTCAGTATGATAAAAAGGCATCTGGTCCAAGATAGGGACTCCTAGAAACATAGAGAACTCCTCCAAAGTGGGCATCAGCATATAACTAGGGAAAGTGAAACACCTCAGCTGTGGATCATAAAACTGAAGCAAAGTCTGAAGACCTCCTAATTTAAACACAGAGGCTTTGCAGACGCAACCCAAGAGCTTCCCATATGATTTCTTGAAATCTTCCATCTCCTAACGATCAACAATGGAAATCAAACTGAGCAGAGATCCAATGTCAGGAGTAGGAAAATTATACACCACAGTCTTCTTCAAACTAGGCTTCATGTAAGAAGTGGAATAAGATCACTAGAATCGAGAGGAAAATATACACCTGCAACATAAATACATGTCAATGAAAATTCAAAATGAAAATGCAAATGCAAATGTAACAGGGGATCAAGATTGCTGTGCTGGTGACTGAGAAGAACCAGCGCTTCGCTTCAGCGAGAACATAACACAACACTGATATAAGGAACCATTGTATCAAGGATCAAAAGTTCACACTGACGATAAAACCGGGTAGGTTAGAGGTTAAGTTTTCCTGCATAACCCTCCCACTAACAGGTATGAACCTATTTCTGATAATGTCTGGCATCCTATGCGGTCGTCAGTGTCACAGACTTTCGAGAAACAATGATACGTTCACCATTTCTGGTTTGGCATCATAGTCTAACGAAGCGGCCTCACTTAGATGACTCCCAAATGATCGGTCTCCAGAGTCGACAGTTTTCAGATCCAACATCCTGTTTCTGACCAGCAGGATGGGATATCTTCAAAGAAAACCTCTTATGAACGCGAATTTTGTGGGAACTAGTGCATGCCAAACATACAAGTTCACCACTACTTTCCACTTCTAATGCTATAGTTATACTCAAGCCTGGGTTTTGGCTTATCTCACAATGGAACATTCCCACCCAACAACACAATAAAATGATATAAAATGCTGAAAGTAAAATGCAGATGCGGAGAAAATACAACACATATACACACACCCTGAGATAAACAAACAAGCGCTAGGATTGACTCGCATAGGGGATGGGACTTGTCCCCAGCAGAGTCGCCAGCTGTCACTATTGCGAAAAAGAGGCCGGCGAAGGACAGAAGAGTCGCCACCGTTTGTTATTTATCCTAAAGATAGGGAAAAGAAATGATCAGAGAAAACCTACGAAAAAAGGGAAAAGACAAGGTCATCGCAACCAAATCTTGGGTTCGGGAGTCGGTTACGCAAGGGGAAGGTATTAGCACCCCTCACGTCCGTTGTACTCAACGGGATACACGCTTGTTGTCTATCTAAAAGGGTGTTGATCTATCTAAGTTACAGTCTCACAGGACGAAAAGAAAAGAAAAGAGACTCGATAGAGCATCGCCGCTCTATGCCTACGTATTCCCTCGTGCAATGGGGAAGTCAGAGTCAACGTAGTTCGGAAAACTACGGGTGAAGGTGGGGAAGGTTGCTCGCCAAGACATCGTCGTCTTGTGTTTACATATCCTCATCTGGTATGAGAAATCAGAGCAAACGTAGTTCGGACTAACATGAACACCGGTTGGTTCAAGTGTTTTAAACCGAGTAGGGTTAAAACTTCGTTCTAGCAGTTAGGGACGATGCCTGTTTGCGGTAGAACCAAGAGTTAACAAAAATCTCTTTATGAAAAAGGTTTTTCATTAATCCCGAAGGATAAAAAGGTTTGATGTTTGTTTTTGAGTCTTTTATGAAGAAGTGGATTGAATTGTATTTGTAATTCATGTTTCACTAAAGACTATGACTTCGGAGCGAATGTGTCGCATATCGTCCAAAGAACATACGCTAAACACTCTAGATGTTTGAGAGGAGGCCCCCCAACCGTCATTTCCCAAATTATTAAGGCTCGTAGCGTACAACACTTATTATCCTTTATTATGTGTTTTGAAGGAGTTTTGAGATGAGAAGAGAAAAGACACAACTAAGGGGAACTAATTCAACCCTAATGTTATCATGCAATGGGATCCTAAAGTTGAGATTAAAAAGGGAAAAAAATATACCCTAATGTTAGCATGCTTGGATTACAGCTAATGTCTATCTTACTCCAATTAAATTGGAATAAGAGTTTTATGGGATCATGCAAAGAGACAAAAACACAAAGCAATCTCAAATAGAAAATGAAATGCAACCATGAAATGCAATACGAAATGCAACAAAAAATGCATGCACGAAAGACGCGAGGACGAGATGAAATAGGATAAGTGAACTCCTACAACCATTACCATCAATCGTCAAAGAAAAGTGGGAGGAAAAAAAGTGTGGGACAGCAGCCACCACAATCACATCTCAACCAAGCTATTCTTCATACTCAAGCAAATGCAAATGAATATCACTTTGAACAACATCCATAAGCATGCATTCAAGTGGAAATCAAACATGCATGTCGAAGAACCATGATTAAACAATCAAGAATAGCAACACAATATCCAAAACATCTCACTCAAATGCATCATACTGATCCATGAAGATTCAAAGTGACAGAGCACCAAAACAAGCTTGAAAAATAGCAAATATGACATTCTGGTTCAGTGTTAATCGGTTAACACATATGGTTAACCGATTAACTAGTTAAAAATGTTTGAAAATTTGAAATTTTGCACTGGTTAATCGATTAACCAGTTTACACTGCAACTAGTTAACCGATTAACATTGTACCAGAGGCAGAAAACAGCAGCTCAAAAGCACTTTTCAGCAATTAATCACTTCCCCAATAATCCAGTTGATCATATAATCAATTATGCCCGAATTTAAACCAGAAAACAGTGATCTAATCCACATGTAAGCACATTAAAACAGTAAGATCATAATTCACATGAATCAAATCAACCAAAAGTCAATCAAAAATGAAGATCCACATGATTATGCAAAATAAGTTTGAAATAACAAAGGATCTAGAATTCCAACCTACGAAGCGGAGAATTGCTTCGATTAATATTGATTCAACTCCAATTGAGCGGATCCAAGCAGGAAATACGGAAATCCTTCAAGATCCAAGTGATTGCTTGTAGTAGAAATGGAGATCCACCAAAATTAAGCTAAAATAAACCAAATAAGCTCCTCTATATCAACTTCAAAATTCAGATCCACACTAGCACGAAAATTGAATGGAGAATTGGAGATGATAAGGATGATGGATGAAGGTTTCAACTCTAGAACTCAATGATTCCAATGGAGAATCAATGAATTCAAGGTAAGAAGAGCTTTTGTGGAGTTTGGGAATGGAAAAGTTGAGAGCAAAATTCAAGAGTGAGGGTGAATTCTGAAAATGAAGTGAAATTATGAGGATTGTGTGTGTGAGGTTTGGAGCAAATCATTTAAATACCCCCTAGGTTAGGAGTAGAATGATGGTTCTCCTATTTCTTTGACTTATTATGGGTTTTTCCTGGAAAATGGAAGCTACACAGTAAATCTACATTTTGCTGAAGTAATGTTCAGAGATGAATCAAACTTATGCTAGTCTTGGAAGGCGTGTATTAGATATCTACCTTCAGGTACGTGGTTTAACAATATTCTTTCAATAGCCACTCAGTGTTTGATAAAAACGAGAGGGTCCTATAGGGCCACTATCAAACTTTTTATTCTTTTTTTCAATTATAATACTTAGACTTTCTCATCCCGAAGCTTACTATGCTTGTTATAAATTAATCCTGAAAATACGAGATAAATCCAAGCAAACTAATATCAACGGAGAAAGAAACCAATAAGAAGAACCATTATAGAAAGGAGCAACAACCACAGAGGGATTAAGTTGTTTCACCGGTTGAGTCAAATACGAAGATGGCATTGGAGATGGTGTCGAAGTGACGCTGGAAGTAACACCAAAAGTGACGCCGAATGTGACGCCGAAAATTACACTGGAGATGACGATAGAAGTGAGGCTGGAAGTGACTCCTGAAAGTGATGGAAAAAGTGATGCCAAATATGATGTTGGAGATGACGCCGAAAGTGAAGCCGAAGTGAGAAATGACGTCAAAGATGACACTGAAAATGAACCCAGAGTGAGAAACCAACACGAAGAGCATCCAAAGAGAGAGACCAAACTATTAGAGAGAGGAACCAAAGGGTATATATGACCAATATCTAAACCAACATCATAGAACCAACCAAACTCATATATGATCCAATCTTGATCTTCAAGAACGCAAAGTGGTAGACAACTCGTCGAGAATAATTTGTTGATTTAACATGATGTTTTTTCTTCAATAGAGCGTATCATTAAAAAAAAGACATTTAAGAACTCAATAACGGAAGCGATCGGTTGTTCAAAGAGATTGAAACAAGCTTTGATATTATCTTAGAATGTGTATGGACTAACTCAACTTTACAAAACCAGCTTGTAAGGTGAGGATTATCCTCATAAACACATATTCAGGCCATATATTTTCCGATGTGAGACTCATGAAAATTTATAAAATTAAATTCTACAATACTTTAAAAACAAATTGATGATAAAAATACTTGTAGGTTGTAGTCACCATGAAGCATTGAAATTGTGATTGAAATGTTGCAGGGGAATGCAGTGCAAAAGGACTTCAATATTGCAGAAGAAGCAGGAGGAGTTGGTAAGAAAATCGTAAAATAGTTCAATGTTGTTGTTACTAGTAATACCTTGGAGATCCGATTGTATTGGGCTGGAAAAGGGACACAATATCTCCCAAATATATATGTATACAGTTCTCTTATATCAGCTATATCAGTTGAATCTGGTAGGTTATACTTGCGCGGTATTATCCTTATGCTATGTTCTCCTTGTTATCATATAATATTTGAAATGTGTTGTTTAATAATCAAGCAGACTCTCCACATGGTAGCATATCTGCAGGAGTTGTGGCTGGAATTATGGTTGCTGCAACAATTATTATCATTCTAATATTTGGTATACTTTGGTGGAAAGGATGTTTTGGAAAGAAAAACCCATTAGCAAAAGGTGATTACTAACTAATTTCTTTTGTTTCCATTGTTGTCTACCTTTTACTAACATGAATGTCGATGCAGAGTGTCCATGTGTAATTTTATCAGTTCAAGAGATCTTTGATCTTTCTTTTACTTCAACTAACAGAGCTGGAGAGTTTAGACCTACAAACAGGTTTATTTACCTTAAGACAAATCAAAACAGCCACGAATAACTTTGATGTTTCCAATAATATTGGAGAATGAGGGTTTGGTCATGTGTACAAGGTATGATTCATAATATAACAATTAACAAATCTTCTCAAGTGTCATGTTGTTACTATAATGTTACATATTTGTTTCAGAAAATTCTTTTTCAACTTCTAACAAAATAGTATTCCTCAAAATGCAGGGATGTTTACCCAATGGGACATTAATAGCAGTAAATCAACTCTCTTCTAAATTAAAGCAAGGGAATCGTGAGTTTTTAAATGAGATAGGCATGATTTCTGCATTGCAACACCCTTATCTTGTTAAACTCTATGGTTGTTGTGTGGAGGGAGATCAATTGTTGCTGATATATGAATACTTGGAAAACAATAGCTTAGCTCGTGCTTTATTTGGTAATTTTTCTTGTATGGTCTACTTTGGGTTGCTGTTTATGATATGTTTTACATTTTCTAACTTAACACATGACTATGTAGTACCATTGTCTGATTCTTATTGTCGCTTGCGCGAAAATAAGGTGCCGGCATGACAGAAGAGTCGCCACCTTTCGTTATTTATCCCTCAGAGCGGGAAAGGAAACGATCGGAAAAACCTGACGAAAAGAGGGTAAGACAAGGTCATCGCAACCATTGTCTGGGTTCGGGAGTCGGTTACGCAAGGGGAAGGTATTAACACCCCTCACGTCCGTCGTACTCGACGGGATCCTCGCTTGTTTGTTTACTTGGACGGGTTGGTTTTATTCTACCTACCTATCAAGGCTGGCTGAAAAAGAAAAGAAAAATGACTCGGCAAAGCGTCGCACTTTATGCCTACGTATTCTCATCAGAGAATGAGAAATCAGAGTCAACGTAGTTCGGCTAACTACGGGCTACGGGGAAAGGTTGCTCGCTAGGATATCGCATCCTATGCCTACGTACTTTCATCTGGTATGAAAGATCAGAGCAAACGTAGTTCGGGAAACTACAGGAAAAACTCAACTAGGAGGGAGACTATCAAGTCCTACTGTTATCATGCCATGGATTCATCCTATGGTTGAGGTTTGAACAGGGAACTCCTAGAGGTTGTCATGCATAGGTTTCAACCTAAAGGTCTATCATCAAATCCTCATCAAAGGAAATGAGAGTCCTAAGGGATCATGTCAATGATACATCAAAACAGACAAAAGCATCAGCTTTAACAGTAAAATGCATGCAATGCAAGTGAGGGAGGAAATATGTGTGGGGTTTCAGCCTCCACAAGCTCGTCTCAACCTCAAGCCAGTCATTAAATAACAGTAATCATACTGAATATAAACAACATGCTATCAAGCAATAACAGATAAAAGGAATGAAATGCCATCAGGCAAACAAAACACACTTGAGAAAGAATCATCTACTCTCTAATCCTAACCCTAACACAGAATCCAAATCAAGTCTAAGCAAAGCTCTCAAGCAAAACTCTAAACAAGAGAATTCAATCCCAGTCTTCAAGCTTCAGAACAAGCTTACCAAAGAAAGGGAGCTAAGCAAGCAGACTCATAGTGTCTTCCTCAGGAGAACACTAGGAGGTGTATACTCAGGAGTCATACCCTATGTGGCTCAACCACTGTGATCAGTTTACATTCCTCCTCAGGAGAAATTAAACTCACAAGCAGGCTCCAACATCACTGGATATTTAGGAAATCCTATCTGAACTAGTGGAACTAAATGAACAGACTCATAGGACCTTCCTCAGGAAAGTACTAGGAGGCTTCCACTTAGGAGTTGTATCCTATGTGGCTCAACAACTGTGATCAGTTTACATTCCTCCTCAGGAGAAATTAAACTCACAAGTTGGCTCCTACATCATTGGATACTTGAGAAATCCTAGATAAACTAAGGGAACTAAGTGAATAGACCCATAGGACCTTCCTCAGGAAAGTACTAGGAGGCTTCCACTTAGGAGTTGTATCCCATGTGGCTCAACAACATGTGATCAGTTTACATTCCTCCTCAGGAGAAATTAAACTCACAAGTTGGCTCCAACATCATTGTACACTTAAGAAAGAGGTGAGAAGAAAGAATGAAAGTCATTCATAGTGCCTTCCTCAGGAAAGTACCATGAACTTCCTTCAAACTTCAGGATCTCAAACCTCACAGACAGGGAACAAGCCAAGCTCTGGGTCTCTGAGTCTTGATCTACAATCTTCACTTCATGATGCTCTCCATCAAGGTCTTCAAGGCAACACAAGCCCCTCAACAAATTCCCCTCAATGAACCCCAAAGATGAACAGATAACCACAGGGGAGACAAAAACAATAGGCAACTTCAGAAAATACCTAAAAATACTAAACTAATGGGGAAAAATCTACCAATTATTCACAAGGGTCCTCAACACCTACTCATAACATCTACATAGGCCTCTACCTAAAAATCAAGATAAAACTCAATCAAAGAAAGTGATTCATCACCTATGCACAATCTAAACCCTAATTAGGATACCCTAAGTCTACCCTAATTAAACTAATCAAAATTTAATTCTAAAAATCTAGAAAAAATCCTATGGGGAGCTATGATTCATCATCTAATTGCACAAAAAAGAATGGATTAAAAACCCTAAGGGAAGGTTCTAAAACAAATCCTACAAAATCATGATACAAAATTAAACAATATGAAAGCTATTTTAAAAGAAAAATCTATTAAAATATTAAACCTAAAAATAAAATCTCATTTTTATTTTCATAATTTTCTACACATTTTAATCTAATCATAGAAAAAAGAAGCATTAAAAAATCATTTTTTATCAATTTTAAATGAATTAAACAAAACAGAAAACATTAAAAGAAAAATAAAAGAATTAAATGAATTAAAGGGAGGGGGGGTGCAACAAGCACACGCGCTAGTTAAAAGCAAATGGGCCAGAAAAAAGGGGGGTGCAAATAGAACTCTGGGCCCAGCGCTGGTTTAATGAAACGGCTGCGTTTCATTGAATTTGAAATCTTCCCTCCAATCTTCAGACTCATCCGTGGCCACACGATCTGAATAATTTGTCAACATTTGGATCTAATCCTAGGGCTATTGTTCATCGTCCCAGATGGGACCTAGGGTTTTCAGAAACCCTCCTCTCATGCCCTAAACTTTCGAGCTCCTCTAACTCTCTCCACACGCCATGATTTCACTTGATCCCAAAACAAAAAATGATCTACTAAATGCCTAGAATAAAATGGTACGATTAGTTCTTCTTGATTCCACCTAGGTTGTTCTAACAGAATCTTGCAATGCCTTGGTACAACCATGTTCAACTGACATCAACCTTCATCAAACTTCAGTCTAATGGTCTACAGATGCTCTACATGTTATCCTGGTTATTATACACTAATTCTTGATGATTAAAACTCCAAATTCAAACACTTCTAGAGAATCAAAGATTCTTGGTCCTGCCATGGAACTTCACAAATCGTGCCCTAATTCAAGGGAAAGAATCCTCTGCCCTAGTGAATCATCTCTATGCCTAAGAAACTAACTAAAATTGCATAATTTAAGAGATATAAAGTGAAGAAGAAACCTGTCAAGAGGTTATGGTGCAGTGATGTAGAGCACGATTCAAGCCTTGGAATTGCTTCTAGATGATCCTTGGATGACCACCAGTCTTCTGTTTGCAATGGTTGTGAAGGAGATGGCTTGTAGTGGAAGAATTCTTGAGTTGCTTCAACTTGAAGAAATTGCTTCAATGGCTATGTATCTCTCTCTCTCCTCTGACTTGACTCAAGTTTCACCAACCTTAGACTCTCCACAATGCACTCTTCTTATAGCACTCAATGGAAGTGGCTAGAAGTGTCTAGAACCATCTAGAAAAGTCATGAACTTCTCCTTAAATGAGACTTTGAAAATCTCATATCCCTTGCTTCAAGCCTTCAATTCTATGCCAAATTGTCCTTACATGAGTTATTGAGTGATAAGGAATGCAAATCAGCCTTTAGTTTCACTTGTGTAGGGTTTTTCAATGTTACCTTCTTTTGCAAGCAACAAATTTCCAAAGGAACCTCATTTTTTAAGCCTCAAATGAAAATTCTACTTAAACCAATGTTCTCAAAATGGTTTTTCCAATCAAAATGATATATTGGATGACCTATTTTGGATTTGTGGATCTCCCAAATCACTTTTCAATTTCAACTTTTCAAAGTTATAAGCCCTTTTAGTTCATTTTTGACCAATCATGTAATCTTGTGCTATGAGCTTTTCCAACAATTTGTGACCTTCTTTCTAGACTTAAAATCACATTTTGAGCAACTTTCATGTTTTGAGTTTTTCCATTTGAGGCTTGGAAATAGGAGTTCTAGGCATTGGCTAAAATGACCTATAACTGACAAATGACCAAAATACCCCTGTCTTGTTCAAACCATAAGTTGAGTTCCACAAATCCAATCAAGGACTTCTACCACTCAAATTAAAGCTAAGAAGATCCTCTTCAACATTCATGTTGACCAAGAAATCATAGGAGTCATCCTACTAGGGCAAAAGTTGTCTGCAAGTTGGGTGACTTTCAAGGACCCAGATTCACACACCTCAGCTGACCTGTAATTTGTCAAAACCATAACTTGAGCTCTGTAACTCCTATCAAGGACTTCCACCACTCAAATTAAAGCTAAGAACAAGCTATACAACATTCATGTTATGGGGAAAGTGAGATATCAATCATAACTTGAGCTAAAACTGCCTGGAAGATAGGGATCAAATTAGGGTTTTTTCACTGACAATCCTTGGGAACCCTAACTCAAAACTTCTCAAACTCCTCAATCATGATGAGTTGGTCTAGGAATCACCTTTACAACATCTCTATACATCATTCCATAATCTCATGGCCCTTGGATTAGGTCTCAACCTTCTCCAAATTTTCAGCTGATCTAGGGTTGACCCAGTCAAAAACCCTAATTCTACCATTCATGGTTGAATCTTCTGAACTCTTGCATAATGACTTCTCTGGGCTTCATGAAGGCTATAAAGACATCTCATAAGATTTCTCAAAACATCAAGTTCTTTCTCAAAGTCTCAGAATCATCTGAGGGGCTCCCACAACTCTCAAACTGTGAAGCACACAACCCTGGTTTCAAACCACTTCTCTGGGGATCTCTTGAACTTTTTGATGAAGGTATCAACTTCCAAACACTCAATGAGTAGATAGTTGTTGGTCAAATTTTGGGGTGCAACAGCTGCCCCTATTCAAACGGCTTGAACCTGATTGGGTGAGAAGCGAACGGCTCTCAACCAATCAAGGTACGAGACGGTTGAATATCGGTAAACCCGAAAATTTGCCAACTGCACGAGCACACGGTACTCTGCGGGGAACAAATCTTTGAATACTGCAACACTAGTTGCTCAACAACTAGCTGGAGAGATACTGATCTGACATCGCCGCCGGAAACAAACATTATTCTGAGAGAGACTCGACATCGCCGTCGTACCAACATCATCTCTGCTGGGGATTAAGGAGTCTGACATTGCCGTCAAACAAACATCCAACCTCACTGCCGGAAACAAACATAATCTGACCTCGCCTTCGGATAATCAAAATACCCCGCATTGCCGCTGGAGAAAATACAACACTGAACAACTCTGACCTGGGGTTCACCCCTGGTAAATGGAACAAAAGGTACACTTGCGTATCTGAAACTACTCTGCTGGGAATGAGAGACTCAACCGAGCACACTCTGATCTGGGGTTCACCCTCAGAACCATAACGAACATCGGAATACTACTGCACAATGCCCGCCGTAGAACTTCAACATTAAAGATATATGCAACCCTGGCCCCTGGCCACTCCAGATCCGCTGGAGAATCTTCAAGTATTTCTGAAGATAGATGGAACCCTGGCCCCTGGCCATTCTGCAGGAGGTATCTTCGACTTCAGTCTAAAGCACTGGTCCTTGACCTTCAAGGATACATGGATATACCTTCAGGCAACTCCACCTCTGCTATAGAGCATCCGTGACTTCAGTCAGGGATATACTTCGGCCTTCAGTCCGAAAAATGAATCCTAGGTCATTCATGACCTTGGGGGTGACCTTGCCCTTAGGCACCTTCGCTTCAGCTTGGGAAATCTGTGACTTCAGTCAAAGAAATGGTGTCCTGGGCCATTCATGACTCTACGGGGATTCAGACACTTTGCCTTTAGGCCAAAACTCCGCTTCAGCTGGAGAAACATCTTCGTCTTCAATCAGAAGACGTATCATTCACTTGATCGCGCTCAATCATCACCTCAGGATAACTGACTTGGTCTTCAGACTCACACGAATCACTCTGTTGTATCTACAACCCTGGAACCTTGTCTTCATCCCCCCGTTGATTCTTCAACACGGAAATCTGGACTCACCGGAACCTTCTGATACCGCCTTCAGGCGTTTACGCAGTCAATCTTCAGATTAGACAACACTGTTGGAGCAGACACATCACGCTGCTAAGGACTTCAAGAATCATCTTGAACAAACAGATCCGTCGGGCATCTTCAAGAATCGTCCTGAACTAATAACCTTTCTGGAGCAAACATTCTGTTGGGAATTCCAGGAATCTTCCTGGGCAACTCTTGCTGGAGGCGCTATTGGGGAACTCAAGTATCATACTAGACGAACCACTCGGGGAGCTGTTACTGGGGTCTTAAGAATCGTCTTAAGCAAATGGCCCTGCTGAGGGACTTGGGAATCATCTCGAACCGAAGACTTCGTTGGGGATCTCAAAAATCATCTTGAGCGAGCGACTGCGGGGATCACACCGGGGTTTTTTAGAATCATCTCGCAAGCGGTCTTGCTGGGGAGAACATCAAGAATCGTCCTGAGCAACCGGTCTTTCGGTAGTACACCTGTACAACGAGGATGATAATGACCTAGATCATGCTTATGATGTGTATGCTTCTGCACTATGCCCCACGCGGTGGGAATGATATGTATTTATGCTAAATGTTGTGCAATCATGCACAATGCTATTGCAACGTCAGATGCTATGCAGTCATGCATAATGCTATGCAATCATGCACAATGATGCGATCCCGTCAGCAAAATAAATGCCGAAGGGGAAATCCTCCTGTCAAGGAGGAAGAACCACTCAGTTAGAGGAATCATCCTGCTGAGGAGAATGTGAACACGCCAATATCAATTAGGCTCTGCCTGGGGAATTGATCTTCCGCGAACTGCTGCAGGGGAACAACTTCAGCTGACTGCTGCAGGGGACGAAGCTCTACGAGAACTTGGATCTGCTGATATCAATCGCGAGAGTGAACTGCGTGGCTGTCTCGGCTAACTCTTCTGGGGATGATCACTCTGTGGGGGAACCAACTTCAGCTGCTCGACACTCCACTGGGGAAAACTAATCATGATCTGATCAACTTCCAAGGATTCGGATCTCTTGGACATCTGCAAACTCGGCTGAGGAAGGAGAAATCATTCTGCTTTGCTGGAGAGAGTGCGACTCAGGGGGGAATACAGTATCAGCTGTTCAATGCTCTGCTGGGGAAAATTGATCATGATCTGATCAACTTCCAAGGATTCGGCTTTTCTGCGGACTCAGCCGGGGAGAGAAATCATTCTACTTCATTGGAGAGTGTGACTCTGATGGGGAATTCGATTCCGCTGGGGAAGAAAGAATCATCTGACTTCGGGGGAGAGTACAACTCTGCAGGGGAATACAACATCAGCCGTTCCAACGCTCTACTGGGGAAGAAGGAATCATCGAATCTTCAGGAGAGAGCCTGACTCTGGTGAGGAATCTCAATTCCACTGGAGACTTCAGTCTGGCACCATCAGTTACTGCATCCTTCGGCATACGAACAGCTTCCTACGAGACCTGCACTTGTGACCCGGTGCTGGGGAGACACCTGCTTCGGCGACTTTACTGGGGAAAACACGAGCTTCAGCTTCCCAAACATTTCTATGAACTCTGCACTTGTGACCCGGTGCTGGGGAAGAAAACACCATTCTTCGATGCTTGGCTCAGACGTTCCTTTAGGATGCGCCTGCTTGGGGAGGAGAATCACCTCTACCTGGGGAAGACATATCAATGCTCACTATTCTGATTCTGATTCTGCGGAGGAGAGACTATTGAACTCTGCTGGAGAAGGAGGACTCGCTCTGCTTCGGGGATATCAATCCTGGTCTACTGAGGGCAATCTTGACCCTAATCTGATGAGGGGTAAACGCCATCTCAATCTGCTGTAGTCTCAAACTGTACAGGGGGAACGACCTCAAACCGTACATCTCTGCGGAGAGACAATCCTGATTCAACAACGCCAACACAGGGAATACAGGCTACCAATCATGGAGTCAAGTAACAGGTTATGCTGTAGGATAGCAACCCAATGACCGCAAGGCTTCTTCAGAAGGTTCAGGTTTCGGCAGGGTAATGACACGATTCCCCGATACTTAATTCTTGCCAGGGTGAACAAACTCATTTGAACAACTTGCCCCAGTACAATTCAACTTGCCCCAATCCGACCTTTGGGAATAATTCATTCTGAGCCGAAAACAACTGGCAACAAGACAATCTTCAGAGGACTTGCCCCAGCATCTGCACAACGGGAGGATTCATCCTCAACTAATCAACTCTCAGCATGGTCGGCTTCAATATCTCTGAAGTAGTTTGCCCCTGAACGAGCGATGAGCGACTCAACATGCTCTGATTGAACACTGGAGGGATCTGCTCTTAAATCGCAAGAATTCTGGATAACTGCCCCTGATTGGGTCTCGAGAAGATTCATTTCCGGCCAACTGCTTCTTGCATGAACTGCCCCATAATCAACTGATGCTTCGGGACTTGTCCTCAGACAAACTGATTCTAAACTCGCTGGAAGTCATTGCCCCAGATTCACAGGGCTATACCATTCTGATCCAGACCTCTGACGATTCAGCCCTGATTGACCATTCCCTGTTGAAGTTCCTCCGCATCAGCTACTGGCCTGCAATTAAAATTGTTTATTCACGAACGGTAATTTTAATGCAGTGTTCATGCAAATTTCGAAAAAACGTTGTACTGTCACTCATTTACGTGTCATGCTAGTGAGTGACGAATGAACCAAAGAGTTCAAGCGTAGTGCTGATGCGATCAGTGAAAAATGCGATAAGGATATGATTAGCAAATCATGAAGGAGTCAGGTTACCCTACCTTATCGTAATGCGCTTTCAGAATAAACCCTGCCTCAATTAGGTCTTTTAAGGGTTGTATCGTGGTCGGGTTCACGGTTCGTGAAACAAAGGATATTTGGCTCAAATTATGATTTGTACCCACCCCTTCTACGTGATGATCTCCGATCCTAAAGTCCAGTTAACTTAGCTCGAGCGCTCGCCTCTTCAAGAGGCATGTTGAACATTGGGAACAACTGGTTAAAGAATTCTCAAGGTGTTTCGGAGTGACAGTTACTCCTTTTTCGTTTTCGGTGTCTGTGTCTACACGACTTCGTCCTTGTTCGAGGATTTTTCTTTTTTATAATCCTTTCTTTTCATTCTTTTGATTCCCTAATTTTTGCCTGGACTGACTCCTTTTGAGTTCTTTTCGATTTTTTCTTTTGAAGTCCAGCGGGATGCCCTGATTTTTGCCTAAGTATTTGCTTTCTAGCTTTTCTTTTTTACTTAGCGGGCTTTCTTATTTCTCTTTTTTCTTGGAACAAGTCGTGCGACACTGGTTGTCTTGATTGCTCCGAAAGGATTATAACTTGTCTCACTCCTGATTAGTGAGGTTTAACCATTGTGGTTGATGAGGTACGACCTCTGGAGAGGGATATGATGTGATTGGCCCTCGAAGGACAACACTCCTCTATAAGACTTGAACGCTCGATCAAGCTAACTGACAACTACTCTGCCCCGGGTTAAGATGCGAGGGTTTAAAAATTCCGAAAGAAACTCCTACTTCTCGGCTAGAAGTGGTTAACAAGGGATTCTCTTCCTTATCTCTCCGGTGTTTAGGGATTTGAAACAATGCCTTGTACGTCATCGGCAAAGTTTTATCTGAAAGCAATACGATCATTGGCTATGAGTATTCAGTTTCATCATCCTCCCTCCGCTCATTGCTAATCATAGTAAGAAATCGGAGTAAATAAAATGCAAGTGTCAGTGTAATGCAGTAAATGAGTGACAACGACATAACTAATTCAGAAAAATGCATCGTCACTTTATTAACATCACCATTCGAAACATACAATGTTTAACAGCAAGTAGTAACTAACAGAAAAGAAACTACAAATGCAAATGGTAAAAAAAAGTCCGAGGACTGCCAATGTTGAGGACGTCTGCCTGTCTGGATCACTGGCTTCTGGAAACAACCCTCTGAATCTACGAGCTCAAACAGCTGAGAGGTTGTCACGCACAACCAAGACTCCATCTGGAAAGGAAATACACCCTTGGTCGATCAATTGCTGCACCTTCGCCTGGAAAGCCTTGCAATCTTCAGTTGAATGCCCCAGAGATCCACCATGGTAGCCACACTGAGCATGAGGATCGTACCCTGGAGTGTAAGGCTCTAGCACAGGCTTGAGAGCTTTTGGTTCCACCAAGGAATTTTGAATCAACAGTGGAAGAATCTGGCTATACGGCACAGGCACTGGATGGAAAGAAGCATTCCTTTGTTCCACGTGGTTGCGAGGTCTCTTGTGATCCTGGTGCTGGTATTCCTTCCGCCCAGGAGCAAGAGGTCGTCGTTTCTGAATGGCGACGGTCTCTCGTTTAGGCGCTTGCGTCTTTGAGCTCGATCCAGGTAGGAACTGCGAGCGAGGCGATTCAGTCACCAAAGGTCGCGGGACATATTCCAGATCTTTCTCAGCTTCAGGCAAAGGAGTGGAATCATCCACCTCTTCCGCAGGGTAAGGGATGAACTTTCCCGATGCTCTCATGCCGCCCGGCACAAGCCTAATCGCCCTTGAGTCAATAAGGTCCTGAATCTTATTCCGGAGAGCCTTACATGTTTCAACATGGTGCCCTGGTGCTCCTGAGTGGAAATCACAACGCATGCTTAGATCAACGTCTGGTGACACGTCATCTGGTGGATTTGAGGTCCGAAGCTTGAGAACACGGTTCTGAACCAACAGCGGCAGCAGTTGGGCATAACTCACAGGTAGTGGGTCCACAGCTCTATCAAGTAGCTTCTTCTTTTGACCATAACCTTCAGGGTTATTCCGAGATGCTCGGCGCGGCTGATGACGAGACAGGCCTCGAGCTTCATGCTGTGTAGAGGGTCCGTGAGGTTCACTTGGCTTCAGCACAGGTGGCAACGACGGCAATGGGGGAAGCACTTTGGTCTCCTCCTTGGGAGCTTGACCACTCTCCTTATTTAGCACACTTCTCACCACTCCCATGAGAAAGCTCAACTGATTCTGCAGCTGCTGATTCTCCTCTCTGAGCACTTGCTGGTCCAGACGCACTGCCTGTATGTCATTCATGACCTGCCCCAGCTGGCTTTGGATTTTCCCTAGTTCAGCTTGTATCTGCTCCATTAGTCTGAGCTGCTCGATTCTGAGTCAAACCTGCAAACACAAAGGTTAGAAGACAAGCCCCGGCTTTTGTCATGCAAGATGAATTATGCTAATGCCATAGGTGTCTGTACGTTTAGGAGATCACCCCTGATTCTGGTGTCAATGTGCCAACATAGTGTCAATGCAATGATAAGACTGGGTCCATTCATGGAAGAAAATATCTCATATTGCTCGGGACACCAAGATCAGGGTACGAAACGCGCCTGCAGCACAGACACATGCTAATGGAATGCAAACATGAATATGCAAGCTAATGCAAAATGCAGTCATGCAACAATATATCCAGGTGGCTGCTGTGGAGATTCGATGTCAACAATCGCTGATGAGAAAGAAACCCCGGTGTAAAACCACTGATCTGATCTGCTGTGAATAACCATCTGGTAGGATCGAGATCAAAATTCTGCTCTGTCAAGAACGAAGGCTTGATAATAAAGACCCCGGATGCTAGATCAAGGAATATCTGTTGATGAAGTCTTCAGACCCCCAAATCAAAAATCTGTCCTATCAAGAACAAATACACAGCTGCTGATGAGATCTTCAAACCCCACTCAAAATCTGCCCTATCAAGAACAAAATAACAACTGCTGACGAGATCCTCAGACCCCATTCAAAAATCTGCTTCATCCAGAACAAACTTCTGATAATAATACACTGATCAAAGCCTGCTCTATCAAGAACAAACAAACACCCGATGATAAGATCCTTTGATCAAACCCTTGCTCTATCAAGAACATATCTGCAACTGAGAACCCAACATAACTGATTCACTGTCAAGAAAACCAGGTAGTCTGGAGGTCAAAGTTTCCTGCAATATCCCAACCCCACTCACAGGTATGATGGACCTAATCCACGGACAAAGGTACGGCATCCTATGCGGTTGTCAGCGTCACAGACATTCATGAGTGACAATACGATTCCCAGAAGGAGTGGCATCGTCAAGTCATGAAGAGGCCTCTCTTAGCTGACTTCCAAATGATCGGTCCCCAGAGTCGACAATCCTTACGTCTGGACTCCCCTCAGATCCTCAGGACCGGAAAGGAGCACCTCTGCAAGAATCTCGTCTGAGCGCAGATTTTCGTAGGGAACTGTGCCTGCTCAGCAGACAGGTTCGTCTACTACTTCTCCGCAACTATATCTAGGTGTGTACTCAAGCCCAGGTCCGGCTTTTCACTCACAGTAACATCCCTCTCCCACAGCAGCACAGATAATCATATCAAACTGGAAATAAAATGCGGGAAATAAAATGCGGGAAGTAAAGATGCAATAAATAAAACGCAACCCAACAAGCAAACACACAAACGATAGGATTGACTCGCGTAGGGGATGGGAAACGGTCCCAGCATAAGGGATGGGAAAAGTCCCTAGATGCTATGATTCCCCAGCAGAGTCGCCAGCTGCTGGGGACGGTCCCAGACAGCTAGGAAGGAAATCCAAGGCGAGACTCGCATAGGGAAACACCTGAAGTCCCCAGCAGAGTCGCCAGCTGTCGCTTGCGCGAAAATAAGGTGCCGGCATGACAGAAGAGTCGCCACCTTTCGTTATTTATCCCTCAGAGCGGGAAAGGAAACGATCGGAAAAACCTGACGAAAAGAGGGTAAGACAAGGTCATCGCAATCATTGTCTGGGTTCGGGAGTCGGTTACGCAAGGGGAAGGTATTAGCACCCCTCACGTCCGTCGTACTCGACGGGATCCTCGCTTGTTTGTTTACTTGGACGGGTTGGTTTTATTCTACCTACCTATCAAGGCTGGCTGAAAAAGAAAAGAAAAATGACTCGGCAAAGCGTCGCACTTTATGCCTACGTATTCTCATCAGAGAATGAGAAATCAGAGTCAACGTAGTTCGGCTAACTACGGGCTACGGGGAAAGGTTGCTCGCTAGGATATCGCATCCTATGCCTACGTACTTTCATCTGGTATGAAAGATCAGAGCAAACGTAGTTCGGGAAACTACAGGAAAAACTCAACTAGGAGGGAGACTATCAAGTCCTACTGTTATCATGCCATGGATTCATCCTATGGTTGAGGTTTGAACAGGGAACTCCTAGAGGTTGTCATGCATAGGTTTCAACCTAAAGGTCTATCATCAAATCCTCATCAAAGGAAATGAGAGTCCTAAGGGATCATGTCAATGATACATCAAAACAGACAAAAGCATCAGCTTTAACAGTAAAATGCATGCAATGCAAGTGAGGGAGGAAATATGTGTGGGGTTTCAGCCTCCACAAGCTCGTCTCAACCTCAAGCCAGTCATTAAATAACAGTAATCATACTGAATATAAACAACATGCTATCAAGCAATAACAGATAAAAGGAATGAAATGCCATCAGGCAAACAAAACACACTTGAGAAAGAATCATCTACTCTCTAATCCTAACCCTAACACAGAATCCAAATCAAGTCTAAGCAAAGCTCTCAAGCAAAACTCTAAACAAGAGAATTCAATCCCAGTCTTCAAGCTTCAGAACAAGCTTACCAAAGAAAGGGAGCTAAGCAAGCAGACTCATAGTGTCTTCCTCAGGAGAACACTAGGAGGTGTATACTCAGGAGTCATACCCTATGTGGCTCAACCACTGTGATCAGTTTACATTCCTCCTCAGGAGAAATTAAACTCACAAGCAGGCTCCAACATCACTGGATATTTAGGAAATCCTATCTGAACTAGTGGAACTAAATGAACAGACTCATAGGACCTTCCTCAGGAAAGTACTAGGAGGCTTCCACTTAGGAGTTGTATCCTATGTGGCTCAACAACTGTGATCAGTTTACATTCCTCCTCAGGAGAAATTAAACTCACAAGTTGGCTCCTACATCATTGGATACTTGAGAAATCCTAGATAAACTAAGGGAACTAAGTGAATAGACCCATAGGACCTTCCTCAGGAAAGTACTAGGAGGCTTCCACTTAGGAGTTGTATCCCATGTGGCTCAACAACATGTGATCAGTTTACATTCCTCCTCAGGAGAAATTAAACTCACAAGTTGGCTCCAACATCATTGTACACTTAAGAAAGAGGTGAGAAGAAAGAATGAAAGTCATTCATAGTGCCTTCCTCAGGAAAGTACCATGAACTTCCTTCAAACTTCAGGATCTCAAACCTCACAGACAGGGAACAAGCCAAGCTCTGGGTCTCTGAGTCTTGATCTACAATCTTCACTTCATGATGCTCTCCATCAAGGTCTTCAAGGCAACACAAGCCCCTCAACAAATTCCCCTCAATGAACCCCAAAGATGAACAGATAACCACAGGGGAGACAAAAACAATAGGCAACTTCAGAAAATACCTAAAAATACTAAACTAATGGGGAAAAATCTACCAATTATTCACAAGGGTCCTCAACACCTACTCATAACATCTACATAGGCCTCTACCTAAAAATCAAGATAAAACTCAATCAAAGAAAGTGATTCATCACCTATGCACAATCTAAACCCTAATTAGGATACCCTAAGTCTACCCTAATTAAACTAATCAAAATTTAATTCTAAAAATCTAGAAAAAATCCTATGGGGAGCTATGATTCATCATCTAATTGCACAAAAAAGAATGGATTAAAAACCCTAAGGGAAGGTTCTAAAACAAATCCTACAAAATCATGATACAAAATTAAACAATATGAAAGCTATTTTAAAAGAAAAATCTATTAAAATATTAAACCTAAAAATAAAATCTCATTTTTATTTTCATAATTTTCTACACATTTTAATCTAATCATAGAAAAAAGAAGCATTAAAAAATCATTTTTTATCAATTTTAAATGAATTAAACAAAACAGAAAACATTAAAAGAAAAATAAAAGAATTAAATGAATTAAAGGGAGGGGGGGTGCAACAAGCACACGCGCTAGTTAAAAGCAAATGGGCCAGAAAAAAGGGGGGTGCAAATAGAACTCTGGGCCCAGCGCTGGTTTAATGAAACGGCTGCGTTTCATTGAATTTGAAATCTTCCCTCCAATCTTCAGACTCATCCGTGGCCACACGATCTGAATAATTTGTCAACATTTGGATCTAATCCTAGGGCTATTGTTCATCGTCCCAGATGGGACCTAGGGTTTTCAGAAACCCTCCTCTCATGCCCTAAACTTTCGAGCTCCTCTAACTCTCTCCACACGCCATGATTTCACTTGATCCCAAAACAAAAAATGATCTACTAAATGCCTAGAATAAAATGGTACGATTAGTTCTTCTTGATTCCACCTAGGTTGTTCTAACAGAATCTTGCAATGCCTTGGTACAACCATGTTCAACTGACATCAACCTTCATCAAACTTCAGTCTAATGGTCTACAGATGCTCTACATGTTATCCTGGTTATTATACACTAATTCTTGATGATTAAAACTCCAAATTCAAACACTTCTAGAGAATCAAAGATTCTTGGTCCTGCCATGGAACTTCACAAATCGTGCCCTAATTCAAGGGAAAGAATCCTCTGCCCTAGTGAATCATCTCTATGCCTAAGAAACTAACTAAAATTGCATAATTTAAGAGATATAAAGTGAAGAAGAAACCTGTCAAGAGGTTATGGTGCAGTGATGTAGAGCACGATTCAAGCCTTGGAATTGCTTCTAGATGATCCTTGGATGACCACCAGTCTTCTGTTTGCAATGGTTGTGAAGGAGATGGCTTGTAGTGGAAGAATTCTTGAGTTGCTTCAACTTGAAGAAATTGCTTCAATGGCTATGTATCTCTCTCTCTCATCTGACTTGACTCAAGTTTCACCAACCTTAGACTCTCCACAATGCACTCTTCTTATAGCACTCAATGGAAGTGGCTAGAAGTGTCTAGAACCATCTAGAAAAGTCATGAACTTCTCCTTAAATGAGACTTTGAAAATCTCATATCCCTTGCTTCAAGCCTTCAATTCTATGCCAAATTGTCCTTACATGAGTTATTGAGTGATAAGGAATGCAAATCAGCCTTTAGTTTCACTTGTGTAGGGTTTTTCAATGTTACCTTCTTTTGCAAGCAACAAATTTCCAAAGGAACCTCATTTTTTAAGCCTCAAATGAAAATTCTACTTAAACCAATGTTCTCAAAATGGTTTTTCCAATCAAAATGATATATTGGATGACCTATTTTGGATTTGTGGATCTCCCAAATCACTTTTCAATTTCAACTTTTCAAAGTTATAAGCCCTTTTAGTTCATTTTTGACCAATCATGTAATCTTGTGCTATGAGCTTTTCCAACAATTTGTGACCTTCTTTCTAGACTTAAAATCACATTTTGAGCAACTTTCATGTTTTGAGTTTTTCCATTTGAGGCTTGGAAATAGGAGTTCTAGGCATTGGCTAAAATGACCTATAACTGACAAATGACCAAAATACCCCTGTCTTGTTCAAACCATAAGTTGAGTTCCACAAATCCAATCAAGGACTTCTACCACTCAAATTAAAGCTAAGAAGATCCTCTTCAACATTCATGTTGACCAAGAAATCATAGGAGTCATCCTACTAGGGCAAAAGTTGTCTGCAAGTTGGGTGACTTTCAAGGACCCAGATTCACACACCTCAGCTGACCTGTAATTTGTCAAAACCATAACTTGAGCTCTGTAACTCCTATCAAGGACTTCCACCACTCAAATTAAAGCTAAGAACAAGCTATACAACATTCATGTTATGGGGAAAGTGAGATATCAATCATAACTTGAGCTAAAACTGCCTGGAAGATAGGGATCAAATTAGGGTTTTTTCACTGACAATCCTTGGGAACCCTAACTCAAAACTTCTCAAACTCCTCAATCATGATGAGTTGGTCTAGGAATCACCTTTACAACATCTCTATACATCATTCCATAATCTCATGGCCCTTGGATTAGGTCTCAACCTTCTCCAAATTTTCAGCTGATCTAGGGTTGACCCAGTCAAAAACCCTAATTCTACCATTCATGGTTGAATCTTCTGAACTCTTGCATAATGACTTCTCTGGGCTTCATGAAGGCTATAAAGACATCTCATAAGCTTTCTCAAAACATCAAGTTCTTTCTCAAAGTCTCAGAATCATCTGAGGGGCTCCCACAACTCTCAAACTGTGAAGCACACAACCCTGGTTTCAAACCACTTCTCTGGGGATCTCTTGAACTTTTTGATGAAGGTATCAACTTCCAAACACTCAATGAGTAGATAGTTGTTGGTCAAATTTTGGGGTGCAACACTTATTACTTTCACAAATAAGGTCCAGAAGAACATCAAATAAGATTAGATTGGTCAACTAGGAAGAAGATTTGTGTTGGCATTGCTAGAGGATGAAGAATCAAGACTGAAGGTTGTTCACAAGGACATCAAAGCCGCCAATGTGTTGCTTCATAAAGATCTTGACCCAAAGATATCTGATTTTGGTTTGGCCAAGCTTGATGAAAAGGACAACACTCACATTAGATATGAGCACAGGCCACGCAACCAAATACTAATAGTCTGTTGAGACTAGGTGAATGTCCCGACCAAACTTTTTCAGGTGTCTTCATTCCCAAGGCAGTCGAGGGACATCTATTAATCAGATAGGATGATGTCAAAACAGCCTCCACCCAAAAAACCTTCTTCAGTCCAGCACTAACCAACATGCATCTAACCTTTTCAAGGATTGTTCGATTGAATCTCTCGGCTAAACCATTTTGTTAAGGAGTACCTGCTACAGTCTTATGCCTTACAATCTCATACTCAACACAGTAACTGTCAAACGCTTTGTTGCAGAACTCAAAGCCATTGTCGGTTCTCAACCTCTTAACCTTTCTGCCAATTTAAGTATCGATTAAAACCTTTCAACTTTTGAAATTCTCAAAAGTTTCATCCTTCGTCTTCTGGATGAATACCCATAGATCTCTAGAATAGTCATCAACGATGGATAGAAAATACCTTACACTTGAGTATGAAGGATTCCTTGCAGGCCCCCAAAGATCAGCATGAATGTAATCCAGGGATCCATGTGTTCTTCGCTTGCTTTTGTTAAACTTTTCCCTACAAGATTTACCAAATACACAAGATTCACAAAACTCTAACTTTTCGACTTTGTCACCTCCTAGCAGGTTCTGCTTCCCCAATTCGACCATGCCTCTTTCACTGACATAGCCATATCTCATGTGCCATAATTCTATCTTCGACACAGGTTTCGTGGATGCAACATTTGTTGAACCACTTACAACCCCATCCTCAAGGGTATACAAGCCTTGTTTCTTCACGCCTCTCAAGACTTCCTTCGACCCCTTCATGACTCTTAGGATACTTTTCTCTCCTTGAAAAACATATCCCTTCCTGTCGAATTCACCAAGAGAAATCAAGTTTCTCTT
>OZ012735.1:874237315-874499815 GCA_963859935.3 Lathyrus sativus | reverse complement strand
GGACATTTACGATATTATATAAAAAAAAGTTGATTAAAAACATACTTTCTTTTGTGCCAATTTCATAAATTTTAGTTTAATATTGATATAAAGTTATTTTATATTGAAAATGCTATGCAAGTTAAATATATCCATAGTCTTTAGACTTTTATCACTTTTTTTTATTTAGGTGTCTTAGCTTTGAATATCTACACATAGCATTGATTGGGCTACGTGCTTACTATGTTAATTCACTATTTTTCTTTGACATCCACAACCTAATTGTAACAATTCAATTCCGACGCCGACGACAGGACAATAATGTCGTTTTTAAGATACGATGTTTCTGTCTCCATTCCTAACTCAAGACCATACTCTCAATGTCTTCAACATTTTCATGATCACGTTGATGTTGTTTCCATGTTCAACCGAATGCTCCGTAAGAATCCCACCCCATTCGCCATTGAATTCAGCAAGATTTTAAGTTCTCTTGTCAAAGCCAAACATTACCTTACTGTTGTTTCCCTACCAAATGGAATTAAGCAGAGTTACTCCTGATTTTGTAACTCTCAATATCCTCGTGAATTCTCTCTCTCAATTGGGTCATATTACTTTTGCTTTTTCTATTTTTGGAAAGATTCTCAAGAGGGGTTATCTCCTAAATGTCATAACCTTCAATACACTCATCAAGGGTTTTTGTCTCAAAGGTGATATCCATAAAGCATTGTGATTTCACGACAAGGTGGTAGCTCAGGGATTTCGGTTGGACCAAGTTAGTTACAGGACATTGGTCAATGGTTTATGCAAAGCGGGACAGACAGCAGCAGCACTACAGTTGCTGAGACGAGTTGATG
Source organism: Lathyrus sativus (assembly GCA_963859935.3). Classification (NCBI taxonomy): domain Eukaryota; kingdom Viridiplantae; phylum Streptophyta; class Magnoliopsida; order Fabales; family Fabaceae; genus Lathyrus; species Lathyrus sativus. The sequence goes on along the minus strand of OZ012735.1, from coordinate 874,498,982 downwards.
GAAAGTTGGTCCGGCCTAGTGTGGTAATGTACAATACAATCATTGGGAACAAGGCTTAGAGTTTAGAACTTAAATGCGGTGTAAGGAACATGATTCTATTTTCTACAGAATTATTGGCTTATCAGTTTTCAATGAGAGTTTATCTTCAAATTGTGGTTTATTGTAAGAAAAAACTAAATATTATTAAAAGAAAAAAGAAAAAGAAATACTTTAGAGACAATGGCTGCATGCGAAATGCTAAAACTTATGAAACAATTATTCTTTGTTCGAAAAAGATGAAAATGTGAAATGATTATGAGAGGTCTATATTGTAAGATTAAAACTAGGTTGGATGTTTTTATTTTGAATTTATATATAAACATTATTGCATCACTTAATGGAAAAGAAGGTTTATTATTGTTGTTTCTTTTGTTAACTGTGTTAACAGCTAAAGGCTCATGATTAGTTGGGCTTGAGCTTGAAACTATGCTCTTTAACTGAATTGGTTATTTTACCTGGTGTTTGACAACTAGTTCAGCATTCTAGAATGTGATTGGATTGGTCATTTCCCCTTATTGAGTAAAAGAAACCAAAATATAAATAAAACTACAATTTTATGCAACTAGTATAAGTTGAAAATTTTGGATCCTTGGATGGTAATGATTGTGATTCTACCCCACATTATAGCATTGTTTTGATGCGCCTGATGCTTATATTTTACCACTGTTGATTTGTGCATAGAACGTGCGTCCAGTGATTTGATTTTTTTTTTTACATTTGTAACAGATATTTGTTATATCAGGTCCATAAACTGATTACACATCTTCCACAAAATAAATAAAGTGATTCCAAACAATAGCAAAATACATAAATTGGTTCCAAACTGAAAATATATTTCAAACTGATAGCCTAATTATACACATTTTCCATTTTATAACAGGTCCATAAAATGATACACATGTTCCACAAAATACATAAAGTGATTCCAAAAAACACAATACATGAAATGATAGCCTAATTCTAGAGGTTCTTTTTTGGTGTGGTCCTCTTTGTTGGAGTAGACATCCTTGTTGCTGGGTCAAAAACATTCTTGACAGCACTCAACCTAGTTGTAGGCCCAGGTGGTACAAAAGGTCTTATTGGCTTCCTAACAGGAAGCTTTTGTGTCCTGCCCTTAGCAAGTCCATGTGTCTTCTGAGCAGCCTTTTTCTTGGAAGTCTAAGATGCTTGCCTAGATTGTTGAGTAGTATTTCCCTTAGAATTTTGAGAGGGTAGGCCTGATTGTTGAGCAGTCTGTGTTGTTGTGTTCTGAGAAGGTTGGCTTGATTGTTGAGCAGTCTGAGTTGGAGTATGAGAGGGTTGGGTTGATTGTTCAGTAGTCTATGTTGTTGTGTCCTTACAAGGAGACTTATAGTGTCCTGCTTTCTTACACCTATTACACTTCTACACGAAACCTGTTCTTCTCATTTTGCGATCAGACCCATCAATTTCTCCTTGTTCTAGATTCCTCCTCTTTTTAGGTCTACCAAGCATCTTCCTGAACTTGGGTGGTAGCACATATGTATATGGTGTCTTAACCCACAAGTTTGATCCATTAACAGGGTAGATTACATGCTTATAAACTGCCTTCTACCTTGAAACCCTATAATACTCTGTGTCGCATTGCTGCGAAGAGGGGCCGGCAAGGATAGAAGAGTCGCCACCGTTTGTTATTTATCCCAAAAGAGGGAAAGGAAACGATCAGAGAAAACCTAACGAAAATGGGAGAAGACAGGTCATCGCAACCATATCTCGGGTTCGGGAGTCGGTTACGCAAGGGGAAGGTATTAGCACCCCTCATGTCCGTCGTACTCGACGGGATCCACGCTTTGTTGTCTATCTAAATGGGTGTTTACTATCTAAGCTACGGCTCAGGGACAAAAGAAAAGAAAATAGACTCGATAGAGCATCGCCGCTCTATGCCTACGTATTCCCTCGTGCAATGGAAAAGTCAGAGTCAACGTAGTTTGGCTAACTACGGGTGAAGGTGAGGGAAGGTTTCTCGCCAAGACATCGTCGTCTTGTGCCTACGTATTCTCATCTAGTATGAGAAATCAGAGCAAACGTAGTTCGGGCTAACGAGAACACCGGTTGGTTCAAAATGTTTTACCCGAGTAGGGTTAAAACTTAGTTCTAGCAGTTAGGTGTATGCAGCTCGACCATTGGAGACTTAGGCGTTACCTGTTTGCGGTAGAACCAAGAGTTAACAAAACTCTCCTTATGAAAAAGGTTTCCCAAATTAAGATCCCGAAGGATAAAAAAGATTGAAGTTTGTTTTTGTGTTTTTTAGAGAAGAAATGCATTGATTATTGTTTGTAATTCATGTTGCACTAAAGACTATGACATAGGAGCGAATGTGTCGCATATCGTCCAAAGGACATACGCTAAACACTTTAAACAATTGAGAGGAGGCCCCCCAATTATCATTCCCCGAGTACTTAAGACTCGTAGCGTACAACACAAATTAGTCTTTATTAGATGATTTGAAGTGTTTGAAGATGAGAAAAGAGAGACACACTCTAAAGGGAGACTAAGACTCAACCTAATGTTCTCATACAAAGTGCACCTATGATTGGGATGAAAGGGAACGCTACCTAATGTTATCATGCATGGATTCAAACATAAGGTCTATCATAATCTCTTTTGAACAAGGGAGATTAGAGGTCCTAAGGGAACATGGCAAAGACAAACAAAAGAAGGAGAGAAAGAAAGCATAAGACAATGCAAGTACGCAAACATGTAATGCACAATTAGAATGATAGTGAGGGAGGAACAAAGTGTGGGGAAGTAGCCTCCACAAGCACATCTCAACCTCAAACATGCATATGAGAGATGCAAAGAAGAAGGAAGAAAGAAGGAAAGCAAACATGAACATGCAAGCACATCATCACCTTGAACAACAACTACGAAAGTGTGCATTCAAGTGGAAAACGGACACGCGTGTCGAAAAAATCATGACTAAACGATCAAGAACAGCGACATATATCCAAAACATCTCATTCCTAATGCATCATATTGATCTATGAAGATTCGAAGTGAAACGATATCAAACCAAGCATTAAAAACAGCAAAACAGGCCTGCTGGCACAGTGTTAATCGATTAACACCAGGGGTTAATCGATTAACCACTTAAAAAAGTTGGAAATTTTGAATATTTGCATTGGTTAATCGATTAACCAATTGGTTAACCGATTAACACTGTGTCAACAGCAGAAAACAGCAGTTCAGAAGCACTTTTCAACAACTTATCCAATGTGCAATTATTCCAATGATCATACAATCAATTAAGCACGAAATTAAACCAGAAATCAGTGATCTAATCAATATGTAAACACATTTAAACAACAAGATCACAAATCACATGGACCGAATCAACCAAAAGTCAATCAAAAATGAAGATCAACATGATGATTATGCAAATAAGCTCAAAACAACAATGGATCTAGAATTCCAACCTACGAAGCGAAGAATTGCTTCGGTTAATGTTGATTCAACTCCAATTGAGAAGATCCAAGCTAGAAATCTGGAATTCCTTCAAGATCCAAGTGTATTCTTGTAGTAGAAGTGAAGATCCACCAAAATTAAGTTCCTCTAGAACAACTTCAAAATTCAGATCTACAATTGCACAAAAATTGCATGGAGAAAATGATTCAACAAGGATGAAGGATGAAGGTTTGAGCTCTAGAATTCAATGATTCTAATGGAGAATCAAAGAATTCAATGTGAGAAGAGGTTTTTGTAAAGTTTGGGAATGGAGAAGTTGAGAGCAAATTGAGAGAGTGAGAATGAATTCTGAAATGAAATGGAAATTATGAGGATTAGATGTGTGAGGTTTGGAGTAGATCATTTAAATACCCCTTAGGTTAGGATCCAAATGAGGTTTGGAATGTGGTTTGTGAAAAATGGCATGGAATTAGGAATGGGAATTTGGAGAGAAAGTGAAATTAATCAAAATTTGAAGTGGTTCTAGATCCTTCCTAAGTGTAAAATCAGTTCACAAGTGATCAAAATTGGACCCCAAAGTACCTTCACTTGGAAATTCACGTGCAGAGCTGAAATTTGCACTGGTTAATCAATTAACACCCTCAAAACTTCAAATTTGACCTGATTTTGACTTGGTTAATCGGCTAACCATTTGGTTAATCGATTAACACCTTTAAAATTTGAATTTTGGCGCCTTTTGGAGGGAAAAGTGCACAAGTGTTCGTTTTCATCCGTTTTGAGCCCCATGAAACATACGATGCTTGCTCTTGAATATTGTCACTGTGAGAATGCTTGAATTGGCCTGAGTGCTGCTTCTCGAGCTGAAAATTATCCTGCAAAATAAAATGAAATCGACTGCTTGATCGCTAGGCAAAATAAATGTCGGAGCCTCCGATGCTCACTGTTCAGTCTTTTGTGCTAAAAAGAGCCCTGAGCCACAGGAAAACCTTGATCCCCTGCCTCAAGAACAAATGCTATGATATGCAAAAATGAAATGAAACACAAGGCAAGTACGAGAACCGGTTGGTCAAATTTTGGGGTGCAACACTCTGGAATGTAACTATCATTTTTGAAAATCCTACTTTTCATAGCATACAAAGCATGAACACATGAGAGTCTTGTAAGTTCTCATCTGCTGCATGAACATATATGATCTTTCAGGTTCACAACAAATTTATCATCTTGATTTTCTAAGTGAATTACTTTAAATATATGTTCATCAGACATCCTAAAGAATTAAACAAACAGAATATATGAGTCACATGTTTGGACTGTATGTTATAGACATCCTAAAGAATTAATGTATGCCAATATTACATACCTTACTAGCCAGTTGTTGGTGTATGTGCTTGTGACATCAACTTTATTTCTAATATTGGGCAATATATCATTCTCATACAAAGTACCGAATCTCATTTTGTTATTTGCTCATCTCTCCATCATGTATATTCTGATGTCTTCCAACATAGTGATTAGAGGTTTTGCCCTTGCATCAAGAATGACATTATTAAAGGATTCAGACATGTTGTTGAGAACATCATCACATTTGTTTGCAATCTTAAAGTAAGATCTACTCCAAAACCTTGGTGGAGTCTTCATCATATGTTTAAATGCTTCTTCATTAATGACCCTCATTCTCTTCATCTCTCTTCCTCATGCATGTAGGTATGTTGACTTGGCAGCCTTCCATAAAATATCCTTCAACATATTTCCAAGAAACCTCTTCCTAAAACTGTTATAGAGGTGTCTAACACAAAACTTGTGCTCCACACTTGGCAATAGCTTATCCATAATAGGTAGCAGAACCTGCAATAGCATAACATACAATGTAGCATAACAATATAGCATAACATACAATATAGAATAACAATAGAGCAGAACAGAAAAATACAAAACCATAAGAATAAATGAAAAACTTGCCTTTTGTTGGCCTAAGATGAAGGTGTAAGTCAGGCATTGATCTTTGCCTCCGAGGTCATCAATTAATAGCTCTAAAAACCAAGTCCAACTATCCTTGCTTTCACCCTCCACAACTGCATATGTTATGGGAAGCATCTGGTCAATTAGGATCCCTCTCTATGACAGCCATAATATGTCCTTCACACAACCCCTTGAGAAAGCACTCATCTAGACTTATTAGATGTCTGCACAACTTAAAGTTTTTCTTACACGCATCATAACATATGTAAAGCCTTCTAAAATATGGTCTTTGATCCTCAACACCTTCTTATACGGGATCAACATTGATTTTAACTGTTGACCCTGGATTGGCTCTTAACAGTTCATGAGAGTAGTCATAGACCCTTGTGTAATCTCCCAAAAAAGAACCATCAACATAATCTCTAGCTGCAAATCTTGCTCTTATAGCTTTGGTTTTGTTGACCCTAACATTCCATTTTTTTGTGCCTTCTCCTTGATATCCTTTATGGTCAACATTGGATTGTTTTTCAAGCTATTTTGAATTCTTTTACTCAACCATTTTGTACTTATCAGCTTCACATTATACTCTCTACTATAATTGTGTTTGTCAATTACTTTCCTGAGTTACCAAGTGTCTTCATTTGACAACTTGCTATAATAAGCCTCACACGCATAACCAACTTTACATCTAGCCCTTACCCTAACTCTATCATGTTTTTACAAACCTTAGGTCTCTACCATTTTGCACAACATAAGATGTTATTGCTTCCTTAAAATCAGCCTTTGAGCTAAAATAGATTCCTACATCCCACTTGTAATCTGACATGTCTTTTGGCTGTTTGAAAATTGAATGTTTTTTTTTTGGAACTCTACTACTATCATCATTGTCACAGCCACTTTACATGTCCTCATTGTCATTGTCACTCCCTTTATCTTCTACAGACTTTTCATTAAGTTCTTGGACTTTTCCATTACCATCATTTTCATACCCAATTAGGGTATCAAGTTCATCCTCCTCAATCTCATCATACCCATCATACTCATCCTCAAAAGTCACTTCCTATGTACTATCATAATTGTAGTCCTCATATTCACTATCATCAGAACTTAAGTCATCATTATTTACACCAACTTTACCTTGTTCAACTCCAACATTACATTCCTCCACTGCAGGTTTAACTTGTTCAACTCCAACATTAATTTCCTTAACTCCACAGTACGTTCATCCACTACAAGATTAACTTGATCAACTCCAACATTACCTTCCTCCAACCCAGTAGTGGCTTGATCAACTCCAACATCACCTTCCTCCATCACAACAATGGTTTGTTCAACTCCAACAACTTCATCATGCAATTGACTAAGTAACTCCTCCACCTCATCTATAATTTCAATACACCAACTAGCTCAAAATAAATCCATTTGTCTACATCTACTCTCAAATCATCTACTACTTCATTCTCATATACACTAAGACCTTCATCGGTGAATTCACCACTATGATGAATTTTGAGATTTATGTATTCATCCATGATACCTAATCATATTATCTAAATAATTAGAGTTTACACTAAAAAATTTACATAAACCCTTATCTGAACATAACCAGATATTGCCCTATGAGATTTGTAAATCCTAAATCAGAAAAAAAAATGAACTAACCTTTTGATAAACACTTCTTGAATCGTCTTCAATCCTTCGCGTTTGGAACAATCCTTTGTGCCCTCAACGCGTCGCTTCAATCCCTTGCATTTACCCTAACACAACTTCGTTGAGTTTACCCCTAACACAACTTCAATCCTTTGATATTCTGGGTAATGGAAAGCAAGTTCCACTTGGATTTATTTTAACACGTCTTATATCCACGTCAACAACATAAAGTACACTTGGACAAACGTGGCACCTATTTTCAAACTTTGACTAACAGCAACAGACGGAAGGATAAACGTGACATCATTTTAAAAGTTAGAGGACCAACTTACTACTTTTTAAAGTTAAGGGATCAAACTGGATCCCAACCTAAAGTTAAGGGACGAAAAAGATTATTTTGCTTATATATTACTTTCTTTAAGATTTTGTTGGTCTTCTTTCAATTTTGCAACTATCTTGAAACTAATCTCTTAAATTGAAAAATATGAAAAACTTTCTTTTAAAATAATTTAGGTTTAATAACTTTTTTTTATTTTGTATCTGGTACTCAGTTTTATTTTAGTTTCATAGCCATTGCGGGCAATATTTGATCTTACATGTAGTTATTTATGGGCTTAATATTTTTTTTCTTCGTATTTAACTTTGGAATTCATTTTAGTTCCTTTACTTTAAAAAAATTTATATTAGCCTTTTTTTTTATTAATGATAAAAAAAATTTAAAAATCAATAGTTAAAACAAAAAAAAATAATATAAAATATTTTAAAGAGTTATGAAACTAATATATATCTTTTTAAAATTAATAGACCAAAATAAACTCCGAGATTAAAGCATGCCAAAAAAAAACAAAAAAGTATTAAGCTATATTTATGCCACTGTGTATGTCATGCCACTAATCAGTGAGAATAAGAAACACAAATTTGTTGTTTTTCTTTATTTAAAATCTTTTATTGAATAGGAAGAAGATGAAGAAGCACATCATGGCTACAACATAAAAACCCTAATCCACAATTGGCGTTCATTCTGATCGAGTTTCTGGCCACATCAAAAAGAAACTCGTATTCAATTTGTTTCTAGTGTTTCCACTAAATTCCTCTAAAGCTCTATCTATTTCGTTTTGATTTCTGATTTTGTCATGTTCAGTGTTGATGGTTTTATTACACATGTGTTTTGTTCATGTTCCTATACAAAGTTTTTTTGCATCGCAATTACACGGTTCAATTTCATATATGTTATTACTAATTGATTTCAAATTTGATCTTTGTGCTTGTTTGATTTCATCTATGTGTTGGACTTAAACCTTTTCATTGTTGTTGGGTTGAACATCATTGAGGTGGATCCTTATATAAAGTAGAAGAAACTTCATATTAAAATATGTTTACTAGTTACTACAAAATTTGAATATTTGACATTTCTTCATGAACTTAGTCTTTTTTTGGGGGTAATATCTGTGAGATGTCTAGTTGTTGTTAATAATTAAAAGACTGCTCCAATCCATTATAGGCGTTACACGTTACAAAATAAAAATAATCAATTATAGCTCTAGGGCTAATCGATTATTCTTTGCAAAAATGATTTTAATTAATTAGACAGTTCCCAAATTAATTAGATAGGTTTTTAAAACTTTTTTAGGTGGTTTTATCAAATCAAGAGAGACTCCTCAAAAGTTTTAAGAGTGTGTGAGAGTTGTTTTAGTAGTTAGCAGTTACTTTCTTACTTTTACAAGACTCTGGTCACCAAGACACGGTCAAGTGAGCTTTCACATTTCATTTCTTTCATAATTTTGAAACTTCAAGTTCCTTTACCAGACACACCAAACATATAAGCACTTCATTAGAATTTTGAATATTTTACTTGATAAGACTTTAGATATCTTCAAGTTTAAACATGATCATCAGAAAGTTGAAGAGTTGTTACCACAAATTCAACAAGCATTGGCATTTGATCTCAATTGCCCTAATCATACTCCAATCACCAGGCATCATTTGAAAAGGATCAAAGTTTGTAGGCACTAGAAAGGAATAAGTAAAAATAAGGGTTGGACGAGTCCTCAAGAGCAGTCATACTGGTCCTCTCTTCTTCGAAGTTTTCTCCAAATGACATCCTATTCAAGATCGACGTTGGGAAGTTTAATCTGGCGTCTGATGGTCTCAATCCTCTCCTCGATCTTACCGCCAAAAGGAATTTTATCTCCTCAAGACAAGTTACATGAGCATACGTCTCTTCATAGTCAATCTCTTCCTTCTGAATATAACCTTTATCACTAGCCTAGCTTTATTGCTAATAATTATGTGTTTTTTATTCAATTTGTTCCAAAACACCCATCTAGTCTCAAACATCATTATATTTAAATTGAATGAGTTTTTTTCATGACAAGGAGACATCCCTTGTCACTTATTTGGTTTACTCTTCATGTATAAAATGAAGTATTCTAGGTAGCTTGGAATCCTAACCACTGATTTGATATCAATAGGCAACGGACATGCTTAAAGTGCTGAGCCTAGAGAGGAGAGCATGGAGAAGTAAAATAGTCATGTTGAGAAAGAATAAACATCATAGCATTTATATTGAAGGTCGTACTGTATATGAGAATAGAGTAGTAAATGATTTGAGGGTAGATGTAGACAGATGGAGTTATTTTGAGCTAGTTAGTGTATTGAAAGACTTAGGTTATAGGGAGTTTGAAACAATATTTTACAAGGACCCTCAATTTGGGATGAATCCACTTGTTAATGACAATGGTGCTTTAGAAATTGCAGATCTGTATAGGGTGCACCAAAATGTTGATATTTATATTGAACACGCATTGTCTCAACCTGACTATTGTGATGTTGTTGTTGATGAAGTTGATGAGGACCCTGCTAAAATTGTAGATGAGGTAGAGGAGTTACTTAGTCAACTGCATGAAGAAGTTGTGGAAGTTGAACAAACCACTGTTAGTTTGGAAGAAGGTGGTGTTAGGGTTGATGAAGCCACTGTTGGGTTGGAGGAAGGTGAAGTTAGAGTTGATGAAGCCACTGCTGGGTTGGAGGAAAGGAATCCTACAGGGGATGTTAGAGTTGATGAGGATCCTGTAGTGGATGAACATACTGTTGGAGTTGAAAAGGGGAGTGCTGCAGGGAAAGAAGGTAATGTTGGAGTTGAAAAAGGGAGTGCTACAGGGGAACAAGGTAATGTTGGAGTTGGAAAGGGTAAAGCTGCAGTGTATGATGACTTAAGTCTATCATCTGATGATAGTGTAGATGAGGACTACAATTATGATAACGCACAAGATGTTGCTTTTGAGGATGAGTCTGATGGGTGTGTGTAGCGGTAAAAATCGTGAGTGTAAGTTATTGATTAACTTAACTCAAAGAAAACAAGAGTCGCCACCGCACTTTTATTTTATCCAAATAAAGGAAAGGAAAAAGAGCGAACAAAACCAAAGAGTTCTAAAATAAGAACACGAGACAGAGATCGGGGTAAGGGGGTTGGTTACGCAATGGGAAGGTGTTAGCACCCAAAACGTCTATAGTACTCTATAGGAGCCCTTTGAAATATTTACGCTTTTTGGTTTGAAAGTGGTTTGTTTAAAAAGAGATTGGGGAGATGAGAAGAGAATTATTTTTTATATTTTTGTGTTTGGAGAGACTTATCGTCTCATGCCTACGTACCCATAAAGTGCAATATGGAATCAAAACCCCGTAGTTCGTGGTACAAATGACAAAATTTTGTTGGTTTTGATTGATTTTAGATGTTCAGACAAGTCGTCATTTCAAGGAGAAAACTGCGACTATCCACCCACGAGTATTAAGACAACATTTGCGTCACATAAAGATGGAGGATTTGCTTGGATTATCAACAAGACTATCACTCAACATCAGCGTGGAAAATGTCAAAGTCTTAATAATATGGGGAATAGGAGATTTACATCTCAACTATAGAAATGAATCATGTCTAAACTTTATGAAAAGTTTTAAAGTGAAAAGTGCATAAAGGCACAAAAAGAGTTGATGAGTTTTTTTTTGTATTTTTTATGTCTTTTGAAATTGGTCAAAGCATGATTAACATTGATTGACTTTTATTAAGAAAAACAAAGTTTAAAAATCACTTGACGAAAGTCAAGGTTTTATTGCGAAAGCGGTTTTGAAGTTTGAAACCAAGAAGGTTTTGAAAAAGGGAGAAAGTTTTGAAAATTTAAGAAGGGGAGGAGATGAAGTGACTATCCTAAAAAACAAAATAAGAGCTAGAGATAAGAAAGATCTAACCGACTGGTAGCACACTCCAAAGCAAGCAAAAAGAATTCCATCCGATTTAAAGCATGAGCCAATGATCGAGCCAAATAAAGGCTAAGATTCAAAATACTCCAAGCATAGGGAAGAAAGTCCTAATCCTAAGTCCAAAATGTCCATGAAGTCCAAGGTCTAAGAATGGTCCAAGAGTATAACCACAAAATTAATAGCACCAAATTTTTAGATGTTTTATCCTTTATTAGTGTTTTGAACAAAGTATGGTCCAAGTGGACAAAAGAAAAATGACATAAACATAAACAAAGATATGGTATGAAATGATAAAATGGAAGCATAAAAGTAAAAAATAAAGAGTAAGAAGAGAATATAAACAAAATTAAACAAGGATATTGTTAGTGAATTAGTGGTTAGTGGTTAGAACATATGATCAATGATGATTAATTCTTGCACTTAGACCAAGATTAATGAAAATTCATTAGAGGATTGATAGAATCAAAGCCTCCTAACAATGATTTTCATAGGTATTGGAGTTAAGACAAGCAACTAAACATACTTGGACTTTTAAACGTAAGTTTGAGCCACGAATGATCATTTTCCGATTAAGGGACAATTTAGCGCTATGTTAAGCAATCGTAATCGGGTTTATGTAGAAACCACGACTATCTGAGGCCGGTCAATAAAATGTTAGTGTTAATACATGTTAGAGAAGTGATATGTAAATCACTCTCCTAAAACATGCCACACAAAAAGAAAAGAGGTAGTGATCTCATCATAATCAAGATTTTTAATTAATTAATCAAAGGTAATCTATCACTATTCCAAAGTAAGGAGAATTATCTCAATGATTATTCGTCCATAGTTTTGAAATAATGAAGATTAATCAACCTTGATAATCAACAATCTATGATCCATAGATTTCATCGATCAAAAGAAAAATAAGAAGAAGAACTAAAATGAAAAGAAACCACAATTTGGATCTTAAATCGATTAAATCATCATCAATATCAATCACCTCTTTTGGTGGATAAAATCGACACCCAAAGTCCATTGAGATTGATGAGATCTTATCAAAATTTAAAATCCAAAACAACCAACAATTAGCTCAAAACAAAAGTTTTTAAATAAATTTTTTAAGAGCTCTTTTTAAAAAAACTATTTAAAAATATTAACTAGTAAAAAAAGAAATAACAAAATAAAAGGAATAAAGAAAAATATATTTACAATAGTAAAGAAAAACGAAAAGGAAAAAGAGAAATAGAAAACCAAAACATCAGAACAACTTTCTTCTTCAAAGCTTCACGCGACACCGTTCACTGTGGCTATGGATTCAAGCTCAAATCAAAGCGACGGGATGCGAAACTAACACGGTTATGATCGGAATCAAAAACTCTTCACAACAGTATAAACAATCCCAGGAAATATGCAATGACGAACTCGAATCGAGAAAACGAAATCCATCGAACTACCTTCAAAGTCACAGGTAAGAAATCAATCCGAACTTCTTCTTGCTTCTCTTCTTCTTCTGAACGAATCTCTGGTTGAATTTGTATCAATTGAAGTGAAATTGGTGGAAGGAAGTAGGAGAAGAAAAGTGAACGAAGGTTTTTTCTGGTAGTGAGGAATTTGAGGAAGAAAATCAGCAGAGGTTTTTTGGCTTAAAAGCTTGAAGAATAGAGTGAGTAAGGTGTTCTATTTATAGATGAGAATGAGTGAAAAATGATTTGCCGTTTCTGATAATTTTCTGCGTTTTGGTTATTTGATGTGGGTTGTGCGTGAACTGTTACTGAAACTTTTTTCATGTCGTTTTGCAATTTTTCTCTTTGTAGCTCATTTAAGTGACGTGGAAAGCTTGTGGGGTCAGCTTGGAGTGCAACATGGCTGAGATTATATTCACATGGCTTGCAATATGGCTTGGATAAGTGATGAATTGTTTTCTCAGCTCATCCTCAATTTCGAGCCATTTTCGCTCTGTTTTCAAGTACGTGATGTGGATTGGCTCTCGTCTAGCAAATTTATGGAATGAGGGTATCTTCGGAAGCTGTGACAGTGTACTGCACCTAGCTTCTGCAACAGCCTTTTTTTCTTCAGACATAGCATAGCATTTATTTTCCTCCTTAGTAACTATTTTGTCTGTTGAACCTAGGGACCTGGAAGAACTGACTTCATGCCTACGCTCAATTTACACAGGGTGGGCGGACCCAAACCGCAACTTCAACCTTTGAGAAAGTAAACCTAGCAGCGGCAACCAACTTTGCATGTGAAACTTGTATCTTTCTTTATCAAGGCCTGCTGATTGAGGGGTGAGAACCAGAACTAAGAAAGCAAGCTTTCTGAAGGAATTAAGATCACAGGTTCGGAGACTCCCATAAATGGCATCATGCTATATACAGAACACAAACAAAGCGATAGCACGTGCCAGTCAAGTGAATATTAGGGACATCCTCAGTAGTAGTCACTATATCCAAGCGAGTGAACTCCTCGGTGGTAATCACTATATCCAAGCAAGTGAACCTCGGTCGACATAATCTCCTAGGAATAGATAATCGATATATGCAATGTCACCAGCAGTCGACGGTGCACCATACTCGTCAAAAAGGCGCATGAGATCCCCAAACTGCCCATGCAAATCACCAAATATTTTAATTGGTGCACTTAGTTGTAAGACACTTGGTTCACTTGAAAATATACGCTCAGCACTATCACAAAGATCAGCAATTTCATTACAATCTAAGAAAAATTGCCGGCGCACTGGTGGTTTCCATCCACGAGGCTTTAAGAGGTGTGCTATGACCTTTTTTTTTTGGGAACACTATTGATGGACATCTGCCGACCTAATAACTTTCTAGCAGCAGTTGCATTTTCTGGAGTGCCATAACTGACCCGCCTGCCTTCATTTTCAAATTGATCAATTGAAAGCTGTCTAACCATGCCACCTAATGTTCCACCAGTCTCTGCAGCAACAACTACAGCTCTATGATGCAGCCTAACTCCACCAGAAACATTGTTATTTGACCCTACAGAATCAGGCTTAATCAGGGAAGATGTGCGTTTCCCACTTGCACACTGAGGTATAGAAGCACCCTCCAAAACTAGTTTAAGTCCGTCTAAATGGCGTCCTGTCCGTACATCAACTGTTGATGGATAAGTTGAATCATCTGCACTGTGGGATATTGTGAGAAGAAGCTGGCAAACATGGCAAGGCTCACCAAGATAGATAAAGATTTCAACTACATCAGCAGGCTGTGGAGAAATCCAGACCACATTTTTTCCTTTGAAACTCAGAAGACTAGCTTCACCACCAGAAATAGGAAATAAGTTAGCAACTGGCTTGAGAAAGAAACCAGATGGCCGAGATGGTACATGTAGAGGTTGAAGAGAAATTGATGGAAGATGCTTGAAAAGCCTCATTCCGAGAAACATTTCTAACTGCTTTTGACGAGAGCTATCCACAATTGCATTCTTATATCTTCTTTGTAAAGTGATTTTCATATTCTGTGCAGCAGAAAACTGTTTAAATTTTCCTGTATCTTCGTTGAATATGTTAAGTATTTGGCTGTGCATTGCTTTAGACCCAGTGTAAAGAGTTGCGTGAATATCCCCCGCGAGTAGGAAAAGGTCGGCTAGTTGAGATATAGGAGACAAAATTGTTGACCTCTTAAACTCCTCAAATGCCATATCAAATCTCTTCCATGGTTGAGTATCTGTAGCCACAACAGGAACTTGTTTTTCTGCTTTCCATATACCGTCGTGCCATACATCAGATGTAACAGAAGGTACACCAACACTAGAAATTTCAAAAGATGGGTCAAATCTGTCCTGCAAAGATTCAGCACTTAAAGGTACTGCCGCACGAGTTTCCACTTGTGCCGTAGCTGGTGTGAACTGAGACTTATCAAATATTGCCCATCCTTCTTTAGTTCTTCAATGATTTTACCAGATTTCCTGATGATGGAACATATCCTGGCATGTGCATACTGCAAATAAACAGCAGTATTTCCCTTATCATTAAGCATCTGATCAAAGCTGAAAGTGTAGTTTGTTAATCTATTGATCTTCAAGTCAGCATACTTAACAGCTCCATATCCTATTGCCTCTGATGTTTTCTCAATCTCTTCCTTTGTCCAATTTTTAGCATTGTCACGTTCAAGAAGGGAAGCTTTACAGCGCCGTTTAGCTTCATCAAGTAAATCAACCAAACGAACTGTCTCGCTGCTGCGACTCCGGAACCGCTCTTTTCTGCCCCGGATTTGGACAGGTCGCCCATCTCAAGTGCATATCTATCTGAGCATAGACGGGAATCTGATGCCAACAACTTTCTAGGAGCGATGTCAAAGCTGTTTATTTTGTGAGCAAAATGTGTATACTGGAATTTATCATTTGGAGGAACATCAGCAACATGCCAAACCTCTTTCAATTCTGTGTTTGGAAGAGGCTCTCCTTCTGAATCACCAGGTTGATAACTCATTGACTGATTCCACTTCCCAGTCATCAAAATTTTAGGATCTTCAGAGGAATTATAAACATAACCATCCACTTCATAGCGACCGGCAGCAAACCATCCACAGGGTTACTACTTTCTGATGAGAAATACTTTTGCGAAGATGGCAATTTTGATTGGAAGTCATCTTCTGGAGAGGAGCTAAAAAGTTACAGTGGCAAATTCACTCGAACATCCTCCTGGCAATCTGAATCATCATTTGGAGACTGGGAACTGCCACTACTTCTTTCTCCACCAACTGAAGTGAATTGTTGTTCTCTAATCTGATCAGCACTAGTCGTGGACTTGTTGCCACCATTTTGAGAGTGTAACGAAATTGCATTTTGATCAGGCGCTGATGGAGTGGTGGAAAGTACGCCAAGAAAGTCCATCGTTAATGGAGCCGAGGGGACATTACTAGGTTGACCATCACGATGATGATAGAATGATGAAGTTTGTATTTGCACATTACCATTTTTCCCATTCAAGTTATTACCAACATCCAGCAACTTTGCTGTAAGATCAGCAGGTAATGGGATCCTATTCAGAATCTGCGCAAGATGCTCTTTATCGGGAACTTGTGACCTTCTTTCTTCAGATTTTCCTTGCGAAACATCAGCAATAGCAATCAACAAGTTAAAGATTTCCAAATTAGCAGCCGCCGCAACATGCTGATTCAACGGAGGAGAAACCACCTCATCCGGTTGCGTCTTTCTCCAGCGAAGATTATGTCCCGCAAGTCTCCGACGACAGCTTCGTTTCCCTTCGTCAAACTCCAACAAAGGATGAAACCTACTACACTGTTGACAAAACCATTGCATTTGATTCCCAAGCAACGCTTTCGAAGCTTTACTATGAGCTTCACACACTTTATGTCTCCGATGATAATCCTTCGCTTTCGATAGATCTTCTTTACAGTTATCAACCTGACACATCGGATACGACGCCGTTCCAGATTAACAAAAACACCATGCCGGGATGAAGTAAATGATCTGAACTGTGTATGGCCAGAGTTGCTTGTTTCGTCTAGCATAGTAAATTGCTTTTGAACCCACAGAGATTTCTTTGTGCAAATAACTTGATCATACTGTTTGAGAAAATAATTACTTTTCCAAAGAACATCTTTCATTATGTCAAGCAGCTTCTCCTGATCAACAGAATCAAATGCTTTCAAAACATCAGAGGTAACAATGAATAAAGAAGACATAGGTGTCAATCCCTTCTTCTGGCTAACCAAAAATGGGCAAAGTCTTCTATAAATATCATTGTAATCAAATACTGAAGAACCTAGCCTCTGAGGCTCCTTGAACTGAATTCCTTTAAGAATAGTATGGGCATCACGAAGAGCATAATTCACAGATCGGAAATATTCAAACTTTATTTTCTGACTTTCTATAAAATGGTGGACAAACTTCAATCATCTCTTGTAATATCAAAGCAAAAGAAAACACATCCACTTTGGTGTCATATTCCTCATTTTTGTAAACCTCAGGGGCAACATACCGCCATGATGTATCCTGGCATGTCACAGGTTTGTCTTCTTTGACTGTTTTAGTGATTTTGAGTGACTTGCTAACTCCAAAGTCTGCAACTTTCAGATGCCCAGAATCATCCCGGAGAATATTTGAAGGCTCAAGATCTCGGTGTACTATAGGATCAGGTTTATGTTCATGCAAATAGTTCATTCCCCTAGCAATATCAAGTGCAAACTTCACAACAACAGATGATTTTAATGCACCTTTGCGCTTTAAGTAGACACGAAGATCCCCCTGGGGTAGATATTCTGTGACAATCATCATTGGAGTGCTTTGTGTCACGGCACCCAAAAATTGAACAACATTTGGATGCCTTGCTTTCTGAAGTAATGTAAGCTCGTCGTGAAATACCTTTACTTTATCATCATCAGTGAATACTTCCTCCCCAAGAGTTTTAACAGCTACTTGAATTCCACCCCATAATGCACTCTGGAAAGTTCCCTTTGTTATGCAAACACTATTTGTAAAATCAAGTTCAGATGAATCAATCTCACATTCAGGGACTTCACGGGCATTCTGAACATGCATAGGAGCCTCTGGGGGTTTTGCACCACGTTCCTCCAAAAGTTTGACAACATCATGATTTTTGTAGTACAACGCATCAGCAAGAGGAGTGCTGCACCAACGATTTTGCGGATCAACTTCAGCACCTCTTTGAATCAACAACTGAACGACCTCGGTTCGGCCTTGACATGCGGCAATATGGAAGGCGGTGCGGCCGTCAATGTCTCTGAAATTGACGTCATAGCCGTCGTCTAAAAGCTCGTTGATTGCTTCAAAGTCACCTTCGCTCGCCAAATACATCAATCGAACTGTCGGATTCAACGCTACCGATTCTGGCACGTCGACGGCGCCGGAATCCTCACGGTCCGGTGCCGGAAAGGATTGTCTGACTAGAGAGAAGCGAGACTGAAGCTTATTGGTATCCATTGAAAACGCAAAGAATCAGAGAGATACCTGATTGCGGTTTAAGCCTGTTTTCTCTCTGATACGATTCCACATATTGTAATATTTGATAAACCTGGTCCAATCTCACTATAGACAGACTTGAATCATGAGGAAAAAGCAAGTGTGTATTCACAATCAGAAACTCTTGGTGAACACTGTATTTTTGGTTTTGATTGTGCCAACAGCAGCATTGACATCCTTTGGCACAACATCTCCACGGTACATCAAACAACAGGCCATGTATTTTCCATGCCTTGGGTCACACTTGGCCATCATACTAGCAGGCTCAAACACAGCATTGGTAATCTCAGGCACAGAGAGCTGCTCATGGTATTCCTTAGCAGCAGAGATAACAGGGGCATATGACGAAAGCATGAAGTGGATACGAGGATAAGGCACAAGATTGGTCTGGAACTCAGTAATATCAACATTAATAGCACCATCAAACCTCAACGAGGTAGTGAGGGATCATATAATCTGTGATATCAACCTGTTCAAGTTGGTGTAAGTAGGCCTTTCAATATCAAGGGATCTCCTGCAAATGTCATAGATTGCCTCATTGTCCAAGAGCACAGCCACATCGGTGTGCTCAAGGAGAGAATGTGTTGAGAGAACACTGTTGTATGGTTCAAGCAAGCTTGATGAGTTGGTAGCCAACATCCCCAAGTCTCTCCTCATACATGTGAACTAGTTCTTCACTTCCAACCCAAAATTCCTGTAAGCACATAATAGAAAAAGATTCAGAAAGCAATGAATCAAGAGTCCTTTGATTCCTAGCCAACCAAAATGATCTGAAATCACTCTCTCTAAGTCCTTGATTCTGTGGATCAATCCGTTTGTAAATAGGAGCAAGGATATTAAAAGTAGTGAACGAAACACAAGATGAGTCTTTGTCAACAACATCCACTATTGATGAAAAGCAACCACTTTTATTAATCCTAGGAAACTCTCCATCACAGTTATTATTATTAACATTATGAGAAGAACAGGAACCACTGAAAAATTTGCAACTGAATCATCGGCCATCAATTTTGATTTTTGACATAATTCTCTGAATATCTGGATCAAACTTCTCATAGAACACTGCTTGATAAATCAATGAATTTCAAAACAAGACAATTTGATCTTGAAAAATCACATTTCATGAGAAAATAGCCCACCACCACGGGTAACTTATGGTTGAAGCAAACTCTTGATAGTTTGACCAAGATGAGGTCAAACGTCCATCTGATTTAAACTTGAATGAATTTCTTTGCCATTAATCTCCTTTCAAAACCCTAAACACACAGAGAGAAAAAAAAAAAAGAAACAAACAAATTGAAAAAATATTTTTGATATTTTGGTTAGATGTTAGTAAACAGAAACAAACATAAAAAAAGTAAAAAAAAAACAACAAGGGACCTGAGAGAATCAAAAAGTATGGTCCTGTTTGTGGAATGATATGCAAATGAAATGTGGGATCTTAGGGGTAAAAATTAGGGTATTACAGCTGCCCCTATTTAAGATTCTTCTATCCAGAGATATGGAGATTGACATCTTTGTCTCGACTAGATAGAAGAGACTTAAATATAACAATTAACCCAATTTTTAGCCCTAAGAGACCACAAAATGATATGATTATGCTAATGATATGCAAACACAAGAACTCTGTGGGAGAAAATGCCACAGGAGACAAACAAAAGTTTGGGAGAAAAAGAGAGACTCCACATGAGAAAACAAAAGAGCAAGATCCTATTCCGATAAGGGAAAGGAAACGAATTAATGGGGAAAGAGATACCAACCGCCAGTTACTGGGCGAAGATATTCGAACCGAAGAGAACAGGTAAAACACTTTCTACTGGTTACTGAGTAGAAAATAAGTGCAAAAGCACAAGAGAATTGTTATCTACCAGTTACTGGGTAGAGAACAAAGAAATGTATTACTTATTACCAGTTACTGGATAAAAAGTAATCCACTCGTTGAAATATAATCAACTACCTGTTACTGGGTAGGAAAAGAAGCAACGCCAACTACTGGTTACTGAGTAGTTTAGCGAGAATAATAAACTTGAATGAAAGGGGTTACCAACTATCGGTTACTGGATAGGGTAAACAACATGTCAACTACCTGTTACTGGGTAGGACGGACTCGACTACCTGTTACTGGGTAGGGGAAAGAGATATATCATCAGCTACTTGTTACTGAGCAGCTCCAAACACACAACAAACTTCTCAAATAAAGAGACAACCATTTATTGGAAAAAGATATTAACAACTCTGGCGAGGATCTTTAAAAGAGATACAAGCAGGTTGAACTATGCAATAGAATTCTTATCGGGAGTTATTCCACAGAAATTCCAATTGACAGAAAAGCTGATCAGATAAGGATCCATCACTTCACAATAAACTTCTCTGTTGAGGATGAACTAGAGAAATGTTATTTATTGCGAAGGTAAATTTCTGGAGATTACACAAGCTGCTCAAATAAAGAGGCTTCCACACGAAGTTGCATAATTAATTACCAAGAGAGTGTTATCAAAACACTACTGGGAAAATCAAATCTTCATCTTCTGACGAGGATCAATAACAGATTCCGCTGAGGAAAATAAATCCTCAAAATCACCTTCTCGTCATCCCGGTCCCACAGCCCAGGGAAAACTAAAGTAACTGCTGCAAGAGACCAAAGTTCAATCCAGGAACAAACTGGAAAGAAACGGTCAAACAAGACTTGACTCAATGAGGAAATAACTCAACTGGGGAACAATTCCATCCAGATAAAAACTGGGGAGGAAAGCTAAACAAAACATCTTCCACGAGGCATAAACTCAGTGGGGAATTAAAAATGATAGGTATTTTCTGCTTAGGGGTCGACATTCTAATGAATAGAGGACATACGCATTCTGCGAGATAACAACATCGGGAAAAGGGAAATACCAACAAAAATGCAGGATGCACAATGCAACAAAGACATGCTATGCTCAACCAAAATGAATGCGCATGCAATGAGTATGAATATGCTGATAAATCAGACAAAAAAGGCAAACAGAGGGTGAACAAAACACCACAACACCATTGAAATACTCGGCTAATCTCTGCGAGTTAGAGATATCATTGGAGATCATGCTGGGGATCAGCAACGGAAAATCTTCAACCATCAATAATTCAACAAAAGGGAACAACAATATGAACTCCGCTTTGAGAAAAAAACTGTTGGAGAAAAACATAGCAACACAAATCTTCCAACCCTGGAGAGGGGAATAAGAAGTTAACATCATAGCAAAAAGTCAAACTGTGGGGGATTTTAAATCAACACCCAATCACAAGGTGAGAGAAAACCCGACAGGTGACTGCTATGTCAACACTTCTCAACATGGTTCTCTACTTGAGGAATAATCCAAAGCAAATGTGCAACCTCCGCTAGGAATCATCAAAGACAAATCTCTGCCTGGGCAAAAACATCAAGGAGAAGTGGTCTTCAAATTTCTCAATTGTCCTATCATTTGAATCAAGACTTTGCTGTGGAAAACCGTTCAACACTCGTCTGGTTTATCCAAAGAAACAAAAACTCTGCTAAGGGAATATCAGAAAACTCTACTGAAGAGACCTCAACAATAGCTCAAATAGGGAAACATCAACACAACTCTACTGGGGAGCTGCCAATAAATTCTACCAGAGAGGCAAGAAAGAACCCTGCTGAAGAGAACACTTATGCTTTTCGCTTCAAGATTCTACCATTCTTGGGATTACTGTTGATATTCTTTCTTTTATTTTCACAAATCAAAGAAAAATGTTTTTATAATTTTCAAAATTTAAATCAATTATTCTCATTTGTTTCAAAAATCATCATCAAAAATAAAATGAAATTCTATAAACAGAAACAAAATAAGAATTGCAAACAAAGGGACAAAGGCCCAAATTCTATTGATAGAATGGTAGTCCGCAAATGGCGTAACTCCATGGATCATTACAAAGTTTGAAAAATGGTAAGTACAATGGAAAGTTCTACATTGAAATACAATGACCATTATTCTCCCTAACAACTTTGAATTCCAACTGTGCTTGAGACTTCAGCGGAGAATATCTGAAGTAAAACCTTTGATAGGAAATGTTGCTTCAAACGATCAAGACTGGCCAGATGCAGTTACTTGCCATGATCCCTAACTTTTGCCTAGATTGCCCTCTCGGGTTTTCAATCTACCGGGATGATTATTTCTGTTTTGTCTCTAATTTTTGCCTGGACCGCCCTTTCGGGTTTTCAATCCACCGAGACGCTCATTTTTGCCTAAGCCGCCCTTTCAGGTTTTCAACTTAGCGAGCTGTTCTTTTATTTTTTTAGGCGAAGTATTTCTTGACTGCATCGGCATTCACAGGACGAGTGAACTATTCTCCATCCATAGTTGTAAGAATTAATGCACCGCCAGAGAAGGCTCTCTTAACAACATATGGGCCTTCATAATTGGGAGTCCACTTGCCCCTAGAATCAGTAGTAAAAGTTGAGATCTTTTTGAGCACGAGGTCACCTTCTCTGAACACACGGGGTCGAACCTTCTTATCAAATGCTTTCTTCATTCTTTGTTGATATAATTGGCCATGACACAAAGCCGTCATTCTTTTCTCTTCAATCAGATTCAACTGGTCGTATCTACTTTGACACCATTCAGCCTCAGCCAATTCAGTTTCCATCAAAACTCTCATGGAAGGGATTTCAACCTCTATCGGGAGCACTGCTTCCATGCCATAAACAAGAGAAAAAGGGGTTGCCCCTGTTGAAGTGCGAACGGATGTACGATACCCATGCAGAGCGAAAGGAAGCATATCATGCCAATCCTTGTATGTAACAACCATCTTTTGAATAATCTTCTTAATGTTCTTATTAGCAGCTTCAACAGCCCCATTCATCTTGGGTCTATAAGGAGAAGAATTATGATGCTCAATCTTAAACTCATCACATAATTCCTTCATCATCTTGTTATTTAAATTCGACCCATTATCAGTGATGATCTTGCTCGGAACACCATACCGACAGATGATTTGATTCTTGATAAACCGGACCACTACTTGCTTAGTCACATTTGCATATGATGCCGCTTCAACCCATTTGGTAAAATAGTCAATTGCCACCAATATGAAACGGTGTCCGTTCGACGCTTTAGGCTCAATCATTCCAATCATATCAATGCCCCACATTGAAAAAGGCCATGGAGAAGAGATAACATTGAGAGGAGTTGGAGGCACATGAATCTTGTCAGCATAAATCTGACATTTATGGCACTTTTTCACGTATTTACAACAGTCAGATTCCATTGTCAGCCAATAGTAACCTGCCCTTAACATCTTCTTAGCCATCGCATGTCCATTGGCATGGGTGCCAAAGGATCCTTCATGGATTTCTTTCATCAACATATCTGCTTCGTGTCTATCCACGCATCTGAGCAAGATCATGTCATAATTTCTCTTATACATCACATCATCATTCAAGAAGAAACTACCAGCCAATCTCCTCAAAGTTTTCCTATCCTTTTTGGATGCCCCAAGTGGGTACTCTTGATTCTGAAGAAAGCATTTAATATCATAATACCATGGTTTATCATCAACAACTTCTTCAACTACAAACACATGAGCTGGTCTATCAAGACGCATCACATCAATCTTTGGCACATCATTCCAATGATTTACCACAATCATGGAGGATAAAGTCGCTAAAGCATCTGCCATTTGATTCTCTGCTCTTGGTATGTGGTGAAACTCAACTTTATTGAAGAAAGTTGACAACCTTCTTGCATAATCACGATAAGGAATCAAATCAGGTTGACGTGTCTCCCACTTCCCTTTAATCTGATTAATCACTAAAGCTGAATCTCCATATACATCCAGAATCTTGATTCTTAAATCGATAGCTTCTTCCAAGCCCATAATACACGCTTCATACTCAGCCGCATTATTTGTGCAATTGAAAACCAACCTTGCAGTGAAAGGAATATGAGAACCATGAGGAGTAACAATAATTGCACCAATACCTCTGCCATATTCATTAACCGCCCCATCAAAAATCAAACCCCAACGGGATCCAGGCTCAGGTCCTTCTTCATGTAATGGTTCCTCACAATCTTTGACCTTTAGATACATCACATCCTCATCAGGAAAGTCAAACTGAATAGGTTGATAATCATCAATTGGCTGGTGTGCCAAATGATCAGCCAAAACACTGCCTTTTATCGCCTTTTGAGTTCGGTACTCGATATCATATTCTGATAACAGCATTTGCCAACGAGCAATCCTCCCAGTTAAAGCAGGCTTTTCAAAGATATACTTGATTGGATCCATTTTAGATATCAACCAAGTTGTACAATTCAACATATACTGACGGAGGCGCTTGGCAGCCCAAGCTAGAGCACAACATGTCTTTTCAAGCATCGTGTACCGAGACTCACAATCAGTGAATTTCTTGCTTAAATAATAAATGGCAAATTCTTTTCTCCCGGATTCATCTTGTTGACCCAAAACACAACCCATAGACTCTTCTAGCACGGTCAAATACATGATCAAAGGTCTTCCTTCTACGGGAGGAGACAAAATAGGAGGTTCAAGCAGATACTCTTTAATTCTTTCGAAAGCTTTCTGACAATCTTCTGTCCAGACACAACCCTGATCTTTGCGGAGAAGTTTGAAAATCGGTGCACATGTGGCAGTCATATTGGATATAAATCGAGAGATATAGTTCAAACGTCCCAAGAATCCTCTTACTTGTTTTTCTGTTCTGGGTGCAGGCATCTCCTGGATAGCTTTAACTTTACCAGGATCAACTTCAATGCCTTTCTGACTGACAATAAAGCCTAACAATTTTCCAGAACGAACACCAAAAGTGCATTTATTAGGATTCAGACGAAGCTTAAACTTTCTCAAACGTTGAAACAACTTCAATAAATTTTTAATATGATCTTCTTCAGTCTTCGACTTACAAATCATATCATCCACATAGACCTCAATTTCTTTATGCATCATATCATGGAACAGAGTGGTCATAGCTCTCTGGTACGTTGCACCAGCATTTTTTAAACCGAAGGGCATCACTCTGTAACAGAATGTTCCCCAGGGTGTAATGAATGTTGTTTTTTCCATATCCTCAGGTGCCATCTTTATTTGATTATAACCGGAAAATCCATCCATAAATGAAAAGATATTGAACTTAGCAGTATTATCTACCAACAAATCAATGTGTGGTAGTGGAAAATCATCTTTTGGACTTGCTTTATTCAAATCTCTATAGTCAACACACATTCGGACTTTTCCGTCTTTCTTTGGAACAGGCACGATATTGGCCACCCATTGAGGATATTCAACGGTCACAAGAAAACCAGCATCAATCTGCTTTTGAACCTCTTCTTTAATCTTCACTGCCATGTCAGGATGAGTTCTTCTCAATTTCTGCTTCACGGGTGAACATTCAGGCTTTAATGGCAAATGGTGCTCCACAATACCGGTATCAAGACCAGGCATGTCTTGATAGGACCAAGCAAACACGTCAACATATTCTCTAAGAAGCTCTACCATCCTCTTCTTAACATCTGACTGAAGCAGTGCCCCAATCTTGATTTCTTTTTTATCATCATCGGAACCCAGATTAACCAATTCCACCGGCTCTTCATGAGGCTGAATGGCCTTCTCCTCGTGCTCAAGCAATCGAGAAATCTCATCAGGAATTTCTTCAATATCTTCCTCTTCCGCTTCAAACACAGGGAACTCAAAGTTAGGAGGGGGCATATGGTCATTGTTTCCAATGGGTTTAACAATCAATCTGCACAATGATTTTATGTTTGATTTTAGAATATGAACAAAAAAATGAAAATATTATGCAGATAAGAGTGATTATAACATTATTATACTTTTTTTCGGTTTTTTATGTTACCATTTTTCAGAAGTAAAGCAAAAAAAGAAAACAACATATGGATAAACAGAAAAACATTTTATTGATGATGATAAAAGTTGAAACAAAGCCCTCACAAATTCACTTTCACCTTGGGCAGAGTGAAAGGATTTTTGAAAGAAACAAAAACAAATTACTTTGAAACATGAACAACAGTAGGAACATCAACAGCGATCCAATTCTGGCATATCAATCCACGTGTCACAAAGTTGGGCATGTCTTCCTCTTGGGCATCTTCGAGAATTGCAGCTGTAGAATGATCTTTGCAATGGATGAACCCAGCACTTCGAAAGACTTCATGAATACTCTTCAGCTCTTTTTGGGTTGAACCAGATGTAAAACCCAAACCAGCTCTATCTTTTTTCTCAGCAACTTCAATGATTTGGCCCCATCCATCAGCTTGGCCATTATCCACTGCACGTTGTGCATCTTTTAGAGAAGACATGGACGCCCCATCCTTCTTGACAGCTTTATCAACCACAGAAAGAGCCTGAAACGGAGTTCCAATATCCTCTTCCGCATCGATATAAGAAAAAGACGACAAACTGCTTACCAACATAGCCTGTTCTCCACCAACAACGACAAGCTTACCATTCTGCACGAATTTTAACTTTTGATGCAGTGTCGAAGTAACAGCTCCAGCTTCATGGATCCATGGGCGTCCTAGAAGACAACTGTAAGCAGGACGAATATCCATGACTTGAAAAGTGATCTGGAAAAAACACGGACCAATCTTGATAGGGAGATCAACCTCTCCAATCACGGTTTTCCTCGATCCATCAAAGGCTTTCACAATGACCCCACTGAACCTCATAGGAGTACCTTGATAAGATAATCTGGACAAAGTAGATTTTGGCATCACATTCAACGATGACCCAGTATCAACCAGCACATTGGATAGAGCGTCTTCCTGTCAATTCATGGAAATATGGAGAGCCAAATTATGATTTCTTCCATGATCGGTCAACTCTTCATCACAAAAACTCAGATTATTACACGCAGTGATATTGGCAACAATGCTATCAAACTGATTAACAATCACATCATGATCTACATAAGCTTGTTCCAATACTTTCTGCAACGATTCACGATGAGCCTCAGAGCTCATTAACAGAGATAAAACAGATATTTTTGACGGTGTATGTAACAATTGATCCACCACATTATATTCACTCTTCTTGATCAATTTCAATACCTCATCATTATCTGACTTCTGATTTACATCACTTGATTGACCAGACTCCACAGTAGTCTTCAACTGAATTTGCTTACTCCCAGTATCTTCACTTGTCTTTGAAGGCACATTATCAAATACTCGACCACTTCTGGTTACACGTCCGACATCAGCGATAGTCACAACTGAGGGAAGAGAAGGAATGGGAACCTCTTTTCCATCCTCCAACATAGTAGCATTGTATTTGTAGGGAACAGCTTTATCGGATTCATACGGCGTCGGGCCAGGCAAACGGATAACCAAAGGTGTCACAGCAGATTTCTGACTATTGTAAGAAATTACAACCCGCTCAGGAATATTGAAACGTGGGACTATGACATTCACCTCGTTCTCCACTTCATTTCTGTTTGCAGTAACCTGAATCAAATTCTCATCCATCATCTTTTGTAAGTCCCTTTTTACAATCACACACCCTCGAGGGTTCACAGAACAAATACAACAGGCGGCATAATCATGCTCAATATCATGGAACTCACTCAAAGTAGCATGCATTTCAACAAGCGATCTCCGAATCCAGCGAATGTCGAAAATACGGTATGTACCAGGACAACCATATACCATATTAACAGTTGCATTACCATGCTTAGGAAATGGATTTGATTGCACATTAGGGTTGGTATCTTCAAAAGACAAAATACCACTTTTAACGAGCTTTGCAACTTCATGCTTCAGAGGATAGCAATTTTCGATATCGTGTCCCGGGGCACCTTGATGAAATGCGCAATGAGCATCTGGCTTATACCACCATGGAATTTCAGTTGGAACAGCCGGCGGATCACGAGGTTGAACCAAATTATTCTTTATTAAAGCCGGAAAGAGCTCAGTATACGTCATTGGAATGGGATCAAATTGTGTTTTCCTCTGTGTACGACCTTGTTGAGTTGTCTTCTCTTGGAAACGTGGTTGATAACTTGCAGTAGCTTGAGCGGTAGGGGTGTTACTGACAACAGGCATAACAGATGCTACTTGTTGCTGACGACGACTACCATTGTTGTTCACAACTCTGCGTCTTCTAGACCTTTCCTGAGATATAGCATTAGTTTCTCCCTCTTTTTTCTTAGGGAACCCAACACCAGGCTTTTTTGTACTTCCAGAATTTCCTTCTTTTATCAGACGTCCCTCACGGACAGCTTCCTCTAATCTCATCCCCATATTAACCATTTCCGTGAAATCACTAGGAGCGCTCGCAACCATCCTTTCATAGTAAAATGAATCCAGAGTCTTCAGAAAAATCTTGGTCATTTCTTTCTCTTCAAGCGGAGGGCTTATCTGAGCTGCAATCTCACGCCATCTTTGCGCATATTCTTTAAAAGTTTCTTTCTCTTTTTGAGACATTGCACGAAGCTGATCACGGTCTGGCGCCATATCGAGATTATACTTATACTGACGAACAAAAGCTTCACAAAGATCATTGAATGTCTTGATTTGTGTACTATCGAGTCCCATATACCATTTCAGCGCAGCACCAGTAAGACTATCTTGAAAATAGTGGATCAACAACTGATGGTTGTCAGTATAGGTAGACATCTTTCTAGCATACATGATCAAGTGAGTTTGCGGACAAGTGTTCCCTTTGTATTTTTCAAAATCCGGAACTTTAAACTTGGCGGGAATCTTCACATTTGGAACAAGGCAAAGCTCATGAGCATTCTTTCCAAATAACTCCTTTCCCCTTAAAGCCCTGATTTCTCTTTGCATTTCAGCAAACTGATCTTGAAAGTCATCTATTCGATCCATAACATCCAAACTCTCGCTCGGAGCAGTATGGAAAATTTGTTCTTCAGTATAAGGCATAGCGTGAGTTACAGGCGGTGGCACAGGTATGACAGTAGGAACAACCGGAACTTCAGCATTAGGAACAACATTAACCACAGGAGGTGGTACAGCCATGACAGCAGGGAGCCTAGAACCTTCGGGAACAGGAGGTCGATATCCCTATGGCACATAATTGTTAGGCATGCCCCAAGGGAAACCAACAGGCATTTGATATTGAGAAGCATTAATCGGGGCCACAGAAATGGGCGTTGATCCGATTTCAGAAATCACAGTTCCTTGGACAGGAGAAGGAGGAGGTAGTGGTGGCTGATTCTGAGCAGCCACCAGAGCTTCCATTGCGGCAGTCAGTCTCTCCAAACCATCTTTTAGAGTTGATACCTCTTCACGGAGCTCGCGGTTCTCTTGTTGCAACTGATCCATCTTTTTCTTAGAGTTAGCCCGGGTGTTGTAGTGATGCGACAGCTTGACTGAAGGAAGGCCAAAAGAAACAAATAAGACATCTGGAAAAGGCAACACACAATGCACGATGATGCGAATGCAAATGCAAAATGCAGGTGTTTCAACCAGTTTTCAAGGATTTTTAAGATATAAAGCAATTACAAACATCATAAAGAAAAATAACACTTCTTGAAATACTGATAAACATCTCATTTCATTGAATATTGGAAAGAGTTACACTTGGAAGTACAAAATACAATAATATCAAAATAAGAAAAAGGCTAGGTCCTAAGGAACATCTGATGACGATCCAAGCTGATACTTCCTTCGGAGTCTCTTAATCTCTTTCTCATAGTTGTGCTTCATGGTGATCTTCTCTAGCACAAGCTGATCCACAATACCCTTCCAAGCACCAGAAGTAGGAGGATGTGATGATGGAGTAGTAGAGGAAAATAAATCCTCTGCATGCCTCTTCACAGCGCGCCGCTCAAGTAACTCTATCAAATCATCTTTCTCCTTCATCTGTTTTTGCAATTCCATCTTCTCTTTGTCAGAAGCTTGAAACTTACTTTCCCACATCTCTTTCTCTTCCTTCATCTTAACCAAAGCGTCTTGAAGTGTCTTCACATCATCAGAAGAAACAGAGAGTGGCGTAGAGAGTGGCGTAGAGATCACAGTAGTCAGAGGTTTCTCAATAGGGTAAGGCATCTTAAGCTCCATAGCCCTCTTCTTCACCCAAAGTGTGTAAGGTTCCAAAGCAATGCAAACTTGTCTTCCAAGCTCCCCTCTACCCAACCTGTGAATCTTAGTCCAGGCATGAGCCATTCTTCTTCTCAAACCAAGAGAATCATCCCCTCCTTGAAAGAATAAACCCTCTAATAAAATATTCTTAGGCCTATCCTTCAGCATGTAACCCAGCTGGCGGCGAGCTAGACTCGGGTTGTAGTTAATTCCGCCTTGTATTCCAAGAAGAGGAACATTAGCGAATTCTCCACAACTATCAATAATCTGGACATTATCATAAACCGAAGAAGACCAAGTGATATCAGTATGCGTAAGAGACATAATCCTTTGAGACCACCTTAAGCAATCCTTGTTTTTCCTAAAAGCAGATGTCTGAGGTAAGTGTGAAACGAACCAATTATACAGCAGAGGTAGACAACAAACAATGGTACCGTTTCCCTTAGAAGTCCTACTATGGATGGAAAAATAAGTATCACCAAGCAAAGTTGGAACAGGGTTCCCAATCAAGAAAATCCTAATAGCATTAATGTCCACAAAATTATCAATATTAGGAAACAAGACTAGTCCATAGATGAGTAAAGCCAATATAGCCTCAAACGCCAATGTGCGACCAATGTCAGCAAATAAAGTAGCCTTCTCAATCAAGAACTTAGCAGTCAAACCCTTGAGGCCTCCCTTAGTCTTTAGATTTGTATCAATGTCCGACTTCGTCAAATGGGTAGCTTCAGCAATATCTTGAGGTTTAAGAGCTTCCTCCAAACCAGTATACGGGACCTTATCAGAAACCGGTACACCCAACAAATAAGCATATTCTTCCAAGGTCGGCATGAGCTGATAATCGGGAAATGTGAAGCATCGGTAAATAGGATCATAGAACTGCATAAGGGTATTCAGAATTCCGTCTTCAATATTGGTAGAAAGAACAAATAAAAGTCTCCCATAACGAGATAGGAAGCCTGAACGATCATCTACCAAGGACACTAGCTTTCTCAACTCTGTAAGATCAGGAGCCCGAAAACCGTACTTCTGAGTGTTTCTCCTTCCAATATCCATAATCAACAATATCTGCGATGTTTGCAAAAGAAAATCTCTGAGATCCTTAAAAACCAGCTGAAACACAATGCTCATGAATGCATGAGTGCAAGATGCAACACCCACAAACAAGACATACAAAGCACACAGGTTCAAAGGTTCGGCACGAGCATGGAGCCAAAGGTAAGAATCAACCAACCCACAATGGTATGTACTATGGTTATATCATCACCTGTAGAACAAGGTTCTAAAAAGTTCCCAGAATCATAATTCCATCTTTTGGATATTATCGGCTTAAACGACTACTCGTCGGCCAACAATATTCTCAAGAGAAACTCATCTGAGTGTGGTATCGCGT
Organism: Lathyrus sativus; assembly: GCA_963859935.3. NCBI lineage: Eukaryota > Viridiplantae > Streptophyta > Magnoliopsida > Fabales > Fabaceae > Lathyrus > Lathyrus sativus. The sequence goes on along the minus strand of OZ012735.1, from coordinate 874,467,239 downwards.
AACGACCAATTCAAGTCTACACCTGAACAGCCACCGCACCACGTCCTAATAAGGCCAAGATGGGTTAAAGGGTTCTAAGATCCTCAGCTTCTCAGGCTCCCAGTCGGAAAAAGTAATATCGATTACGACTACTCGTAAGACATCAGTAATTTCCAAAGGGGCCTCCACCGAGCGGGGGATCTCAAGTCAGCTTAGTAAGGACTACTCCACGTAAGCCAACAAGACTATACCACCCTCCTATCATAAGTGCACTCAAGTCCGGGTTAGGACTTATCTCACCACACAAATTACCAGGCACCAAAACAGAACAATCAATAACAAACAAGTCAAACAGAAAGCGATAAATAAATCAAAGTAGGCGAAACCCACTAGGAACCGTTGGAGTCCCCAGCAGAGTCGCCACTTTTCTGTAGCGGTAAAAATCGTGAGTGTAAGTTATTGATTAACTTAACTCAAAGAAAACAAGAGTCGCCACCGCACTTTTATTTTATCCAAATAAAGGAAAGGAAAAAGAGCGAACAAAACCAAAGAGTTCTAAAATAAGAACACGAGACAGAGATCGGGGTAAGGGGGTTGGTTACGCAATGGGAAGGTGTTAGCACCCAAAACGTCTATAGTACTCTATAGGAGCCCTTTGAAATATTTACGCTTTTTGGTTTGAAAGTGGTTTGTTTAAAAAGAGATTGGGGAGATGAGAAGAGAATTATTTTTTATATTTTTGTGTTTGGAGAGACTTATCGTCTCATGCCTACGTACCCATAAAGTGCAATATGGAATCAAAACCCCGTAGTTCGTGGTACAAATGACAAAATTTTGTTGGTTTTGATTGATTTTAGATGTTCAGACAAGTCGTCATTTCAAGGAGAAAACTGCGACTATCCACCCACGAGTATTAAGACAACATTTGCGTCACATAAAGATGGAGGATTTGCTTGGATTATCAACAAGACTATCACTCAACATCAGCGTGGAAAATGTCAAAGTCTTAATAATATGGGGAATAGGAGATTTACATCTCAACTATAGAAATGAATCATGTCTAAACTTTATGAAAAGTTTTAAAGTGAAAAGTGCATAAAGGCACAAAAAGAGTTGATGAGTTTTTTTTTGTATTTTTTATGTCTTTTGAAATTGGTCAAAGCATGATTAACATTGATTGACTTTTATTAAGAAAAACAAAGTTTAAAAATCACTTGACGAAAGTCAAGGTTTTATTGCGAAAGCGGTTTTGAAGTTTGAAACCAAGAAGGTTTTGAAAAAGGGAGAAAGTTTTGAAAATTTAAGAAGGGGAGGAGATGAAGTGACTATCCTAAAAAACAAAATAAGAGCTAGAGATAAGAAAGATCTAACCGACTGGTAGCACACTCCAAAGCAAGCAAAAAGAATTCCATCCGATTTAAAGCATGAGCCAATGATCGAGCCAAATAAAGGCTAAGATTCAAAATACTCCAAGCATAGGGAAGAAAGTCCTAATCCTAAGTCCAAAATGTCCATGAAGTCCAAGGTCTAAGAATGGTCCAAGAGTATAACCACAAAATTAATAGCACCAAATTTTTAGATGTTTTATCCTTTATTAGTGTTTTGAACAAAGTATGGTCCAAGTGGACAAAAGAAAAATGACATAAACATAAACAAAGATATGGTATGAAATGATAAAATGGAAGCATAAAAGTAAAAAATAAAGAGTAAGAAGAGAATATAAACAAAATTAAACAAGGATATTGTTAGTGAATTAGTGGTTAGTGGTTAGAACATATGATCAATGATGATTAATTCTTGCACTTAGACCAAGATTAATGAAAATTCATTAGAGGATTGATAGAATCAAAGCCTCCTAACAATGATTTTCATAGGTATTGGAGTTAAGACAAGCAACTAAACATACTTGGACTTTTAAACGTAAGTTTGAGCCACGAATGATCATTTTCCGATTAAGGGACAATTTAGCGCTATGTTAAGCAATCGTAATCGGGTTTATGTAGAAACCACGACTATCTGAGGCCGGTCAATAAAATGTTAGTGTTAATACATGTTAGAGAAGTGATATGTAAATCACTCTCCTAAAACATGCCACACAAAAAGAAAAGAGGTAGTGATCTCATCATAATCAAGATTTTTAATTAATTAATCAAAGGTAATCTATCACTATTCCAAAGTAAGGAGAATTATCTCAATGATTATTCGTCCATAGTTTTGAAATAATGAAGATTAATCAACCTTGATAATCAACAATCTATGATCCATAGATTTCATCGATCAAAAGAAAAATAAGAAGAAGAACTAAAATGAAAAGAAACCACAATTTGGATCTTAAATCGATTAAATCATCATCAATATCAATCACCTCTTTTGGTGGATAAAATCGACACCCAAAGTCCATTGAGATTGATGAGATCTTATCAAAATTTAAAATCCAAAACAACCAACAATTAGCTCAAAACAAAAGTTTTTAAATAAATTTTTTAAGAGCTCTTTTTAAAAAAACTATTTAAAAATATTAACTAGTAAAAAAAGAAATAACAAAATAAAAGGAATAAAGAAAAATATATTTACAATAGTAAAGAAAAACGAAAAGGAAAAAGAGAAATAGAAAACCAAAACATCAGAACAACTTTCTTCTTCAAAGCTTCACGCGACACCGTTCACTGTGGCTATGGATTCAAGCTCAAATCAAAGCGACGGGATGCGAAACTAACACGGTTATGATCGGAATCAAAAACTCTTCACAACAGTATAAACAATCCCAGGAAATATGCAATGACGAACTCGAATCGAGAAAACGAAATCCATCGAACTACCTTCAAAGTCACAGGTAAGAAATCAATCCGAACTTCTTCTTGCTTCTCTTCTTCTTCTGAACGAATCTCTGGTTGAATTTGTATCAATTGAAGTGAAATTGGTGGAAGGAAGTAGGAGAAGAAAAGTGAACGAAGGTTTTTTCTGGTAGTGAGGAATTTGAGGAAGAAAATCAGCAGAGGTTTTTTGGCTTAAAAGCTTGAAGAATAGAGTGAGTAAGGTGTTCTATTTATAGATGAGAATGAGTGAAAAATGATTTGCCGTTTCTGATAATTTTCTGCGTTTTGGTTATTTGATGTGGGTTGTGCGTGAACTGTTACTGAAACTTTTTTCATGTCGTTTTGCAATTTTTCTCTTTGTAGCTCATTTAAGTGACGTGGAAAGCTTGTGGGGTCAGCTTGGAGTGCAACATGGCTGAGATTATATTCACATGGCTTGCAATATGGCTTGGATAAGTGATGAATTGTTTTCTCAGCTCATCCTCAATTTCGAGCCATTTTCGCTCTGTTTTCAAGTACGTGATGTGGATTGGCTCTCGTCTAGCAAATTTATGGAATGAGGGTATCTTCGGAAGCTGTGACAGTGTACTGCACCTAGCTTCTGCAACAGCCTTTTTTTCTTCAGACATAGCATAGCATTTATTTTCCTCCTTAGTAACTATTTTGTCTGTTGAACCTAGGGACCTGGAAGAACTGACTTCATGCCTACGCTCAATTTACACAGGGTGGGCGGACCCAAACCGCAACTTCAACCTTTGAGAAAGTAAACCTAGCAGCGGCAACCAACTTTGCATGTGAAACTTGTATCTTTCTTTATCAAGGCCTGCTGATTGAGGGGTGAGAACCAGAACTAAGAAAGCAAGCTTTCTGAAGGAATTAAGATCACAGGTTCGGAGACTCCCATAAATGGCATCATGCTATATACAAAACACAAACAAAGCGATAGCACGTGCCAGTCAAGTGAATATTAGGGACATCCTCAGTAGTAGTCACTATATCCAAGCGAGTGAACTCCTCGGTGGTAATCACTATATCCAAGCAAGTGAACCTCGGTCGACATAATCTCCTAGGAATAGATAATCGATATATGCAATGTCACCAGCAGTCGACGGTGCACCATACTCGTCAAAAAGGCGCATGAGATCCCCAAACTGCCCATGCAAATCACCAAATATTTTAATTGGTGCACTTAGTTGTAAGACACTTGGTTCACTTGAAAATATCCGCTCAGCACTATCACAAAGATCAGCAATTTCATTACAATCTAAGAAAAATTGTCGGCGCACTGGTGGTTTCCATCCACGAGGCTTTAAGAGGTGTGCTATGACCTTTTTTTTTTTTGGGAACACTATTGATGGACATCTGCCGACCTAATAACTTTCTAGCAGCAGTTGCATTTTCTGGAGTGCCATAACTGACCCGCCTGCCTTCATTTTCAAATTGATCAATTGAAAGCTGTCTAACCATGCCACCTAATGTTCCACCAGTCTCTGCAGCAACAACTACAGCTCTATGATGCAGCCGAACTCCACCAGAAACATTGTTATTTGACCCTACAGAATCAGGCTTAATCAGGGAAGATGTGCGTTTCCCACTTGCACACTGAGGTATAGAAGCACCCTCCAAAACTAGTTTAAGTCCGTCTAAATGGCGTCCTGTCCGTACATCAACTGTTGATGGATAAGTTGAATCATCTGCACTATGGGATATTGTGAGAAGAAGCTGGCAAACATGGCAAGGCTCACCAAGATAGATAAAGATTTCAACTACATCAGCAGGCTGTGGAGAAATCCAGACCACATTTTTTCCTTTGAAACTCAGAAGACTAGCTTCACCACCAGAAATAGGAAATAAGTTAGCAACTGGCTTGAGAAAGAAACCAGATGGCCGAGATGGTACATGTAGAGGTTGAAGAGAAATTGATGGAAGATGCTTGAAAAGCCTCATTCCGAGAAACATTTCTAACTGCTTTTGACGAGAGCTATCCACAATTGCATTCTTATATCTTCTTTGCAAAGTGATTTTCATATTCTGTGCAGCAGAAAACTGTTTAAATTTTCCTGTATCTTCGTTGAATATGTTAAGTATTTGGCTGTGCATTGCTTTAGACCCAGTGTAAAGAGTTGCGTGAATATCCCCCGCGAGTAGGAAAAGGTCGGCTAGTTGAGATATAGGAGACAAAATTGTTGACCTCTTAAACTCCTCAAATGCCATATCAAATCTCTTCCATGGTTGAGTATCTGTAGCCACAACAGGAACTTGTTTTTCTGCTTTCCATATACCGTCGTGCCATACATCAGATGTAACAGAAGGTACACCAACACTAGAAATTTCAAAAGATGGGTCAAATCTGTCCTGCAAAGATTCAGCACTTAAAGGTACTGCCGCACGAGTTTCCACTTGTGCCGTAGCTGGTGTGAACTGAGACTTATCAAATATTGCCCATCCTTCTTTAGTTCTTCAATGATTTTACCAGATTTCCTGATGATGGAACATATCCTGGCATGTGCATACTGCAAATAAACAGCAGTATTTCCCTTATCATTAAGCATCTGATCAAAGCTGAAAGTGTAGTTTGTTAATCTATTGATCTTCAAGTCAGCATACTTAACAGCTCCATATCCTATTGCCTCTGATGTTTTCTCAATCTCTTCCTTTGTCCAATTTTTAGCATTGTCACGTTCAAGAAGGGAAGCTTTACAGCGCCGTTTAGCTTCATCAAGTAAATCAACCAAACGAACTGTCTCGCTGCTGCGACTCCGGAACCGCTCTTTTCTGCCCCGGATTTGGACAGGTCGCCCATCTCAAGTGCATATCTATCTGAGCATAGACGGGAATCTGATGCCAACAACTTTCTAGGAGCGATGTCAAAGCTGTTTATTTTGTGAGCAAAATGTGTATACTGGAATTTATCATTTGGAGGAACATCAGCAACATGCCAAACCTCTTTCAATTCTGTGTTTGGAAGAGGCTCTCCTTCTGAATCACCAGGTTGATAACTCATTGACTGATTCCACTTCCCAGTCATCAAAATTTTAGGATCTTCAGAGGAATTATAAACATAACCATCCACTTCATAGCGACCGGCACCAAACCATCCACAGGGTTACTACTTTCTGATGAGAAATACTTTTGCGAAGATGGCAATTTTGATTGGAAGTCATCTTCTGGAGAGGAGCTAAAAAGTTACAGTGGCAAATTCACTCGAACATCCTCCTGGCAATCTGAATCATCATTTGGAGACTGGGAACTGCCACTACTTCTTTCTCCACCAACTGAAGTGAATTGTTGTTCTCTAATCTGATCAGCACTAGTCGTGGACTTGTTGCCACCATTTTGAGAGTGTAACGAAATTGCATTTTGATCAGGCGCTGATGGAGTGGTGGAAAGTACGCCAAGAAAGTCCATCGTTAATGGAGCCGAGGGGACATTACTAGGTTGACCATCACGATGATGATAGAATGATGAAGTTTGTATTTGCACATTACCATTTTTCCCATTCAAGTTATTACCAACATCCAGCAACTTTGCTGTAAGATCAGCAGGTAATGGGATCCTATTCAGAATCTGCGCAAGATGCTCTTTACCGGGAACTTGTGACCTTCTTTCTTCAGATTTTCCTTGCGAAACATCAGCAATAGCAATCAACAAGTTAAAGATTTCCAAATTAGCAGCCGCCGCAACATGCTGATTCAACGGAGGAGAAACCACCTCATCCGGTTGCGTCTTTCTCCAGCGAAGATTATGTCCCGCAAGTCTCCGACGACAGCTTCGTTTCCCTTCGTCAAACTCCAACAAAGGATGAAACCTACTACACTGTTGACAAAACCATTGCATTTGATTCCCAAGCAACGCTTTCGAAGCTTTACTATGAGCTTCACACACTTTATGTCTCCGATGATAATCCTTCGCTTTCGATAGATCTTCTTTACAGTTATCAACCTGACACATCGGATACGACACCGTTCCAGATTAACAAAAACACCATGCCGGGATGAAGTAAATGATCTGAACTGTGTATGGCCAGAGTTGCTTGTTTCGTCTAGCATAGTAAATTGCTTTTGAACCCACAGAGATTTCTTTGTGCAAATAACTTGATCATACTGTTTGAGAAAATAATTACTTTTCCAAAGAACATCTTTCATTATGTCAAGCAGCTTCTCCTGATCAACAGAATCAAATGCTTTCAAAACATCAGAGGTAACAATGAATAAAGAAGACATAGGTGTCAATCCCTTCTTCTGGCTAACCAAAAATGGGCAAAGTCTTCTATAAATATCATTGTAATCAAATACTGAAGAACCTAGCCTCTGAGGCTCCTTGAACTGAATTCCTTTAAGAATAGTATGGGCATCACGAAGAACATAATTCACAGATCGGAAATATTCAAACTTTATTTTCTGACTTTCTATAAAATGGTGGACAAACTTCAATCATCTCTTGTAATATCAAAGCAAAAGAAAACACATCCACTTTGGTGTCATATTCCTCATTTTTGTAAACCTCAGGGGCAACATACCGCCATGATGTATCCTGGCATGTCACAGGTTTGTCTTCTTTGACTGTTTTAGTGATTTTGAGTGACTTGCTAACTCCAAAGTCTGCAACTTTCAGATGCCCAGAATCATCCCGGAGAATATTTGAAGGCTCAAGATCTCGGTGTACTATAGGATCAGGTTTATGTTCATGCAAATAGTTCATTCCCCTAGCAATATCAAGTGCAAACTTCACAACAACAGATGATTTTAATGCACCTTTGCGCTTTAAGTAGGCACGAAGATCCCCCTGGGGTAGATATTCTGTGACAATCATCATTGGAGTGCTTTGTGTCACGGCACCCAAAAATTGAACAACATTTGGATGCCTTGCTTTCTGAAGTAATGTAAGCTCGTCGTGAAATACCTTTACTTTATCATCATCAGTGAATACTTCCTCCCCAAGAGTTTTAACAGCTACTTGAATTCCACCCCATAATGCACTCTGGAAAGTTCCCTTTGTTATGCAAACACTATTTGTAAAATCAAGTTCAGATGAATCAATCTCACATTCAGGGACTTCACGGGCATTCTGAACATGCATAGGAGCCTCTGGGGGTTTTGCACCACGTTCCTCCAAAAGTTTGACAACATCATGATTTTTGTAGTACAACGCATCAGCAAGAGAAGTGCTGCACCAACGATTTTGCGGATCAACTTCAGCACCTCTTTGAATCAACAACTGAACGACCTCGGTTCGGCCTTGACATGCGGCAATATGGAAGGCGGTGCGGCCGTCAATGTCTCTGAAATTGACGTCATAGCCGTCGTCTAAAAGCTCGTTGATTGCTTCAAAGTCACCTTCGCTCGCCAAATACATCAATCGAACTGTCGGATTCAACGCTACCGATTCTGGCACGTCGACGGCGCCGGAATCCTCACGGTCCGGTGCCGGAAAGGATTGTCTGACTAGAGAGAAGCGAGACTGAAGCTTATTGGTATCCATTGAAAACGCAAAGAATCAGAGAGATACCTGATTGCGGTTTAAGCCTGTTTTCTCTCTGATACGATTCCACATATTGTAATATTTGATAAACCTGGTCCAATCTCACTATAGACAGACTTGAATCATGAGGAAAAAGCAAGTGTGTATTCACAATCAGAAACTCTTGGTGAACACTGTATTTTTGGTTTTGATTGTGCCAACAGCAGCATTGACATCCTTTGGCACAACATCTCCACGGTACATCAAACAACAGGCCATGTATTTTCCATGCCTTGGGTCACACTTGGCCATCATACTAGCAGGCTCAAACACAGCATTGGTAATCTCAGGCACAGAGAGCTGCTCATGGTATTCCTTAGCAGCAGAGATAACAGGGGCATATGACGAAAGCATGAAGTGGATACGAGGATAAGGCACAAGATTGGTCTGGAACTCAGTAATATCAACATTAATAGCACCATCAAACCTCAACGAGGTAGTGAGGGATCATATAATCTGTGATATCAACCTGTTCAAGTTGGTGTAAGTAGGCCTTTCAATATCAAGGGATCTCCTGCAAATGTCATAGATTGCCTCATTGTCCAAGAGCACAGCCACATCGGTGTGCTCAAGGAGAGAATGTGTTGAGAGAACACTGTTGTATGGTTCAAGCAAGCTTGATGAGTTGGTAGCCAACATCCCCAAGTCTCTCCTCATACATGTGAACTAGTTCTTCACTTCCAACCCAAAATTCCTGTAAGCACATAATAGAAAAAGATTCAGAAAGCAATGAATCAAGAGTCCTTTGATTCCTAGCCAACCAAAATGATCTGAAATCACTCTCTCTAAGTCCTTGATTCTGTGGATCAATCCGTTTGTAAATAGGAGCAAGGATATTAAAAGTAGTGAACGAAACACAAGATGAGTCTTTGTCAACAACATCCACTATTGATGAAAAGCAACCACTTTTATTAATCCTAGGAAACTCTCCATCACAGTTATTATTATTAACATTATGAGAAGAACAGGAACCACTGAAAAATTTGCAACTGAATCATCGGCCATCAATTTTGATTTTTGACATAATTCTCTGAATATCTGGATCAAACTTCTCATAGAACACTGCTTGATAAATCAATGAATTTCAAAACAAGACAATTTGATCTTGAAAAATCACATTTCATGAGAAAATAGCCCACCACCACGGGTAACTTATGGTTGAAGCAAACTCTTGATAGTTTGACCAAGATGAGGTCAAACGTCCATCTGATTTAAACTTGAATGAATTTCTTTGCCATTAATCTCCTTTCAAAACCCTAAACACACAGAGAGAAAAAAAAAGAAACAAACAAATTGAAAAAATATTTTTGATATTTTGGTTAGATGTTAGTAAACAGAAACAAACATAAAAAAAGTAAAAAAAAAACAACAAGGGACCTGAGAGAATCAAAAAGTATGGTCCTGTTTGTGGAATGATATGCAAATGAAATGTGGGATCTTAGGGGTAAAAATTAGGGTATTACAGTGTGATGAGATTAAGGAGGATGAACTTGATGCCCTAGTTGGTCATGAAAATGATGGTAATGGAGAAGTTGTAGAAAATGATGGTAAAGGGAGTGACAATGACAGTGAGGAAATGTAAAGTGGTTGTGACAGTTATGATAGCAGTGGCGTTGTAAGAAAAAAAACATCTAATTTTTAGACAGCCAAAAGACATGCCAGATTACAAGTGGGATGTGGGAATGTACTTTAGTTAAAAGGGTGATTTTAAGGAAGCAATAACAACTTATGTTGTGCAAAATGGTAGAGACCTAAGGTTTGTAAAAAATGACAGAGTTAGGGTAAGGGTTAGATGTAAAGTTGGTTGTGAGTGGGAGGCTTATTGTAGCAAGTTGTCAAATGAAGACACTTGGCAACTCAGGAAAGTAATTGACAAACACAGTTGCAGTAGAGAGTATAATGTGAAGCTGATGAGTACAAAGTGGTTGAGTAAAAGAATTCAAAATAGATTGAAAAACAATCCAAGGTTGAGTATAAAGGATATCAAGGAGAAGGCACAAAAAAAGTGGAATGTTAGGGTCAACAAAACCAAAGCTATAAGAGCAAGATTTGCAGCTAGAGACTATGTAGATGGTTCCTTTTTGGGAGATTACACAAGGGTCTATGACTACTGTCATGAACTATTAAGAGCTAATCCAGGGTCAACAGTTAAGCTCAATGTTGAGCCTGTACAAGTAAGTGTTGAGGATGAAAGACCATATTTTAGAAGGCTTTACATATGTTATGCTGCGTGTAAGGAAAGCTTTAAGTTGTGCAGGCATGTAATAGGTCTAGATGGGTGTTTTCTTAAGGGGTTGTGTGGAGGGCAGATACTAGCTGCCATTGGGAGGGATCCTAATGATCAGATGCTTCCCATAGCATATGCAGTTGTGGAGAGTGAAAACAAGGATAGCTAGACTTGGTTTTTAGAGCTGTTAATTGACGACCTTGGAGGTAAAGATGAATGCCTGACTTACACCTTCATCTCAGACCAACAAAAGGCAAGTTTTTCATTTATTCTTATGGTTTTATGTGTTTATGTTATGCTATTTCTGTTATGCTATATTGTAATGCTACATTGTATGTTATTGCAGGGTCTGCTACCTACTATGGATAAGCTATTGCCAAGGGTGGAGCACAGGTTTTGTGTTAAGCACCTCTATAACAATTTTAGGAAAAAGTTTCCTGGAAAGATGTTGAAGGACATAATATGGAAGGCTGCCAAGTCAACATACCCACAGACATGGGAAAAAAAGATGAAGGGAATGAGGACCATCAATGAAGAAGCATTTAAACATATGATGAAGACCCCACCAAGGTTTTGGAGTAGATCTTACTTTAGGACTGAAAACAAATGTGATGTTGTTCTCAATAACATGTCTGAGTCCTTTAATAGTGTCATTCTTGAAGCAAGGGCAAAACCTCTAATCACTATGTTAGAAGACATCAGAACATACATGATGGAGAGATGGGCAATTAACAGAATGAGATTTGGAACTTTGGATGAGAAAGATATTTTACCCAATATTAGAAAGAAACTTGATGTCACAAGCACATACACCAACAGCTGGCTAGTAAGGTATATCACAGCATGTGACTAATGTATTTTGTTTGTTTATGTCATACATGTGACTAATGTATTTTGTTTGTTTATGTCATACGTGTGACTAATGTATTTTGTTTGTTTAATCATTTAGGATTTTTGATGAACATATATTTGAAGTAAGGCACATAGAAAATCAAGCTGACAAGTTTGTTGTGAACCTGAAAGACCAAATATGTTCATGCAGAAGATGGGAACTCACATGGCTCCCATGTGTTCATGCTCATTCTACTATGAAGAGTAGGAATTTCAAAATTGACACTTACATTCCAGATTATTATAGGGTTTTAAGGTACAAGGCAGTTTATAAGCATGTGATCTACCCTGTTAATGGAGCAAACTTGTGGGTTAAGACACCATACCCAGATGTGCAACCACCCAAGTTCAGGAAGATGCCTGGTAGACCTAAAAATAGGAGGAACCTATAACAAGGTGAAATTGATGGGTCTGCTCACAAATTGAGAAGAACAGGTTTTCTGGTGAAGTGTAGTAGGTGTAAGAAAGCATAACATTACAAATCTACTTGTAAGGACACAACAACTCAACAACCTAGCCAACAATCAGCCCAACTCAATCATACTCCAACTCAGACTGCTCAACAACCAAGCCAACAATTAGCCCAACTCAATCATACTCCAACTCAGACTGCTCAACAAACTAGCCAACACACTCCTACTTCAACAACTCAGCCTACTCAACAATCTAGCCGAGTATCTCAGACTTCTAATGGAAAGGCTGCTAAGGGCAAGACACAAAAGCTGCCTGTAAGGAAGCCAACAAGACCTTTTGTGCCACCTGGGCCTACAACTAGGTTGAGTGTTGCGAAGAATGTTGTTGGCTCAGTAACAAGAAGGTCTACTCCAACAAAGAGGACCACGCCAAAGAAGAAACTCTAAGTTGTGGAACATGTGTATTTAGTTACCTAGAACAAGTTTATGTATTCTACTGCTGTCGTTTTGGAACAAGTTTATTTATTCTACTGTTGTTGTCATGAACAAGTTTATGTGTTCTACTGTTGTTGTTTTGGAACAAGTATATTTTGTGTATTCTACTACTGTCATGGACAAGTTTATGTATTCTACTGTTGTTGTTTTGGAACAAGTATATTTTGTGTATTCTGCTGTTGTTTTGGAACAAGTATATTTTGTGGAAAGTATTACAGGTTTATGTATCCTGTTGTTGTTGTTGTTTATAGGTACTATGAAATGAACCTAAAAGCATAACCAACTTATATGTATCCTGCTGCTATTGTTGTAAACATAAAAAACATAACATACCAAATATATCATTGACAAGCCAAATTAACATAATCTTTAACTGTTGGTTATGCTTGGACAGACCAAATTAAAAACACTTTGACATGATAGAATCTAAAACGGTTATATTCATGTGGATTATGCTTTGACAGACCAAATTAAAACACTTTAATTGTTGCATACCAAGTTAACATTTTCTTTAACTGTTATATTCATGTGGAACTAATACAATTCAAAACTAAAATTGATTCATTCATGTTGAACTGCAAAAACTGAAATTAACTAAACTGATAGAATCCATATATTAAAATCCAACTATTACATTCATGTTGAAGTGATACAGTAGAGTACTGATACAAACTTTAACTAAACATAAAAACATAATTCTTACAACCAAAACTTAACTTAATTCTTACAAACAAACCATAACATAATACTTCCAAACAAACCTTAATAACCTAACTACCCCTAACAACTAATACAATGATAATCATCACAAACATCAAATTCAAAATCTTTTTCCACTTCATGATATTCTTCATTTCACTTTCAAGTTTCATCAGCTTTTTCCCTAATTCTTCATTTTCCATTGTCGCTTTTTCAATGTCCTTTTTTGCTTCAGCAAGTCCCTTAGTTACCACACTCAGCCTATGCATCCAAAATTGCTCATTCTCATCACCCATCTCCTCATAAAACCAATCAAAGAAGCCACAACCAGCTTGCATACCTCCCTGTAAGTTTCATTGTTTAGAGGATGATGGATAATGAATTTAAAATTAAACAAAAATATAACTTATAATTTGGACAAAAACAAAAACATAACTTAACCAAAAACAGAACTTCAACAGAGAACAAAACCAACTTGCATACCTTATAATTTGGACAACCCCAAAAAAGTTTTCCCATATTCTTAACAGTAGTTGCCCTTTGAAGAACAGCCATGTCTCCACAATGGCACATGGGCTTCCATCGTGACCAACTACAAACGTCTGAATCCCAACTTTTCGATTTCGAAATGGAGGAGGAACATCCAGATTTCATGCTTGCCAAATAAAAAAACCCTAGATTAAGTTAGGGATGAGATTGGGATTTGGGGTTTGGGATTTGGGATTCAGATTATTTTTTAGGGATTTGAACGGAGGAAGGAAGGAGAAGGAAGCAACATCATGAACAAAATTAGGGATTTCATGTTTGCCAGGTCATCTGCCAGATATGCAAAATAAACGGATGTTTGGGGGCAACTGATGGTGCAGACTAAAATGACACCAATTTAAAAGTTAAAGGACCAACTTCTCACTTTTTAAAGATAAAGGACCAACATGGACCCCGAGTTAAAGTTAAGGGACGGAAAAGGGTATTTTGCCTTATTTATTTATTTTTTCCTATATTTTCTTTCAATTAATATTTTTTAACACACATAAAATATTAGAAACACACATTTAATTAGATTTATTAATAGATGATTCATTAGATTTTTTTAATTGTATTAATTTTTGTGGAATTTATTTTCTAATTTCATTTAATTGGAATCGATTTTCAATAAGAATCCATTGGGATTTAATTCTTTCCTCTTTACTCTTGATTGCAATTCTGCATTCGTGAATTGTGATTATGGGTGGTTGCTTGAATGGTTTATTTTTCCACTTGAATAATTTTTTTTGCATGATTAATGGTTGTATGGTTTGTATGCTTGTATGAATTTTTCAGTTCTTGCATGGTTTATGATTCATCCCTCCATTGTGGGTAAAATGTTCCCAATTCCCATGAAAATGTATTGGTTTACAATCCATTCTCCTATTATGGATAAAATGTTCCCCCCATCCCGTTGACATGTAATACCGTAGGATTTTATTTTTACCACTTTCCTTTGCATGTTAATAAACAAGATAAAACCAAAACAATAAAAATAACTCTTTTCAAAAGACAAAAATTAACTTGATGGAATGTCGAGTTTTTCAAATCAAATAATTGATAAGTCCTCTTCCCCATAGACATTACTAGGGATGTAAACGGATATCCATGAGAGCGAATACTATGATATTCGTATCCGCCCCCTGTTGGATAAATATGATATCCATATCCACCCTATATCTATGCGGGTATCCGTTAAGCGGATTCCCCGTGAGTTTTACAGTATCTGCGTATATTTACAGCTATCCATGGATAATATTTTTTTATAAAAAAAAATTAATTTATTTTAAAAACACAAAAAGTTAATATCACATAACATTCATAAAATTATCTCTTAATTTAACAATAAAATTTTATCATATTAATTTTATTCTTATTCATTAAAACATAACTACATCCAAACATAATATTCATACATTTCATTTTTAACCAAACAAATAAAATATATTGTGATTGTGAGTTATGATGGAAGAGCGGACGACGGACGAGTAGGAAGGAAGACACTGGTTTGACAGAGAAATGGCAATATTAGTTGGTTGGACTGCGAAATTGTTGAAGTGGGATATGAAGTATTAAAGAATTTAAATATGAAATGGCTAATAGAATTTGACTTAAATGTGAATGATTTTCTTCAAAGGAAATTTCAAAAAAAAAAGAACGATATATAAGAAGACTAATTTTTTTTAGAAGATGAAAAGATAAGGTATAATAAACTAATAATATTTAAATGATTTTTATAATTTATTAATGGATATGGATATCTGCAGGCATGGATATTATTAAACTCTTATTCATATTTGTTAGTAAACGGATATCTAAATATCCATTTATTTCATCTGTGGATATTCATTAAGCTATTCATTCCATTTCCGTGACGGATTTTATCCGTGGATACAGACTTTTTTTGCCATCCCTAGACATTAAGGTGTAGACCGTTGTTGAATTTATCCTTTTCTTTTCCTTGTCAATTTAAGACTAAAATCTCTTTTTTGTAAATAAATAAATAAATACTTAAAAATACAATTGGAGTTGTGCGTCACGGGCCTTAAGTAATA
The DNA here is from genome assembly GCA_963859935.3 of Lathyrus sativus. Classification (NCBI taxonomy): domain Eukaryota; kingdom Viridiplantae; phylum Streptophyta; class Magnoliopsida; order Fabales; family Fabaceae; genus Lathyrus; species Lathyrus sativus. Next base: position 874,451,620 of record OZ012735.1, on the reverse strand, counting down.
GAGAAGGAATGAGAATGAAACATTTCTACCCTCATTCTGAATATTTCAAACACGGGACGCTTGGCCCGGTTGTTCAAAGTATCTGTCTCCACTCATAGACTTTAGTGCAATTCAAATCAAAACAATCTTTTTTCAAATCTAAAATTAATCACAACCAATCAAATTCTATTTTCCATCTTAGGGCATCCAAAAACCTTTTAGAAAGGACATGTTATTTCGTTCTACCGGAATACAAACAATGCTTAAGCCTCCCATGCACGACCTAACAAGCTACGTTTAACTGATAGAATGCGATCCAAGCACATCCATTCTACCGCAAACAAACAAACGCGTAAGTTTTCCATGCGTGAACATACAAGTAACGTTTAACTGCTAGAACACTAACGTTAACATTGTCCATTAAAATCAATCAACACACACTTATTTTCTACTTCGAACTACGGAGCTCTGATTTCCTTATTGCTCTATAAAAATACATAGGCACGAGGACCCCAATCCTCCGCGAGCACTCTAATTATAAATTTTTTTCCCTTTTGCAAATAACATTTAAATAATAACACTTATCCTTGCAAAAGACATGCAAAATGATTTTCGTTGAATATGGGTGCATGGCCAACCATCCTGACCTAAGGTGTGTTTGGTTGTTTGTTTTATGAATTTAGAATTAAGAGTGTATTCTGCAAAAGGAGGTATGATGGAAGTAGAATGCAGGCCCAATCATGCTGAAAAGTGATGATCGTATATTCACATTGTATTATACTTTTACCTATATTATTTAAGAGTTTAATATTTGGATCAATGTAAGCATAGTAATTATATATTTTTAAAAAATATTTTATCAATATATTGAGACTCATCATCCAAGTAAATTACCTATTGTGACATATTAATTTTAATACTAAGGATTACACCAATTTATATCTTCCATATCAAAGATATTACACAACAATTATTTCATTACATTCACTAAGAATGATTGAATAAAGTATGATAGTGTAAATATTATTTTCTTATTTATAATAAATACATATGTCACGTTCATTCCCTTTAAACTCATGCGACTAATCAAATTTATAAAAATAAAAATTGCCATTTCTTAAAAACTTGTTTAAGAGCATATAGAAACTTAATAAAAATATCAGTTTTAGGAATGGTGTACAAATCTTTCTCTATATTCTGAGTGAACTCAAATTTTTACCTTTAGAGTATGCATCACATCTCAAAGAATCAATATCTTTTTGGAAATGAGTTATATCTATTGGACTCAAATTCTTATCTTTGGAGCATGCATCACATCTCAAAGAATCAATATATTTTTGGAAGTGAGTTATAATTGGATATTATTTAGACAAAGAATCAATATATTATTAAATAAAGTATTTTAAATAGTTAAGTGATCAAGGTTGAAAGATTATTTAGATTTTATTTAAAAATTATTTAGTTTATTAATTAACTAAATAATTGGATATGAGCTCAAACACGAGTTGATGTTAGGATAATTAATTTGAAAATAATGGAAACTCTAATTGATCATCACACTATATATAAGTTATGGTCTTCAATAATCTCACACAAGTAAATTTTATTTTTTCTCCGTCGAAAGAGAATTTGAAGTATAAGAAGTAACGGTTGAAAAAGAACCGCAAAAACCATTAACTTTTGTGTTTTAGTATTACCGTCATAAGAATTTTTTTAGTGTATCCAGACATTTTAAAATTATTTTACTAATCCTTTAAATTTATACATATATAACTTCTGCGCGCCTAAATTATATATATTATAATTTTTTAAATTAATCATTATTAATATAATTCCAACAATATCTTCACATCTCTATAACTCCATACAGAGACTTAACAAATGTATCATTTTAGTAATGATGTATAAATCTTCTATATTCTGAATGAACCCGAACATATTAAGTAGAAATTTAAAACCCAAGTTCTTATCTTTGAAGCATGCGTCACATCTCTAAAAATCAAATTTTATTTTGAAAGTGAACTCTATCTCCCCATCTTTACATTTCTAGTGCCAACAAGTTTAATAGTGCAAAAATCTCACAATGCCACTTTTCTATCTTTAACAACTTCGTATGTTTTAAAGATAAAACAACCATAATATACATAGTATGGTTCAAATTAAATTTCTTGTTTTGAAGGCTCGAGACTCATTTGATCTACCTTGAAAGTCGATTTGAGTAAACATTACTACAATCTATCTTAAGAGAAACAACATTTTAAGTTGTAATTTTTTAAGGTGATTCCCTTCCAATTAAATTTCATTGTTGTCGTAAACATCATAATCAAAGTCAATAATTTCTTTAATAGATATGATTAAAAAAAAATTTAAATATGTCAGAAGTTCTCATAAATATGATAGCATTCAATTTGAGTCTTTTTAATTTCTTTTTTTTAAATAATAGTAAAAATTTCGATAATGTGGCATACATGTGTGATAACGCGAAAACGTATAGTATAAATGTCATATTTTTCAACTGTTAATGTTTGATTTCACCCCGATTTCGGATTGTTCCGAGTTATTTGTCAAGCATTTTTGCAGGTATATGAAGATCACACCCTAAACGAGCAAGTCAGAGGAAACCAACAGTCAAAGGCACAAAACAGAAGGAAAAAGACAAGAAATAGCAGAAAAGACAGTTTCTGTGAGTGTCACGACCGTCATGCACCCCACGCTCGTCTCATTTCCCTCACGCTCGTCACGCAGTCAAAATTGAAACAGAATAACGTATTAGCAACGTGCCCATGCAAGCCCATAAAATATAGGAACGTTCTCCTATATTTCCTGACCCTCAACTCCAACTCCTCGAGACTTTTATGGGAGAACCTCGTCTATAAAAGGAGGTGTGCTAGACCAGAAAAAGGGAGCCGCGTTGAAGAGAACGAAGTGCTGCCAAAATTGTTATTGAAGTCAAATTTATTTCCAGTTTCCAGATTTCCTTTCTTTTCCTTTAATCTGCATTGTTTTCTTTCTTTTGTATTTCCTTTCCTGAATATTCACTTCTCGCCAAGGTAGAATCATGTCGATATTTGGGGAGGACTACTAGAGATCCGAGAACAGTATTATCTCAGGTTTTTTTTATTAATTTAATTGTTATGTTGTTTGTTTAAAAATGCATGTTTCTTTATTTTGCTGCCATTGTTTAATTATGCAAGTTTTAATTACCATGTCTAGCTAAACCACTTAATCGGTATGTAATAAATAAGTCATACGGGATTCGATAATAATCGTGTCTTTCCTTTTTACAAACTGTTTTCTGGCCGTAGTTTTTAATTAAATCTTCCAAATAAACCTTCGTCGCGAAAGCGAGAAATTATTTACAGTAGTTTTGCCACGACATTGGGAAATTCATTAAGGCGCGAACCGGTACGTGTTAGGGACCAATTGGTACTAATTTTTATATATTTTATCGGTCCCTTTTGTCAATTTTTTAGTAAAATCGCACAAGTTTTTATCACAATTTAGTAAATATTCAATTTAAGTTATTTTATTTTGTTTCGAATAGATATTTCACTTTTTCTCTAGTTTTTGTAGAATTTATGACAAGAAAAGAAAGATCTCCAGAGCAACTCTTGAAGATAAAAGTTTGGGAAAGGAATTGATGAGGAAACACAAAACAAAGCAAGCAATTCTCAAACTGGGTAGTTCGCGCCGCGAACTGGGTGAATTCAGCCACTTGCAAAATTTGTGACACATGTCATGTCTTGGAAGAAAAACCACTTTTGTGTAGGGTGGCGCCCCATAGCCTATTAAATGCACTTTTTCCTTGCATGTAAGACATAATTATTCCATCCTAGAGTCTTAGTATCTCTTAGACTTGTAAGAAGATTTTGAGGAGAGATTTCAAAGGATTTTCTTGTCTTTGGAGGAGTTTTTCATGAAAGAGGAAATTCTTGAAGATTTTTCTGTGTACTCAAGAAACATGATGAACAACTAAATCCCATTCTTGTCAAGCTTGAGGTAGTAGTTATCCTATGTTGTTTATGTAATATTACTATCCTTGCATGTAACAAACTACATTTGGTATAAGGAATTATATTTTCTCTTTACATTGAAAAATCAGAATTGAATTATTATTGTGAAAGATAATTTAATTCTTGACCTAAGATATTTTTCCAAGTAGATAATAAATTGTAGAGATAGACTTATTCACTACTTTTCTATTTGTGTTAAACATTCAAGATTATTATATCAATAGTTAGATGGAGAGATCGTCTAAGGATTTTTATAATAATTGTCACAATCTTATTTAGACATAAATATTATTAAGAGGACACTTGAATACTATGAATGGAGTTTGAATGCATGCATGTCATATTGAGAACATATAAAGAACAAAGATAATGAAACTCAATCTTGACAAGGTTTCTAAACTTTATTCTAAAACCATTTTTATTGTCTTATTTTTCTTATAAGTAAAAAGAACGATTTATTCATCAACAAACAACTTGAATATCTTTGAACTTACAACAATCGAAATTATAGGACGGCGGTAATAACACCAATCTCTGTGGATACGATATTAAAAATATTTGCCGGAAATATACTTTTCAACAAATTGGCGCCGTTGCCGGGGATTGGTGTCTATATTACATGCATTGCAATAATTCATTGTTCTAAGTTTTTATTTTTATTTTCTATTTCTATCACTCTTGTGTTTCACTTGGTTTGTTAGTTTTGTAGATTCTAGTGCATGCGAGAAAAAGCCACCGAGGAGCAATTTCAATTCGATCCCGAAATTGAAAGAACAATCCGAAGGCTTAATAGCAAGACACGAAGGAGAAATAAACTAGCCAACGAGAGGAACCGAAGAAAAGAAGCAACAAATTCTGCACTTACTCAAGTCGAAGAGGAAGTTGCAGAGACCTTTGAAGGAAGTATGGGTGACGACGCTCGTACTGAGATGTCCGCCAATAGTCCAAGGCGGACAACTCAATTTGCTCGAGACGGAAGGAACACGGAGATGAAGACCGGAATCCTTCAACTCCTTTATGCACATCCATTCACCGGAATGGATCATGAAGATCCGTACAACCATCTCATCAAATTTTATGAGATTGCGGGTTCTACGGGAGTAGATGAAGCAAGTGAAGAAAATTTATTCAAAAGGATGTTTCCACATTCATTGGTGGGAAAAGCAAAAGAGTGGTACCTTGATCAACCAACAAGAGTGATGACGGATTGGAACTTGTTAGAAGAAAGATTTTTAGAGAGATATTATCCTCAATCCCAATTCATGGAAGCCAAAACGGCTATTTCAGTATTCACACAGCGAAGCAATGAGTCTCTAAATGAGGCTTGGGAAAGGTTTAAATCTATGTTGAGGAAATGCAAAGGTCACGGTTTTGATGATCTCACACAAATTCACATTTTCCTCAATGGACTCCAAACGTCACAGAAAACATTCTTGGATGCTACCGCGGGTGGTTCTCTCATGTCAAAGAATGCGGAGGAAGCAAAAACCATTATTGATCAAATGGCACTCAATGATCGACAAAGTCAACATGACCGTAGTCCTTCACAAAGGAAAGCGGGAGTTCTTGAGTTGAATACCAATGATACCATACTTGCTCAAAACAAGCTACTTTCCCAACAAGTGGAGCCGCTCACTCAACAAATGTCTAAACTTCCACAACAATTGAAAGAGATTCATGGAACACAAGTTAGACATCAAGTGGCAAGTTGTGAACTTTGTCAAGGAGATCATCCAACTGGATTTTGTCCCCCACTTCAAGAGGAAGTAAGCTATGTCAACAATCAAGGTCAAGGTTACCAAAGATATCCTCCACAACACAACAACACTTTTCAAAGGAACAACCAAGGCTACCAACAATCAAGATTCAACAACCAAAATTTTCAGCAACAGAATCCATATCAAAATCCAAACACACAAAGCCAACAATCACAAGGCGGGAATTCCAAGTTAGAATATATGCTTGCACAATTCATACAAGCCTCCATGGCAAGTCAAAAAAGCAATGAAGAAGCAATCAAAAACTTGGAGACTCAAGTAGGCCAACTTGCAAAACAATTGGCGGAACAACAAGCAAGTCCATCATTCTCCGCCAACACTCAAACTAATCCAAGGGAATATTGTAAAGCAATTATCACAAGTAATAAAAAGTGGCAAGCAAAGGAAATGAGGAAATTACAGTGGAGGATGATACAAATGTCACAACTGGAAACCAAGAGGAGGAATTGTTGGAAGCTCAAAATGATGAGGAGAAAAATTTATCTCAGGTCGCGCCTCGCCAGTCCTTCACGCTGCGAACTGTGCAAAATCAGAATCTTGAAAGTGGTGTTCAGACGGAGTCAAAGTTGAAAAACAACAAAAGAGGGGATAAAGGCATGAGTCATGTTCCATCCCAACACTTACCTTACCCGCATGCACCATCAAGGAAGGACAATGTAAGGCACTATGCACGGTTCATGGATATACTCAAGCAACTTCAAATTAGTACTCCATTTACCGAAGCGCTAGAACAAATGCCAAAATATGCAAAGTTCTTGAAAGATATTCTCACAAAAAAGAAGAGGTATACTGAAGATGAAACATATCTACTTGATGCACGGTGCAGCGCGATAATTCAAAAAAAATATCCCAAGGAAGGAGTCTGACCCGGGCCGAGTAGTCTTACCGGTGACCATTGGAGATACGTACATTGGCAATGGTTTGGTTGATCTAGGATCCAGCATCAATCTAATTCCTTTGTCTATTGTAAAAAGGTTAGGGAACATTGAGATGAAGTCTACAAGAATGACTCTCCAACTAGCTGACAAGTCCACCACTTCACCATACGGAGTTGCTCAAGATATGCTAGTCAAGGTGGACAAGTTCTTCTTTCCGGTGGATTTTGTGGTAGTAGACATGGACGAGGATCGTGATGTTCCTTTAATTCTCAGAAGACCATTTATGAAGACAGCCCGGATGATGATTGACATTGATGATGGACTCATGAAAGTGAGAGTGCAAGATGAAGAAGTAACTTTTAATCTCTTTGAAGCCATGAAGCATCCTAAAGACAAGCATGATTCCTTCCGAATCGATGTAACTGAGGAGGAAATTATTGAAGTTGCAAATCAAGTCCATCTTTCTAATTCCTTAGAGAGATCTCTTATAGGAGCTTACAATGTCTCAACCGAAGAGGAGGAAAAAGAAATTGAGGCAATTTTGGGTGATTTAGAGTTTTATGGAGAGATTGCCTCTCATGAAGAAAAAATTGAGGCATTGGATGAGAAGAAGAAAGTGGAAGAAACAAAGCTGGAATTGAAAATGCTACCTCCACATTTGAAGTATGTATTCCTTGGCGATAATTTCACCAAACCAGTGATAATTAGTAGTGCTTTATCCATCCAAGAAGAGTAGAAATTGACACAAGTGCTAAAAAAGAATGAAGGCGCAATTGGATGGGTATTATCGGATTTAAAAGGTATTAGCCCAGCTTATTGCATGCACAAGATCATGATGGAAGACAACTACAAACCCGTTGCTCAACCTCAAAGACGCTTAAATTCATCCATGAAGGAAGTGGTGAGAAAAGAAGTCGTTAAACTATTGGAGGCTGGAATGATCTATCCTATATCCGATAGTGAATGGGTGAGTCTGGTGCAAGTAGTTCCAAAGAAAGGTGGTATGGCGGTTGTTAGAAATGAAAAAAATGAGTTGATTCCAACTAGGACGGTAACCGGATGGCGGATGTGCATTGACTATAGAAGATTAAATCAAGCCACAAGAAAGGACCACTTCCCACTACCTTTTATGGACCAAATGCTAGAGAGGTTAGCCGGCAAGAATTTATACTATTTTTTAGATGGTTATTCGGGCTACAACCAGATTTCGGTCAATCCGGAAGACCATGAGAAAATAGCTTTCACGTGTCCTTTCGGAATTTTTGCTTACCAGAGAATGCCTTTTGGATTGTGTAACGCACCGGCAACATTTCAAAGGTGTATGCAAGCCATATTTTCAGACCTGATTGAAGAATGCATTGAAGTGTTTATGGATGATTTTTCTGTCTACGGTGCATCTTTTGATTTATGCTTAAAGAATCTTGATGTGGTATTAGAGAGGTGTGTAGAAACAAACTTGGTGCTAAATTGGGAAAAGTGTAACTTCATGGTGACTGAAGGTGTTGTTCTTTGGCACAAAATCTCCTCCAAAGGGTTGGAAGTGGATCGAGCAAAGGTGGAAGTTATTGAAAAACTACCACCTCCAATAAATATCAAAGGGATAAGAAGCTTCCTTGGACATGCTGGGTTTTACAGAAGATTCATCAAAGACTTCTCCAAAATTGCAAAGCCCTTGAGTAATTTGCTCAACAAAGGTACGCAATTTCTTTTCGATGAGTCATGTCTGAAAGCATTTCACGAGTTGAAAGAAAAGCTGATAATCGCACCCATAATTGTTGCACCTAATTGGAAACTTTATTTTGAACTTATGTGTGATGCAAGAGATTATGCGGTTGGTGCAGTTTTGGGTCAAAGAAAAGCAAAAAAATTTCATGCCATACATTATGCTAGTAAAGTTTTAAATGAAGCACAAGTCAATTATGCAACAACTGAAAAAGAGTTACTAGCCATAGTGTATGCCTTGAAAAAATTCAGAGCTTATCTGATCGGATCTAAAGTTGTAATTTACACAGACCATTCGGCAATCAAATATTTTCTAACCAAGCCGGATTCCAAACAAAGGTTGATTCGTTGGATTTTACTACTGCAAGAATTTGATTTGGAAATCCGGGATAAAAAAGGTTCCGAAAACTTGGTAGCCGATCATTTGTCCCAATTGGTGAATGTGGAAATTACAAGTAAAGAAGAAGAAGTGCGGGAAGAATTTTCGGATGAAAACTTTATGCGATTCAAGTGAGGTCGTGGTTTGCCGATTTTGCTAACTATAAGGCAACCGGTTTGATACCGGAGGACCTCACTTCGAATCAAAGAAAGAAATTCTTGGCCGACACAAAGTATTATGTTTGGGATGATCCATACTTATTTAAAGTAGGTGTGGATAACATCCTAAGAAGGTGTGTGACTCTTGAGGAAGCAAAAGATATCCTTTGGCATTGTCACAATTCTCCGTATGGGGGTCACTATAGCGGTTTAACAACCACCACTAAGTTCCTCGAATCGGAATTCTATTGGCCATCTGTGTTCAAAGATGCATATGAACATGCTAAGAATTGTGACAAATTCCAAAGAAGCAGAGGAATGAGCAAACGAGATGAAATGCCCCTAACCAACATGTTGGAAGTAGAAGTTTTTGATTGTTGAGGCATTGATTTCGTCGGCCCATTTCCCCCGTCTTTCTCTAATGAATATATCTTGGTAGTCGTCGACTATGTGTCAAAGTGGGTGGAAGCAATTGCCTCACCTAAGGTCGACTCCAAAACAGTGATAAAATTTTTAAAGAGGAATATATTCTCACGTTTTGGTGTGCCTAGGGTACTAGTGAGCGACGGGGGATCACATTTTTGCAATACACCCTTGGAAAAAGTTTTAGAACATTATGGTGTAAAGCATAAGGTGACCACCCCATACCATCCACAAGAAAATGGTCAGGCGGAGGTGTCAAACAGAGAAATCAAAAGGATTCTTGAAAGAACAGTCTCAAATTCTAGAAAAGGTTGGTCCTCGAAGTTAGATGAAGCTTTGTGGGCATATCGCACCGCCTACACAGCTCCCATTGGACTAACACCTTTTAAGATGATCAATGGAAATACTTTCCACCTCCCGGTAGAAATGGAACATAGAGCATTATGGGCTCTCAAACCTTTAAACTTTAACTCCATTCAAGCCGGTGAGAAAAGAAAAGCGGAACTTCATGAGTTGGAAGAGTTGCGAAACAATGCTTATCACTCGAACAAAATGTACAAGGAAAAAGTGAAAGCATATCATGACGGGAAGGTTCGTTCCAAAGTATTTAGGGTCGGACAATTGGTGCTCCTGTTTAACTTAAGGCTTAAGTTATTCCCGGGTAAGCTGAAATCTAAGTGGTCTGGACCGTTTATGGTGAAAGAAGTGAAAGAGTATGGAGCTATCGTGATTGAAGATCCCAAGTCCCAAGAAAGTTGGACTGTAAATGGGCAGCGATTAAAAGTTTATCACGGTGGAGAAATAAATTGAGAGGTTTGTGTCATTTCACTCACCGAACCATGAAGAAATCACTTGATTTTCGAGCTTGAACGACGCTAAATAAAGCGCTCGTTGGGAGGCAACCCAACCTCAGTAAGTTTCTTTCATTCTTATGATTAAATAGTATTGTAGCAAGTTGCAGGATACAAGGGAGAACAGCCCACTCATTTTTGCAAAAAATTTCAAAATCCTGGTCAGTTCGCGCCGCGAAGGATGCTTGCGCCGCGAACTGAGAACAAGTGGACATTCTATTTTTGACTGTTCACGCCGCAAACATAGGTTGCGCCGCGACCTGAAGTGAAAAAAAAGCCCAATCTATTTACTTTGCTATGTCTTGCTTTTACTTTTATTTTACTTTAAAAACCTTTCATTCCCCTCTTTTGCTCACTATCACTCTCACACACTCCTTCACCCTACACACTCAAAACCCCAAGACTTCCATCACTTTCAAGGTTCTACACCTCACTCTTTGCAAATTATCTCTATCTCTCCAATCTCAAGCAAGGTATGTACATTGTTTCCCCAATCTCTCCTCTTTTGCTCTCTCAATTTAGGGTAAGAAAAAATTCAAAATTTCATGAAATTACCTAAATACATGTTGATGAATTGGTTGGGATAGGTTAGATTTAGAGTTGAAACATTGATTATGCTGAGAGTCGCCATGGATCCACACTTGTGGATGCAGATTTTTTTGGGTTGCGCACAGGTCGCACCGCGAACCCTTCAAAATCTGCATCCGTAACTTTTCAAACTGCTTGACTGATTTAGAAGAATACATGTGTTGTTGTTTTTTGTTGTGATGCAGATATCAAAACGCACTAAAACCACAACCCCTAGCTCCTCAAGCACTCAACCAACATTTCTTGGTCCGGACAAGAAGCAAGGTTCGAGGTGCTTCTCAAGAAGAACATTCAAAATGAAATAATCATCCGGCTATCAAGGGAAGGTAGATATAAGGAGGTTGCGGCCAATTTGGAAGCAAGGAAATGGTAGAAAATTTTTGAGCCCGTCACGGAACTTAACTATGACATTGTGCGAGAATTCTATGCCAATGCACTTCATACGGAACCCGGGACAGCATACGCCTATAAGACAGTGGTGAGAGGTAAGACTGTCCTCTTTAATAAGCAAGCATTCAATATGTTCTTTGGTAATCCTTTCACCTTGACGGGGGACAGGCGGTGTGAATTCTAAATCAGGGCATTGGCAAATGAATGGGATATCCTGGAAGTTAGTAACTATCTATGTTTTGAGGGAAAGACATACGAGCTAAACAACCAAGGATTGCAAAAGTGTTGGAAGAGGGAGAATCTGAAATTACAGGAAAAAATCTATTTAGTCATTTTGCTGAATAACATTCGCCCCCGAAGCCACACCACCACCATCCCACTCGATGTAGATTGTGTGTTGTATTATATTATGTTGGGGAAAACCGTGGATCTAGCATTCATTGTTGTAGAGGAGTTACGAAAGATAGCACTTAGCGGGACTCCATTTGGAGGAAAAATGGGTCTGCTCATGTACCCCGGTTTAATCATGGGATTATGCTTAAATGCAAAAGTGCAGATTCTGGGAGTGGTACATTCCTCCATCACTTCGATCATGGACGATGCATATCTGAATAGGTTCTGTCAAAGCCGGATGGAGAGGAATGAAAATGTAGAAGTTGCTGCTCCCAGACCCAGTCGTGCACCAGTGTTTGATCAAATGGCATTTGCTAATTACTGATGTGATAACTTTGAGGCCTCTAGGAGGTCTCAATCAATTTTATTTGATTGTATGCAGCAACATTTCCAGAACACGTTCCTAGCACCGGAGGCCCGTACATTCCCATCTCAGGCGGACTACTTCGCTTATGCTAATTGGCCTGAGGGCAGGCCATCTTTTATGGTGGGGGGGGGGGACAGGAAGCAGTAGCCACGCGCCAGGAACGGGCTAAGATGCTCAAATGGAAGATGTTTTAGGAACCGTGGGCGGTGGAGAAGATGAGGAAGAAGAGTGATGAACTTATGTTGGTAGTATTTGTAATTTTTTTATGTTACTTTAGTTTTGTTACCTTAATTTCATTTCTTTTGGCATTATGTACGTTGGTGGCTCTAGTTTTACCATTAGAGTTGTTGTTGGATGCATTTCTATTTTGTGACTTTTAAATTGTGTGTTTTCAAAACTTTTTTTTTTGGTATACCCCACTTTTTAAATTTTTGTTTAATTGTCCTTGTGCCTGAGTAAGTTGAAGGAACCAAGAGGATTGCGACGAACAAGTTGGGAAAATTTGAGTGGTGATGATAACCAGTTGTCGACACTTCAAGGTACACCTTATTTTTATTTTTAGACTTTAGATGAATAGTTTAATAGTGTGTTACAAAATTGTTGTCATAAAATTCCTTGAGTTACATGTTTACTTTGAATCAAATTAGGACCTAACCAATTGTGAGGTAACCTTTCATTATACACTAAAATGCGGGAGACCGACAATTTCTGTTCAACTCATTCTTATCATGCTAAATCATACATTAATCTAATTTTTGAGAAAATTTTTTTGAAAAGGATAGAGGCAATCTTTATTATTGAGAAAAACCACTTGGACAAAGAAATTAAAAACCTTGTGAGCAGTGATCCGTAGTAAACCCCTTTTGAGCCTATATTAGGATCCATCCGAAGTATAAATTTAAATACCATTGATAATATGGTAAATAAATGGATCCTAAATTCTTTTGTTTCAAGTGAACCTAAACCAAAGTTGGTCGCAATGTGATTTTTTGCCTATGTCTAAGTAGAGAGTTTGATTGCATCAACTATGGTCAAAATGATGAAGTTGAGGAGAAAACATAATACATCACCTTGAAAATATTTGAGCTAACAAAAAGAAAAATGAAAAGAAAAGCTCATGGTGGTATGTTATCAAATAATAATAATAATAATAAATATTTGAAAATAAAGATTGTTGAATAAAAGGAAATGCTCTCTTAGAATAGGCAATCTTTAATTGAGTCTTGTGATCATGTCCTTTCTCTTTAACCCAAACCACATTACAACCCTTAAAAGACCTCTTGATTCTCAAAAAAATTCATGATTTAGTGTATCTTGTGATGAACGCATGATTCGAGTTGATGTTGATTTAATTGTTCGGATGAGTGTAAGAAAACCCTTATGATTATTCATCATCACTATGATGTGTGTGTAGTTTTGATTTAATTTTGACATGTATTACTTGGAATTTCTTGGTATAATTTTTGTAGCCAATGTCGCTACTGCGAAAATCGGAGCCGGCTGACAGAAGAGTCGCCACCGTGCGTTATTTATCCCAACAGAGGGAAAGGAAACGCTCGAAGTAAACCTCGCAAAAAACGGGAAAGGTATGGTCATCGCAACCAAAACCTGGATTCGGGAGTCGGTTACGCAAGGGGAAGGTATTAGCACCCCTCACGTCCATCGTACTCGATGGGATCCACGCTTGCTTGGTTTGCACGGATTACATTTCTATCTAAACTAAAGGATGAGGTCTGAAAAGAAAAGAAAACATGACTCGGTAAAGCATCGCACTTTATGCCTACGTATTCCCGTCTGGAACGAGAAATCAGAGTCAACGTAGTTCGCCTAACTACGGGTGAAGGTGGGGAAGGTTGCTCGCTAGGATATCGCATCCTATGCCTACGTACTTCCACACAGCATGGAAGATCAGAGCAAACGTAGTTCGGGCTACGCACAACACAAGCTGTTCAAGTGTTTTTTATGAAAAAATCTCACCTTAAACAAGGGTTTTCTTATTGCAAAAAGGTTGGTGTTTGTTCAAATCTTTTGACGGAAGAAATGAATTGATCTCTGTTATAACCTTTATTAATGTTTTTCTGTTATTTTGAGGAAAGAAGAAATGACACTCTACAAATCCTAGGGTTCAAAGGGAATAAAATCTACCCTAATGTTATCATGCATGGGTTAAGACCTAATGTCTATCATGCTCCTCTCTTGCGCAGAGAGAAACAGAGATCCTAAGGGAATAAACGGAAACAGAAACAACAGATATATACAATAAAGCAGTAAAATGCATGGATGCAACAATACAAGCGAGGCAAGGGAGTCCCACTCAACCTCGAACCTAGAAAACAATAGGCAAAAGTGAACAGGATTCACTTTCAACCCAGCAAGGTAAACAGCAAACAATACAGTCAGGGAAATTCACACAATACATCAAGAAATAAAACAGCAAAAAGCTAAACAGCAAAAGCAATCTTCATCAGCATCAGCAACCATCTTCAGGCTTCAAGCAAGCATCAGTCTTTGATCTTCAATCTCCCAATGGCTTTTCTTCAAGTCCCAATCTCCAAGCTGAGGAATCAATCACAAGAATAAACTGGGTGTTAAACAATTAGTTGACCACCAAAGGTGGCAAACAGACTGCTAACAACACATAGGATATTTTCTCTCAAGAGTTCTATCTCTTAGACACTATCACCAAGCCTTCCAAAGGAAGGGGGTGAGTATCTTAGAGAGACTCTGCATCACAGAGAAGGATGGAGGCAATCAAGACCTTCCATGTTTGAGAATCAAGTTGTCTACTCTAGAGCTCTGCCTACCTCCTAAATCCTACAAACTTCAACAGCTGCCAGCAAGAGATACTCCTCATCAACTCTGGAAGTTGGTCTTCATTCTCTAATCTTCAAATGGGCTTCATCATCTCAGTCTTCAGCTCAAACCCCAAGCCCCAAACAAACCCAATACCCCACACCGACAAATAATAACCCTAAAGAGGGCACACCATACAATTAATCAAATACAAGCAATATACTAGTAGCAGTAGGGGAATCTTAATATTTTCTAAGGGATCTATTATCTACCCATAACCCCTATAGTCCCATACCCCAAAAATCAAATCAAAATTCCTAAAAGAAATGATTTATCTCACATATGTTCACTTAAAACCCTAATTTTAACCACTCTAATCTCACCTAATCAAGTCATCTAAAAATCAATCCTAAAATTATGAATTAAATCCTATATACAAGTTGAGGGTCTAAGCTAATCACCCAAAAAAGAATGGACCCTAAATCTAAAGGGAACTATTAGAACTAAAATCAACAAAATTATGTACTAAACTAAACTCATTAAAAAGCTGTTTACAAGAGAAATATACAAAAAATACTAAAACCAAATAAAATTCTACTTTTATTATTTATTATTTTTCTTAACAGAATTATTGGCCTATAGCAAAAAGAAGCAATTAAAAACATCAATTTTCTGATTTTTTATGGTTTTTTAAAGATGCTAGAATATTAAAGAAAATAAAAATCACAAAAAAAGAATTAAAATGGGGAGGGGGTGCCAGAAGTAACCACGCCCAGTTATATTGATCATTGGGCCAGAGGATGTGGGGTGCAAATAGGAGGCGTGTCTGGGCCCATCTAATCAGAAAATCAAATTAAAAAAACAAAAGAAAAAAGTTAAACGCGCGGTGCAAATAGCAGGGATTGTGAGTGTAATTTGGTTGGGCTTGGCTATGGGGGTGGGGATATCAAATTTTAATCCAGGCCCAGGAAATGGTTTAATGGAACGTTGCGTTCCATGGCTTCGTATTTCCCTCCGTTTTGTTGATTTAAACCTGGACCACACGATGAGTTTCCCAGTCAACCCAGTCCAACCTCATCTAACGGCCATGAGTCATCGTCCCAAAATGACATTTAGGGTTTCAGTTTTTTTCTCATCTATGCACGTGATTTCTTCAGCCTCGTTCTCACTCACCACTCAACTAAATGGCACGACCTAAAGATCAAATTTTATCTACTCATTACCCTCTTCAACACCCTGCCCTTGGTTTCCCTTAAAGCCTCTCCAAAAACTAAACCCGATGGTTGTAAGTCTTGGGCACAACTGAAATATCTCTGATATGCATGCTAAGGAAACCTTCTGAAACCTATACTAGAGTGTTCTATGAGTTGTGGTGATCATTCTAAACATAAAAACTAAGATCATAGTGCCCTAACCTAGGAGTTATAGATCAAGAAAGTTGAACTGCCCTAATCCTAACCTTCACTAATGGCCATAACAGATGGTGTACATGTTCTTATATCCTAACCTAGCCTTTCTATACTACAAATAACAACTAACATGGTATAAATAAAGAGATGTGGATTGAAGTGCATACCTTGAGATTTGATGAAAACAGTTGTGAATCTTTGCACTAGAGACCTTGGCAATCCTCTCAAATGATCCTTGGAGTATGGGGAGCTTTCTGTTTGCAAAGGAAATGGAGGGAAAAGCTTGTATCCTTGGCTGCAACTTTGGTGTACAATCTTGAGTTTTGGGAAACAGCTCCTTAAACCTCCATTAATGGACCTTGCATCGTGCTCATTCACACTCACAATATACCAAAGACTGAAAATGAAGAACTCTCTTGAACAGAAATGGAAGATTATGAAGGTTCTTTCACTTGCTTGGAATTGAAGAAATCTCTTAATTCTCTCTATTCTCCTTGTATCTTCACCAACCTTTTGCACTAATGGACTCAATTCAATATATAGAGGATGATGGACAGATCTAGAAGTTTCTGGATTGATCTTAGAGGATTCTAGAATGTGGTGGAAGAATGTGGAAATTCTCATGACATGATATTTTGATATCTCATGGTATCTCCTTACAATGCACTTACAGCCCTTCAAAATCTCCTCACATGCCAAATTGGAATGATATGTAAGCTCCTTGCCTTGAAATTTACCTTATGCCAAGTTTTCCATACTTGCCTTATTATGCAAGTAACAAAAATACAAAGCAAGTCCAAAATTTAAACCCTAACTCAAAAAAAGTGGCTGAACCAATGTCTTTAAAATGTTTTTGGGATTCAATTTGGTATATTACATGACCCATTTTGGATTTGTAGATCTCTCAAACCAATTTTCAACTTGAACTTTTTCAAGTTATATGCCTTTTTTAAGTCATTTTCCACCAACTTTTATCAAGTCTTGTTCCATGCATTTACAAACTTCCATGACCTTTTTTCTAGACTTAAAATGACATTTTGAGCAACTTTGATGTTGGGAAGTTTTTCATTTGAAGCTTCCTTGTATGAGTTTTGGGCATAGGCTAAGAATGACCTGTAATTCTCAAATGACCAAAATACCCTTTGCTTGCCATGACCATAAGTAGAGTTCCACAAATCATATGAAGGCATACCATACTTTTCTAGAAATCTAAGACAATAAGGAACAACTCTTATGTTGGCCAGAAATCCATTTGAAATCTCCTTGAAGGTCAAAAGTTGCTTGGAAGACAGACAACTTTCACAGACAAATTTTAGTGCCCTCAGATGACATGTAACTTGCAAGAGCTATAACTTGAGTTCTATAAATCATCTTGATGACTTCCACCACTCAAATTAAATATATGAAGATACTCTACAAGTTTCATGTGGACCAGAAATTCATATGAAGCTTTCATCTTGAGTTACACTGCTTTGAAGTTTGACCTAAATCAGGGGATTTTACACTGAAACCCTAATTTGGTAACTCCTCTTCTCCTTGATTCCCGTTGATTTTTCTTGGGCACAACACCATACCCATATTTAGATAGCAAATAATGAATCCCATATTCTTCAAATGTTCCTTGATGCCTTTCAATCAATCATTTGACCTAGGGTTGACCCAGATAAAACCCTAGTTGACTGACTTTAACTGAGGCGCTTGCAATCATTCCAATGACTTGGTTACTCCTCAAAAATGATCATCTAGGCTCTTCATAACATCCATACACCCTCCATACTCTTGGCTCATAGCTCACACTTTCTCTGATGATCCCCAAATAACCTCAAGATAAGGGAGAACTCACTGATCAACTTGTCAAATCTTCAAAGCTCAAATTCTTCCCTGATGACCTGAGTAGTCTTGAATATGAATGAAACCCTTGAATATGCCTCTTGAGATAAGAATAGCACTTGATCCACTGATTAAGATGGCTTGCTTATGCTATGCAATGCAGATGAATACACTATGTACATGATGACAATGCAAATGATTATGCAATTGAAACATAAACCTAGGTTAGAAAAGGTTGGGCAAATTTTGGGGTGCAACAGCTGCCCCTATTCAAGCGGCTAGGACCCGTTTGGATGAAGAGCACGCAGCCTTCAGACATTCGAGGTACGAGACGATTGAATACGAAAGAACCCGGAAATTTGCCAACCGCAAAAATAAATTGCGCAAACGACTACTGCTTGGAGGAAAACCCTCCAGTGAAATGACTTCTGTTGTCACGACAACAACTAGCCATCCATCTGTCAATCTATTTTTTTTTTGTAAAATAATCTGATATTGTCCGCAGACCACTCCATTCCGAAGAAATGAGCATACACCACACAACGAGAAATTGTTGACATCACTTATCAACCTCTGTTGATCTCACTTATCAACCAAGCACACGCTAACCAGCGGGAGGACATTGACTTCACTTGTCATGTTGACTTCACTGATCAACCTTTCGTATCCTGAAGAAACGAGCAAACGCTTAACCAAGCGGGGCAATGTTCGAAGACATGCACAACCGACTCTGCGGGGAAATGAGAAACTTAACTAAGTAACTCTGAGGCCAATTTTGACGACCGCCGTCAAACACCTGCTGGGGAAATTGGGAACTTAACCAAATACCCTGACGAGAATAACCTTGTTGAAAAATACGAGGAATTTTAACCAAACAACTCCTGTAGCAAGCTCCCTGCTGGGGACTATGAGGGACTTAACCAAGCAACCCATTGAAGTAACACCCTGCTGGAGCACATAACTCTGTTGGGGGGAATTGCGGGTAACCACCCGAAAATCTGTATTACCACCTTCTAATACTGATACCACATCATCCTGAGAAAGACTCAGCTGGGGGAATACAAGTAACTTAACCAAGCGACTTGTCGCAGAATACCCTGCCGGGGACTACGAGGAACTTAACCAAGTACCTCGTTGAAGGCCACCCTGCTGGGGATTATGTCTCTACTGGGGAAACTGCGGGTAACCACCCAAAATCTGCAACATGCCATTTCCACAGCACTCCGAGAAAGGACTCGGCTGGGGAGAAAGAGAATTGCTTGACCAAGCAACTCTGCTAGGGGAATATGACATGACGAACACGATCACTGCGTGCCTGGCACAACAACCCTCTGTAACAAGATGAACATGATTACTGCGTGCTCTACACCACAACCCTCTTGATAGGAGAAAACATGATCACTGCGCGTCTTACACCACAAATTCATAAAATGAGACGAACACGACCGCTGCGTGTATCACAAACAACATCAACTAAAGTGACAAACACGACGAACACGATCACTGCGTGTCGCGTTACAACCAAAATCACATCGACCATAAATCCAACCGGATGAGATAAACACGATCACTGCGTGCTAGACGGAATAAATCCACATAGAAGAGGCGAACACGTTCAATACGTACTTCAACCACCAATATGATGAACACGATCACTGCGTGTGCTGCAATAGGACGAATACGATCACTGCGCATCTCTACCAACAACCCCCAAAATGATGTCAACACGATCACGGCGTGTGGCACAGAACCACCCCGTGTAATAGGACGAATACGATTACTGCGTACGCCGACCAACAAACCCAACTGACACGATAGTCACGATCACTGCGTGCTCCGCATCACAAGTTCCCCTGGTACTATCAACACGATCACTACGTGTCGTACGAATACGATCACTGCGTATCTTGAACACGATCACTGCGCGTTCGAACACGATCACTGCGCGTTCTGAGCCACGATCCTCTTGACTGGAGAAAACACGATCACTGCGTGCTGTGTGTCTCAATTAACCCACATAACCGGACGAATACGATCACTGCATATTCTAACCATACATAGGGTGAACACGATCACTGCGTGTTTTATGTCACGGCCCTCTTGACTGGAGGAAACACGATCACTGCGTGCCTTGTGACACAACTTCAACATAGGACGAATACGATCACTGCATACTTCGGCCACAAACAAACAGATGAACACGTTCACTGCGTGCCTCACCCCATAACCAACCCATATAACGGACGAATACGATCACTGCGTATACCGACCAACAAAAACTGGATGAACACGATCACTGCGTGTCAATCTAAAACCACTGTATAACGGACGAATACGATCACTGCGTACATCGACCAACAAACATCACATGATATGGTAAACACGATCATTGCGTGTCCTGCAACACCAATAGAGTGAACACGATCACTGCGCGTCCTGCCTAATAAAACCCCGAGATGATACCAACACGATCACTGCGTGCCTTAAAACAACCTTCTTAGATCGGGACGAATACGATTACTGCGCTATTCGACCACAGATACACATACCAAGATCAACACGATCACTGCGCGTCCTGCAACATGAACCCCGTAGATGGTACAAGTATGATCGCTGCGTACTTGGGCCACTAATCACCATCTCAAAATCAACACGATCACTGCGTGCCTTACAATATGAACCCCGTAGATGGTACAAAATACGATCACTGCATACTTTGACCACAAAATCCACATCTCCCTGAAACCACGATTTCTCTTATCGGCAGGGAACAACATATCTGAAACTGAAGAGGTAACCACCTGGCTTATGTTTCAAAAATGCACGTTTGATAATGACGTAATGCTTTCATACTGCATGGAAATGCTACGTACTCGTGTGAAATGCAAATGCTCATGATGCATGCTTATGCAAAGAGTTGCTTCAGCAAAATAAATGCTGAAGACACACTGGATCCGCTGGGGATGACGGGAATACTACCGATACGCTTCCAACGAAATAAGTGTTGGAAAGATGAACTAACTCCGCTGGGGATAACCATCCTGCTGGGAAGGTAGCTCACAAACTCAAAACTCCAAAATCTGCTGAGGACGATCCTCCTGACGAGGAAGAGCGACTTGCTGGGGAAAGAAAGGACAATCGTGCTCGGGAAGACTCCTTTCATCAGCTCCAACCACCTGATCACACTCTGTGGGGAACCCCCTCCTGCTATCACTGAGCTGGGGAAATCATCCCACTATCACTGAGCTGGGGATTGAACTACACATTCTGATTTGCACTGCACAAAAACTCTCTGGGAAGTTAATCACATTTGCCTTGACCTTCGCTGAGGAGGACTCTGCTCTGCTTGACAAGCCACTTCTGAACTACTGAAGATACATTGATATTTTCCTTTAACGCAATTTCCACTCTCCTGGGGAGACAACATTCAGTTTTGCCTGGGGCGACTTCACTGGGGGAAGACACAACGTTCATCCTCTGGCGAGGGTACCAACCTGCCATGGACTCTGGCGGGGAACTTTGCAAACTTTTGAATACCTGCAAAAGTCAACAAGCAAACACAAGGCAATCTATGCAAAAAGAGACATATTGGTAGTCACCCACGACAACCATTCAGGTAATTTTTTGGTTTTAACAATCATCGGCCAAGGCCCTCCTGTTTACATGCATGTAAGTTTATCAAAACATCGGCGCTTTTTACAAACAAAACTGTAAAAATTAAAACCAAAGTCACACGCTACACTGAATAAAGCACTTTATTGATAACGGCCTGAGAATAGGCAAGATTCGTACATCAGATGCAACTCCTGAAAAGAGGTAGTCACACATAAACAAAATGCAGAAGTATACAAATATACAGAATAAAAATTTGTACACATGTCGGCAACGTGTTACAGACGAACACCATGAACCGATCCTCCTATGACTCGTCGGACTCTGACGCTTTCCCGATCTTTGTCTTCGGAAGAAATTGCTTTGAATAATTGACCCCCAGATGCTCCCAAACAATCAAACTTGGACCGCAATCATTTGCTTCTCAAATCCCTAACTTTTGCGTAAATCGCCCTTTGCGGGTTTTCGATTCACCGGGATACCCTTTTTTGCCGAAGCTGCCCAGTGTAGGTTTTCGACTTCGCGGGTGTACATTTTTTCATTTTATCCCTAACTTTTTCCCGAACCTTTTTATTCTGTTTTTTTGGTTCGCCAGGATGCCCCATTTTTGCCTGGACTCTCTTTTTACTATCCAGCGGGTCAATTTTAAGCAAAGTATTTTTTAACTGCGTTCGAGTTCACAGGGGACGAAAAGTCTTCACCATCCATAGTGGATAACAATAAGGCTCCTCCGGAGAAGACCTTTCTCACGACGTATGGACCTTCATAATTGGGAGTCCATTTACCCCTGTGATCCGGTTGCGGTGGGAGAATCTTCTTCAGCACAAGATCACCCGTCTGAAAGCTTCGAGGTCGAATCTTCTTGTCGAACGCTTTCTTCATCCGGCTCTGATACAGCCTACCATGTGCAATTGATGCCAGTCTTTTCTCATCTATCAAGCTCAGCTGATTCAATCTACTTCTCGCCCATTCTGCCTCGTCCAGCTTAACATCAAGTAAAACCCTCAACGATGGTATCTCAACCTCCAATGGCAGGACCGCCTCTATGCCATATACTAGTGAGAACGGTGTTGCCCCGGTTGATGTATGCACCGTCGTGCGATAACCGTGCAAAGCAAACGACAACATCTCATGCCAATCTTTATACGTTACCACCATCTTCTGAACAATTTTCTTTATGTTCTTGTTGGTCGCTTCAACAGCGCCATTCATCTTGGGTCTGTAGGGAGATGAATTATGATGCTCGATCTTGAAATCCCGACACAGATCTTTCATCATCTTGTTGTTCAAATTCGAACCATTATCAGTAATGATTCGCTCAAGAATACTGTATCTGCAAATTATATCCTTCTTGATAAATCTGGCCACCACCTGCTTCGTCACATTGGCGTAAGAAGCCGCTTCCACCCACTTGGTGAAGTAATCGATCGCGACCAGAATGAAGCGATGCCCATTAGAAGCAGTAGGCTCGATCTTGCCAATCATATCGATTCCCCACATGGAGAAAGGCCACGGAGGAGCCATAACGTTCAGAGGACTGGGTGGCACATGGATCTTATCAGCATAGATCTGGCACTTGTGACACCGCTTGGCAAATTTGAAACAGTCAGTTTCCATCGTCAACCAATAATACCCCGCTCGCAACAACTTTCGAGTCATAGCATGCCCACCGGCATGCGTACCAAAAGTTCCTTCATGGACCTCTTCCATGAGTAAGCTGGCTTCCTTCTCGTCTACACACCGGAGGAGTGCCAAATCGTGGTTCCTTCTATACAAAACGCCGTCGGGATTCAGATAGAAGTTGCCTGCTAATCTCCTTAGAGTCTTCTGATCACGACTGGATGCCCCAGTCGGGTATTCCTTATTCTTCAGGAAGTTCTGTATGTCGAAATACCAAGGTTTACCGTCAGATGCTTCATCGATTGCAAACACAAAGGCCGGCCTATCAAGGCGAGAGATGACAATGTTGGGAGCCTCATTCCAGCGGTTGACTTTATACATCGAGGATAACGTTGCAAGGGCGTCCGCCATTTGATTCTCCGCCCGAGGTGCATGATGGAACTCCATCCTATCAAAGAAAGGTAGCAACCTTCTCGCATAATTCATGTACGGCACCAGATTAGGTTGGCGCGTCTCCCACTCTCCCTTAATCTGATTCACAACCAATGCTGAATCCCCATATACATCCAGATTCTTAATCCTTAGATCGATGGCCTCCTCTAACCCCATAATACAAGCTTCATACTCGGCTTCGTTATTCGTCACTGGAAAAGTTAATCTGGCTGTGAACGAGATGTGCGACCCGTGGGGAGTTGTAATGATTGCCCCGATTCCGCTACCGTACGAATTGACAGCCCCATCAAAAATCAATTGCCACTGGGAACTCCGCTCAGGCCCTTCACCAAGCAACGGCTCATCACAATCTTTAGCTTTCAAGTACATTATGTCCTCATCAGGGAACTCAAACTTCATAGGCTGATAATCCTCAATCGGCTGTTCGGCGAGATATTCGGACAGAACACTTCCCTTAATGGCCTTCTAGGAAACATACTGGATATCGTATTCTGTCAATACCATTTGCCATCTAGCAATCCTTCCAGAGAGCGCTTGCTTCTCAAACACATATTTGATCGGATCCATCTTTGATATCAGCATGGTTGTATGATTTAGCATGTACTGTCTTAGACGTTTGGCAGCCCACGCCAATGCACAACACGTCTTTTCGAGCATGAAGTGTCGAGATTCACAATCCGTGAACTTTTTACTCAAGTAGTAAATTGCATGCTCTTTCCTTCCCGTCTCGTCATGTTGACCAAGAACACAACCCATACTGTTCTCAAGAACCGTCAGATACATAATCAGTGGTCGTCCCGCTACTGGGGGTATCAACACCGGAGGTTCCTGCAAGTATTCTTTTATCTTTTCAAATGCCCTTTGGCAATTGTCGTTCCAGACCACCGCTTGATCTTTCTTTAACAGTTTGAATAATGGTTCACACGTGGTCGTTAGGTGAGAGATGAACCTAGCAATGTAGTTCAACCTCCCTAAGAATCCACGGACTTCTTTTTCTGTTCTCGGTGCTGGCATTTCTTGTATTGCTTTTATTTTTGTAGGATCGACCTCGATTCCTTTCTTGCTCACAATGAACCCCAGTAGCTTCCCGGATCTCACTCCGAAAGTACATTTATTAGGATTCAGCCTCAGCCTGAACTTCCTCAGCCTCTTGAACAACTTCAACAGATTAACCAGATGTTCTTCCTCTGTTTGAGACTTGGCAATCATGTCATCGACATACACCTCAATCTCTTTATGCATCATGTCGTGAAAAAGCATCGTCATGGCCCGCTGGTACGTTGCCCCAGCATTTTTCAAACCAAAGGGCATCACCTTATAACAGAAGGTTCCCCACGGGGTGATAAAGGTCGTTTTTTCCATATCCTCTGGAGCCATTTTGATCTGGTTGTACCCCGAAAATCCATCCATGAAGGAAAATACTGAAAACTGAGCCGTGTTGTCAACTAACACGTCAATATGCGGTAGCGGGAAATCGTCTTTCGGGCTCGCTTTGTTTAGATCCTTGTAATCAACGCACATTCGAACCTTGCCATCTTTCTTTGGCACAGGCACGATATTAGCGACCCATGTGGGATAAGTGGTAACAGCCAGGAACCCAGCATCCCATTGCTTCTGCACTTCTTCCTTTATCTTTACGGCCATGTCAGGACGAGTCCTTCTGAGTTTCTGCTTCACAGGTGGGCAATCTTCTTTCAACGGCAGACGATGAACAACCATATCAGTATCCAAACCTGGCATGTCCTCGTAGGACCACGCAAATATATCATTGTATTCACGCAGCATCTCAATAAGCTCTTGCTTGATGTCCACTTGCAACGCGGCCCCTATACGGATATTCCTGACGCATTCTTCAGACCCTAAGTTGACTATATCGATCTCTTCCTGGTGAGGCAGAATGACTCTCTCCTCTTGCTTCAATAACCGACTAAGCTCTTCTGGTAAGTCACTGTCCTCCACAATCTCCTCCTCGGCTTGGAAGATTGGATGCTCGAAGTCTAAACGAGTCATAGGAAGTTTTTGGTCGGTGTCATCTGAAAATTCATGAATCCTGCGCGGGAAACGGTTAAGTGCTTCAAAATGATGTACAAGCAAAATGCATAACCGTGCTGCCATTTTATTGAAAAATAAAAAACAGAAAGAAAGGGATCACAACATTTGAATGTAAAAACGCCGTCATTTATTGATTATGCAAACATACAGGTAAACAGTTAGGCCCTAAGACAAGATCATCGATGCCCCGGGCAAGGCATGTGATCATACAATGATTGAAAAAACAATGCATTACTGTTTGGTGACTTGGATGACGTCCTGGATGGACCAGTTGCATAGGCTTTGCCCCGGCGTGCTGGGTCGAATCCATGCGTCCATGTCGCAATCGCTATCCACTTCCTCCGTATCAGACACGGCGTTAATCCTTTCGAAACTAACTCCTCCGGACATGAACACCACAGGTCCCTTGTACTTAGGCGCACTCTGCGAGGTAGATGGGCGGTACCCCAAGCCATACCTATCTTGCTTCACTGGGATGTCCAGAACCTGCCCCCACTTCTGAGTCTCTCCTACTTGTACCAACGCCTTGGCTTCTTTATACGAGGAGACGACCACCTCTGGCTCTTCACTCTTCAACGGAGTCTCTTCTTTAACCTTCACCCCCTCGAACGCCTGACACAGCGTTTCATGAATCTCTCCATCTACCTCCACGTACTTGAAAGAAGATAAATGACTGACTAAGATATCCTCTTCGCCACACACCGTCACAATACTCCCCTCAACCATATATTTCAGCTTCTGATGGAGTGTAGAAGTTACTGCCCCAGCGGCATGAATCCAAGGTCTCCCGATCAAACAGCTATATGCAGGCTGGATGTCCATGATGTAAAACACTGTATCAAACACCTCCGGCCCTACCTGGATGGGTAACGTTATTGACCCGAATACTGACCTCCTTGTTCCGTCAAAGGCCCTCACTACCAAATCACTAGGTGTGCACAACAACCCACGGGTATCTAATTTCAACAGGGCTTTCTTTGGTAACACATTCAACGAGGACCCAGTGTCTACCAGCACATGGGATAAAACAGTGCCCCGGCATTCGACAGAGATATGCAAGGCATTATTATGATCACGCCCTCGAGGCGTTAGGTCGAAATCCGTGAATCCCAGACCATGTCCAGCGTTAACATGTGCCATGACTCCCTCCAGCTGATTAACTGAAATCTCTTGCGGCACGAAAGATGTCTCAAGTACCTTCAACAGGGCATTTTTATGCGCCTCAGAACACAACAACAGCGATAGTATGGAGATCTTTGACGGGGTCTGCTGCAGGTGATCTACAATCTTGTAATCACTTTTGCGGATCAACCTCATGAATTCTTCCACATCTTTGGTTATCGGCTCTTTCTCCTTACTCCCTGAAGATTCCCCCTCAACAACTTTGCTCTTACCTCTGGCAAGCCTCTCTGCTTCAACCTCAGGTGAAGTGAAAATCCTTCCGCTCCGGGTTATACCACCCGCTCCCACTATATTGTCTACGGATCCCGCTGGCGGATCATTCAAGTCGATCTTTTCCCCATTGCAATACACCTCAGCACCATAACTCCACGGGACTGCTTTTGTGCTTTCATAAGGGACTGGCTTAGCCTTAGTAATAGTAATGGTCGGCCTTTTTGATGATGCCGAAATTGTCACTGATTTGAACGGAATGGTGATCGTAGCAATCTCCCTGCGCTCTTTCTCAGATTCTGGCTCAACAGACTTCTCTCGCCCCGCAGCCCTGTCAAACTGCAAAGTTCCTTCATCAATCAATCCTTAAATTCCCCTCTTCAAATTCTCACAGCCCTCAGGTCGACCCAAACAGTCAACACACTCTTCACTGCACCCGGGATAGACACCTCCTTTCAATAAACGCTACTTTACGCAAATCAAAGGGGTTTTCAGCTCGCTCACTTCGGAAACCAAGTTCAACTCATCCTCTACCATGATTGCATTGGCCCCAGCCCCACCATGCTTGGGCATTGGCTGCTGCGTGATATTGGGACCTTCCTTCCCGAAGTTAATAGTCGTGCTATCAAGCAAATCCTGTACTTTATGCTTGAATGCTAGACAATTCTCAATATTGTGCCCTGGTGCACCCGAATGGAAGTCACAGTGCTCATTAACATCATACCCGACTGGTGGTTGGCCAGTTGGTGGTGCTAAGGTCCTCTTCTCGACTAGCTGCAATTTCAACAAAGTTTGAAGGAGTTTTGCATATGATACCGGCGGTACCTCGAATACTCTCCTCGGTCGTGGGTTCTGAAGCCTGCGTTGATTATTATTAGGCTGCTGCTGAGCCTGCTGCTGTGGTTGTTGTCTCTGCTGCTGAGAAGGCCCTGGAATGGTTACACTTGCAACTTGCGACTGTTGACGCCAGTTCTGACCCTTATTCCTTCGTCGAGCACTGTATACGGCGTTGGTGTCACCCTGTCGTTTACCACCAAACGTCTTCTTGTTACCTCCCGCGGAACTGGACTCACCCGCTTGAATTTTACCAATCTTTACCCTGTTTTCAATGCGCTCCCCCATCAAAATCAACTCAGAGAAAGTACTCATCGAGAAGTTGAGCAACCGGTCATAGTACATTCCAGAGAAAGTTCCTATGAACATATCCATCATTTCGCGCTCCACCATTGGAGGGTGCACCCTAGCAGCCAAATCTCGCCATCTCTGGGCGTATTCCTTAAAACTCTCGCTAGACTTTT
This sequence comes from Lathyrus sativus, assembly GCA_963859935.3. Lineage (NCBI taxonomy): Eukaryota > Viridiplantae > Streptophyta > Magnoliopsida > Fabales > Fabaceae > Lathyrus > Lathyrus sativus. The sequence continues at coordinate 874,423,242 of OZ012735.1, read as the reverse complement.
GAGACATGCTCTGCAACTGGACTCGGTTAGGGGCGAGATCACTATTATATTGGTAATGTCGAACAAAAGCCTCTGCCAGCTCTTTCCAACTCCTGATCTGAGTAGGCTCCAAGCTCATGTACCACTCCAGCGATGGCCCTGACAGGCTATCCTGGAAGAAGTGCATTAGCATCTTTTCATCCTCAGAATACGCAGACATACGCCTGTAAAATGTGCGCACATGCACCCTAGGGCATGTATCCCCTTTGTACTTATCAAATGACGGTGCTTTGAATTTCAGCGGGACCCTCAACCCTGGGACTAACCCCATATTTGACATATCCAGCCCAAGAGCATTCTGGCTGGCCAATCCGTTCACTTTCTCTTCTAGCAACCTCATCCGATGGTTGTCATCCCTGGCCCTTTCATAACCCTCGTTCTAACCAGAGAACACATCCTCCTGACGATCCTCCCAGCGAGGTACTGCATCGTATCCAGCATAATCCGCATCACGACCCGGACCCGTTTGGACGTACCTGGGGTCATACCTCAGATTTCCCATCTCTTGGGCGTTGTATGCGCCAGTTCCATATCCAAGATTACCATAGCCACCAAACCCAACCTTGGCGCCAGCCATGCTGCCATACCCCATATTCACACCATTGAAGCCCTGGTTACCATTAATACCATTCATCCCGACATTCTCGACGCCCCCATTGAAACCCTGGTTGACATTACCTACAAATACCCCTGCAGTATCTGCATTGACATTCATATTACCGGTGTTCCCACCTCCGCCTACAGGATCAGTTTCTCCAGCATTCAAACCGGTTACGGGAATAACATCAGCACTTTGACGATTCTCAATTCGGGGAGAAGCAACAATGTTTTCACCATGCGGTGTCCCGTTGTTTTCAGCCCGTGCGACTATCGGTTGAACCAGATTCTGCAGCTGCTCTTGTCCTTTGGCGATGGTCTCCATGGTTTGCATGAGCAGGGCCATCCTGTCACGCATCTCTTGCATTTCGCTCTGCACGTTGTCCGTGATCTTCTTCTGGTTGATCCTTGTAGAGTAACGGTGGACCCGCTTTTCTGCAATCCTGAAAATTACCTGAATTAAAGATGCAGGAGATAAGACACACGAATCACAAACCTGTAATGCAAATATGAGTATATATGCAAGATGCAATGTGTGTCTGTGCATTAGGGATTATCATTCCCCAATTCTAGTGTGAATGTGCCAGTGCAGTGGCAGTGCTAGCAATACGGTGATTGGAGCCGAATCATAGAAAACCTCGTATATTGCAGAGAAATCCGAGAATACAATATCACTGAGTGTACAAATAAGAAGGCATGACCCCAACCAACAATCCTGGTGATGGTCAGCACAAATGCAAATAAAGCATACAAGTTATTATATGGAATGATCAAGTACTCCCATAAGCCCGGTACTCTTCTATTAACTTCTTGGTCTCTGGATGGCTTGGTCGGGTAAGCAGCCCTTCAACAAGCTGATTTCTTCGTTTGAGCACACGTCGCACGTCACCAGCAGTTTCCTCCCATGCCCCTTCTCCGAAGCGATCCTCTAACTTCCGCTTCTGAGACACAGCTTCGTTCCTGCCTTCGATGGCCTTGTTCAATGCTTTCTGGAGACTATATCTGGCCATTACCTCCTCTTCATGCTTCTCAATGCTAGCCTTCAACTGCTCTTCGAGGTCAGAAATTTGCTGCTTCAATTTATCTTCCCTCTTTTTGTTGTTGGTCAGCGTAGCATTCCATGTCTTATTACAAGAAGAGATTTCCCGGTGAGTGGCATCGAGTGCTTTCTTTTTGGACTCCAGCATGTCATGAGAGCTTCTGAACTCTTGACCCAGACGTTCGCGCTTCTTTTTCTCCTCAGTCAACTCAGCACCTAGCCTGTTTACTAATTCGATCTGCTGTTGGAAAGAACGTACAGCCTTATTCTTCTCACCCCGCATCTGAGCTAGCTCCTTCTCTAACTCTTCATTAATCTTCATCAAGGCTTCCTTTTCTTTCACAACTCGCTCGTAGACCTCCATAGTGACAGTGGTTGGCTCTTCCACCGGAATACGAACAGGGACCGGCGCAGCTGGAAATGGCATCAGTAACTGTCTTGCTCTCTCCTGGATCCAAACTTTATAGGGTGTATATGCCTGACAATCATTCTTCCCCAACAGTGGCTTCCCTTTCCTGTTAATACGCATCCAGGCATGCCGAAGCTTGGTTAGTAACTCTCCACTCAAATCACCGGTGAAGTACAGAGATTCCTGTACTTCTTCCTCCTGAGGTGGGTTCTTCAACGCATATCCAAACTGGCGAACAAATAGAGATGGGTTGTAATTGATGCACCCTTTTCTTCCTATCAAGGGAACATTAGGGTACCCAGAACAACTGAAAATAAGCTCAGACCCCAACAAGTCTCGGTCAAACCACTCAATGTCTTCAGAAGATAGCCTCATCATACGCTCTGGCCAGTCAGCTGTAGTTGCACTATCCACAAAAGGTCCCTTCAAGGGAAGATGGCTCTTAAACCACATGTACAGCAAAGGCACGCAACAAGAGACGTTCTTGCCTCTCCTGTTCTCATTTCTGTAGTGCATCGAATGGTAAAAGTCTCCGATCAGTGTAGGTACCGGGTTGCCAGCAGCAAACAGATGAAATGCATCCATGTCCACGAAGTTTGGGAAGTTGGGAAACAGCACTATCCCGTAAATGCATAGAGCCAAAATAGCGTTAAAGACCACCCAACACCCATTCTTGGCGTATTCGTGAGCCTTACCAACCAGAAACTGGAGAGAGAACCGGGAACCCCTCGCCAAGAAGTCATCAACAGCTCGGAAGCATTCATGTGCAAGGCCTTAGCTAAATCCTCCAACTTGGGCTCAGCGGCAGAGTGAATGAAAGGAACTGCATTCTGTACCGGTAGCTCAGTAAACTCCACATACTCCTCCATGGTAGGCCCCAAAATGAAGTCAGCAAATGTGAAACACCTCAAAGTCGGGTCATAGAATTGCATCAAGGTGTACAGCCCATTCAATTCATCATCAGTTGATTTGCAAACCAGACTCAACAGCCGTCCGTAGCTCTGCCTGAAGCTTCTACGGACATCCTCATCTACAAGAGAAATCAGACCCAGGGGAGGAGTAATGTCAGGAATAGGTAGCTTGTAGGCAACTGTCATCCTCAAACCAGCCATGATCAATACTCAGGAGTCCAGACACTAGAACCAGGGAATATGCAAATGCACCTGCAGCACAGACGCACGTTAATGGGATGCAATGATAATGATTATGCAAACAATGCAATGCAAGCAACATGCAACAGGGGCCAAGTGCTATAGCTGAGAAGCCTGAACTATATCAAAAGTCTCAAATAGACCCTCCAGAATTCCTCAAACCCTGGTCTCAGATAGACCCAATGCAACGCTCCAACACTGGTCTCGGATAGACCTCATAACATAACTCCAACTGGTCTCTGATAGAACTCAAACCATAACTCTGACTGGTCTCTGATAGACCTCACAACTATCCATAAATACTCAGGATCTCAGATCAAGAAATAACCGGTATCTGAAGGTCTAGTTACCTGCATAACCCCAAACCCTCTCACAGGTAGGTGTCCTAGTAACTGACAAAGGTATGGCATCCTATGCGGTCGTCGGCGTCACAGACTTTCAGGAGTGACGATACGATTCCCAGAAGGAGTGGCATCATCGAATCCTGAAGAGGCCTCACTTAGCCAACTTCCAAATGATCGGTCCCCAGAGTCGACAATCCAACTAACCAGCAACCCGAGCCACCCAAAGGGCAGGACAGGAGGCCAACCAGAAGAACCTCGTCTGAGTGTAAATTTCGCGGGACACTAGGACATGCAAAGCACGTGCGCGCCCACTAATCTCTACTCTAAGTCTAGGTGCACTCAAGCCCAGGTCCGGCTTATCTCTCAATCATGTAACACCCGTCACACCCCAATACAGCAATCATAACAATAATATAATGCTGAAAGGTAAATACAGAAATGTAAATCCATACAAAATCCTCGACGGGAAAACAAGCGCTAGGATTGACTCTCTTAAGGGACGTTGGATCCCAAATGCATAAGGAACTATCGCAGTCCTTAGCAGCCAGGGGACGTTGGCTCCCCAGCAGAGTCGCCAGTTGTCGCTACTGCGAAAATCGGCGCCCGCTGACAGAAGAGTCGCCACCGTGCGTTATTTATCCCAACAGAGAGAAAGGAAACGCTCGAAGTAAACCTCGCAAAAAACGGGAAAGGTATGGTCATCGCAACCAAAACCTGGATTCGGGAGTCGGTTACACAAGGGGAAGGTATTAGCACCGCTCACGTCCATCGTACTCGATGGGATCCATGCTTGCTTGGTTTGCACGGATTACATTTCTATCTAAACTAAAGGATGAGGTCTGAAAAGAAAAGAAAACATGACTCGGTAAAGCATCGCACTTTATGCCTACGTATTCCCGTCTGGAACGAGAAATCAGAGTCAACGTAGTTCGCCTAACTACGGGTGAAGGTGGGGAAGGTTGCTCGCTAGGATATCGCATCCTATGCCTACGTACTTCCACACAGCATGGAAGATCAGAGCAAACGTAGTTCGGGCTACGCACAACACAAGTTGTTCAAGTGTTTTTTATGAAAAAATCTCACCTTAAACAAGGGTTTTCTTATTGCAAAAAGGTTGGTGTTTGTTCAAATCTTTTGACGGAAGAAATGAATTGATCTCTGTTATAACCTTTATTAATGTTTTTCTGTTGTTTTGAGGAAAGAAGAAATGACACTCTACAAATCCTAGGGTTGAAAGGGAATAAAATCTACCCTAATGTTATCATGCATGGGTTAAGACCTAATGTCTATCATGCTCCTCTCTTGCGCAGAGAGAAACAGAGATCCTAAGGGAATAAACGGAAACAGAAACAGCAGATATATACAATAAAGCAGTAAAATGCATGGATGCAACAATACAAGCGAGGCAAGGGAGTCCCACTCAACCTCGAACCTAGAAAACAATAGGCAAAAGTGAACAGGATTCACTTTCAACCCAGCAAGGTAAACAGCAAACAATACGGTCAGGGAAATTCACACAATACATCAAGAAATAAAACAGCAAAAAGCTAAACAGCAAAAGCAATCTTCATCAGCATCAGCAACCATCTTCAGGCTTCAAGCAAGCATCAGTCTTTGATCTTCAATCTCCCAATGGCTTTTCTTCAAGTCCCAATCTCCAAGCTGAGGAATCAATCACAAGAATAAACTGGGTGTTAAACAATTAGTTGACCACCAAAGGTGGCAAACAGACTGCTAACAACACATAGGATATTTTCTCTCAAGAGTTCTATCTCTTAGACACTATCACCAAGCCTTCCAAAGGAAGGGGGTGAGTATCTTAGAGAGACTCTGCATCACAGAGAAGGATGGAGGCAATCAAGACCTTCCATGTTTGAGAATCAAGTTGTCTACTCTAGAGCTCTGCCTACCTCCTAAATCCTACAAACTTCAACAGCTGCCAGCAAGAGATACTCCTCATCAACTCTGGAAGTTGGTCTTCATTCTCTAATCTTCAAATGGGCTTCATCATCTCAGTCTTCAGCTCAAACCCCAAGCCCCAAACAAACCCAATACCCCACACCGACAAATAATAACCCTAAAGAGGGCACACCACACAATTAATCAAATACAAGCAATATACTAGTAGCAGTAGGGAATCCTAATATTTTCTAAGGGATCTATTATCTACCCATAACCCCTATAGTCCCATACCCCAAAAATCAAATCAAAATTCCTAAAAGAAATGATTTATCTCACATATGTTCACTTAAAACCCTAATTTTAACCACTCTAATCTCACCTAATCAAGTCATCTAAAAATCAATCCTAAAATTATGAATTAAATCCTATATACAAGTTGAGGGTCTAAGCTAATCACCCAAAAAAGAATGGACCCTAAATCTAAAGGGAACTATTAGAACTAAAATCAACAAAATTATGTACTAAACTAAACTCATTAAAAAGCTGTTTACAAGAGAAATATACAAAAAATACTAAAACCAAATAAAATTCTACTTTTATTATTTATTATTTTTCTTAACAGAATTATTGACCTATAGCAAAAACAAGCAATTAAAAACATCAATTTTCTGATTTTTTATGATTTTTTAAAGATGCTAGAATATTAAAGAAAATAAAAATCACAAAAAAAGAATTAAAATGGGGAGGGGGTGCCAGAAGTAACCACGCCCAGTTATATTGATCATTGGGCCAGAGGATGTGGGGTGCAAATAGGAGGCGTGTCTGGGCCCATCTAATCAGAAAATCAAATTAAAAAAACAAAAGAAAAAAGTTAAACGCGCGGTGCAAATAGCAGGGATTGTGAGTGTAATTTGGTTGGGCTTGGCTATGGGGGGTGGGGATATCAAATTTTAATCCAGGCCCAGGAAATGGTTTAATGGAACGCTGTGTTCCATGGCTTCGTATTTCCCTCCGTTTTGTTGATTTAAACCTGGACCACACGATGAGTTTCCCAGTCAACCCAGTCCAACCTCATCTAACGGCCATGAGTCATCGTCCCAAAATGACATTTAGGGTTTCAGTTTTTTTCTCATCCATGCACGTGATTTCTTCAGCCTCGTTCTCACTCACCACTCAACTAAATGGCACTACCTAAAGATCAAATTTTATCTACTCATTACCCTCTTCAACACCCTGCCCTTGGTTTCCCTTAAAGCCTCTCCAAAAACTAAACCCGATGGTTGTAAGTCTTGGGCACAACTGAAATATCTCTGATATGCATGCTAAGGAAACCTTCTGAAACCTATACTAGAGTGTTCTATGAGTTGTGGTGATCATGCTAAACATAAAAACTAAGATCATAGTGCCCTAACCTAGGAGTTATAGATCAAGAAAGTTGAACTGCCCTAATCCTAACCTTCACTAATGGCCATAACAGATGGTGTACATGTTCTTATATCCTAACCTAGCCTTTCTATACTACAAATAACAACTAACATGGTATAAATAAAGAGATGTGGATTGAAGTGCATACCTTGAGATTTGATGAAAACAGTTGTAAATCTTTGCACTAGAGACCTTGGCAATCCTCTCAAATGATCCTTGGAGTATGGGGAGCTTTCTGTTTGCAAAGGAAATGGAGGGAAAAGCTTGTATCCTTGGCTGCAACTTTGGTGTACAATCTTGAGTTTTGGGAAACAGCTCCTTAAACCTCCATTAATGGACCTTGCATCGTGCTCATTCACACTCACAATATACCAAAGACTGAAAATGAAGAACTCTCTTGAACAGAAATGGAAGATTATGAAGGTTCTTTCACTTGCTTGGAATTGAAGAAATCTCTTAATTCTCTCTATTCTCCTTGTATCTTCACCAACCTTTTGCACTAATGGACTCAATTCAATATATAGAGGATGATGGACAGATCTAGAAGTTTCTGGATTGATCTTAGAGGATTCTAGAATGTGGTGGAAGAATGTGGAAATTCTCATGACATGATATTTTGATATCTCATGGTATCTCCTTACAATGCACTTACAGCCCTTCAAAATCTCCTCACATGCCAAATTGGAATGATATGTAAGCTCCTTGCCTTGAAATTTACCTTATGCCAAGTTTTCCATACTTGCCTTATTATGCAAGTAACAAAAATACAAAGCAAGTCCAAAATTTAAACCCTAACTCAAAAAGGTGGCTGAACCAATGTCTTTAAAATGTTGTTGGGATTCAATTTGGTATATTACATGACCCATTTTGGATTTGTAGATCTCTCAAACCAATTTTCAACTTGAACTTTTTCAAGTTATATGCCTTTTTTAAGTCATTTTCCACCAACTTTTATCAAGTCTTGTTCCATGCATTTCCAAACTTCCATGACCTTGTTTATAGACTTAAAATGACATTTTGATCAACTTTGATGTTGGGAAGTTTTTCATTTGAAGCTTCGTTGTATGAGTTTTGGGCATAGGCTAAGAATGACCTGTAATTCTCAAATGACCAAAATACCCTTTGCTTGCCAAGACCATAAGTAGAGTTCCACAAATCATATGAAGGCATACCATACTTTTATAGAAAGCTAAGACAATAAGGAAAAACTCTTATGTTGTCCATAAATCCATTTGAAATCTCCTTGAAGGTCAAAAGTTGCTTAGAAGACAGACAACTTTCACAGACAAATTTCAGTGCCCTCAGATGACCTGTAACTTGCAAGAGCTATAACTTGAGTTCTATAAATCATCTTGATGACTTCCACCACTAAAATTAAAGCTATGAAGATAATCTACAAGTTTTCATGTGGACCAGAAATTCATATGAAGCTTGCATCTTGAGTTACATTGCTTTGAAGTTTGACCTAAATGAGGGGATTTTACACTGAAACCCTAATTTGGTAACTCCTCTTCTCCTTGATTCCCGTTGATTTTTCTTGGGCACAACACCATACCCATATTTAGATAGCAAATAATGAATCCCACATTCTTCAAATGGTCCTTGATGCCTTTCAATCAATCATTTGACCTAGGGTTGACCCAGATAAAACCCTAGTTGACTGACTTCAACTGAGGCGCTTGCAATCATTCCAATGACTTGGTTACTCCTCAAAAATGATCATTTAGGCTCTTCATAACATCCATACACCCTCCATACTCTTGGATCATAGCTCACACTTCCTCTTATGATCCCCAAATAACCTCAAGATAGGGGAGAACTCACTGATCAACTTGTCAAATCTTCAAAGCTCAAATTCTTCCCTGATGACCTGAGTAGTCTTGAATATGAATGAAACCCTTGAATATGCCTCTTGAGATAAGAATAGCACTTGATCCACTGATTAAGATGGCTTGCTTATGCTATGCAATGCAGATGAATACACTATGTACATGATGACAATGCAAATGATTATGCAATTGAAACATAAACCTAGGTTAGAAAAGGTTGGGCAAATTTTGGGGTGCAACAGCCAACCATTATTTTTATTCATGTTTTGTCTAATATTGAAAGTAGGTGTATCATAAGAGTGTTGTGTGCTTTTGAACCATTTGAATATCATCCTCTAATACTTGTTTCATTCCTTGCTTTCGTAAATTGGTTTGCTTTAACGAATGACTTTTGTTTAGGGACAAACAAAATGATAAGTTGGGGAGAGTTGTTAGGGACCAATTGGTACTAATTTTTATATATTTTATCGGTCCCTTTTGCCAATTTTTTAGTAAAATCGCACAATTTTTTATCACAATTTAGTAAATATTCAATTTAAGTTATTTTATTTTGTTTCGAATAAATATTTCACTTTTTCTCTAGTTTTTGTAGAATTTATGACAAGAAAAGAAAGATCTCCAGAGCAACTCTTGAAGATAAAAGTTTGGGAAAGGAATTGATGAGGAAACACAAAACAAAGCAAGCAATTCTTAAACTGGGTAGTTCGCGCCGCGAACTGGGTGAATTCAGCCACTTGCAAAATTTGTGACACATGTCATGTGTTGGAAGAAAAACCACTTTTGTGTAGGGTGGCGCCCCATAGCCTATTAAATGCACTTTTTCCTTGCATGTAAGACATAATCATTCCATCCTAGAGTCTTAGTATCTCTTAGACTTGTACGAAGATTTTGAGGAGAGATTTCAAAGGATTTTCTTGTCTTTGGAGGAGTTTTTCATGAAAGAGGAAATTCTTGAAGATTTTTCTGTGTACTCAAGAAACATGATGAACAACTAAATCCCATTCTTGTCAAGCTTGAGGTAGTAGTTATCCTATGTTGTTTATGTAATATTACTATCCTTGCATGTAACAAACTACATTTGGTATAAGGAATTATATTTTCTCTTTACATTGAAAAATCAGAATTGAATTATTGTTGTGAAAGATAATTTAATTCTTGACCTAAGATATTTTTCCAAGTAGAGAATAAATTGTAGAGATAGACTTATTCACTACTTTTCTATTTATGTTAAACATTCAAGATTATTATATCAATAGTTAGATGGAGAGATCGTCTAAGGATTTTTATAATAATTGTCACAATCTTATTTAGACATAAATATTATTAAGAGGACACTTGAATACTATGAATGGAGTTTGAATGCATGCATGTCATATTGAGAACATATAAAGAACAAAGATAATGAAACTCAATCTTGACAAGGTTTCTAAACTTTATTCTAAAACCATTTTTATTGTCTTATTTTTCTTATAAGTAAAAAGAACGATTTATTCATCAACAAACAACTTGAATATCTTTGAACTTACAACAATCGAAATTATAGGACGGCGGTAATAACACCAATCTCTGTGGATACGATATTAAAAATATTTGCCGGAAATAATTCTCCTATTATTATTCTTTAACCAAATAATTCTTCTTTAAATTTAGCCTTTATTTCCGCATTGAATTCCTTAGAACCTCATTCCAACCTAGCTAAACATAGTAACACCTGATAACACTAGATTGATTACGAGTCCCTGTGGGATCGATATTTTTATTACTACGCTATAGACTGTGCACTTGCAGTTAGTTTAGTTAGACTCAGAAAGTCGCGATCAAGTTTTTGGCGTCGTTGCCGGGGACTTTTATAGTCAATAGTAGAACTCTGTTACGCTGTATATACTAGGTTAACTACTTTATTCCCCTTTTACTCGTTCGTCGATTGTATGCCAATTACTCGCTCTCAAAGCGAAAATTTGCTACCAACAATCGCCAAACTTGAGCGCTTCCTACACTTGGGAAGACGATTCATAGAACATTAACGAAGACGTAATATTCCCGAACTTCTTACTCATACTCCTGAATCTGGTGAAGATTCGAAAATGGCTGAAGGACCTCAGAATAGACCTCTGAAGGATTACGCTACTCCATCTCAACTAGAGCCTCACAGTAGCATTACTGCCCCCGCTATCAATCAGAATGATTTCAAACTAAAACCATCATTGCTGTCAGCTGTACAACAACATCAATTTTCCGGAAGTGAAACGGAAGATCCGAATGAACATTTAACGGAGTTTGTGCAGTATGCCGATACAGTGAAGGCTAATGGCGTAACCCCAGACGCAATAAGACTTCGTCTTTTTCCTTTCTCTCTTAGAGATAGAGCTTGGGCTTGGTTGCAATCATTTTCGTCCAACTCCATTACGACGTGGGAACAGTTAAAGAATGTTTTCTTAGTGAGATACTGAAGGTGAGAAAATACTTAGAAGGGGGGTTGAATAAGTATGACAGAAAATAATCAAAGATAAAAACTCAAGTATTTTTATCCTGGTTCGTTGAACTCAACTACTCCAGTCCACCCTTTTCAAGAGTGATTTGCCTTTCTCAACAAGGACTTAATCCACTATTCAAATCAACTGATTACAAATAGCAACACCTAAGAACAACTGTTCTTAGTCTTCTCAAGAGCTACTGATCTAACCTAGATCCTCTTAAGGAAAACAACACCTAAGAACAACTGTTCTTAGTCTTCTCAAGAGCTACTGATCTAACCTAGATCCTCTTAAGGAAAACTTCCTTTACAAATTAATGTAATACAATGTAAGAGTAATAAATTGCTTCTATGAAAGCTATAAACACAACTGTGTTATTTCTCAAAGTTTAGAACAAAGTATGAACAGCAAAGAATATGAGAGCTTGAGAGTTTTTCGCGTGAGAGTGTTCTTGCAATAATTTCGTCACTTGAAGAATGAGCTATGATTTCCTTTATATAGCCACTTGAATATTGGAGAGAATATTTTACCGTTGGAGAAGATATTTCCAATATCAAAAAGGTACAGTCCTTTGTACTATTGCAGCAGAGAGACGGCGCACAAATAGTGGGTGTAGCAATTGTCTGCTGAGCTGTGAATTTACCATATGTGGAATGTATCAGAGGAATAATCTTCTTGCAGAGATTTATGTCTATCCCAATTAAGGAAAGATTTGCTGGCATATTCCAACGGATATATTAAAATAATCTTCTTCAAATAATTCTTCAGATAGTTCAGATCAACAATCAATATCAGAGTCTTCAGTCTTCAGAATCTTCTGGAAACTTCAGAGCCTAAGATGTTCTTCAGATGTTGCTGAATCAGAGTCTGGTGCAGCTGTGTGCTTGAAGCGTAACATGCTCTTAGATCAGAGTCTTCACTCAGATCAGAGTCTTCTCTCATTCAGAGTCTCTTCACTCAGAGTCTTCTTTCATTCAGATTCTTGATAATATATGCAGCGTGTTGTATCTTCAGAATCTTGATGACTAAGCTCTTATACTTCAGATTCTTCTAATCTTCAGATGCTCTTGAGCCATTCAGAATTTATTGTTCACATCAACTTTGCTCTTTAAGATTAAAATCTTTTGTGCCTGTAGAAAACAGTTTAGAACAAATTTAGAGAGTATAATTCTTGTATACAAATTATCATTAATGTTATCATCAAAACATAGAGATATTACTAAGACACAATCTGTGCTCTTACAATCTCCCCCTTTTTGATGATGACAAAACATGAGAAATTTGTTCAATAAAAATATGAATTAAAATTACTCCCCCTGAGATTAACAATCTCCCCCTGAAATGAATACTCTAATGGAATTAGATACTTCCCTTTCTGGTTGAGTACATTTCAGATTCAGAGCCTGATTGAAGCCTGGTTGACATATGTTTGACTTCTAGAGTCAAAGCTTGATGCCATATTAAAGCTTGATGCCAGATGAACAACTTCAGAACACCTGGTTGTTTATCTTGCCATTTCCTGTCTTGAGTTATCTTTTAGATCATAGTACTCAAGGTTAGATATCAGAGTCTGGTCTACTCAGATTTAGCTATTTTTGATCAGGTTCTGAAAAGATAGATCTCAGGAAAAACTTCAATGAAATTTGTCAGATTTTTTTAATAATATCTGGGACACTTAAATTCAAAGAATGTTAGTAACATGTCTGACTTAGTTCAGATAATTGCTTATAGATTTGAACAATCAGATTCTATTTTGTTTCTCCCCCTTTTTGTCATAATCAAAAAGAATTTTAAAAGACAGTAAAGATGCAGAAGAAACACATATCCAGATAAGCAAAAAGATCATTGTCATTAAGTCAAGAGAACATCCAGATTCAGATAAAAGCAAACAAAACATATCAGAAGAAAACCAAAACAAAGCAAAACATGAAAAACTTGTGCAAAACATCAAGTAGGTTTAGCAGATGAGGCTTGTTGAGAAGCAATGAGTTGCAGCAGTGCTGTAATCCTTTCTGAATTTTCATCTTGCTTAGCCATCCAAGTTTTCATTTCTTCATTTGTTTTCTTTTGATCAACCATAAAATCCTTAAGTTCTTTGACATCCTTCTGAAGATCTGTAGATTCTGAAACAGTAGATTCTGAAACAGTCTGAGTAACATCAGGTGCAGGAATTTCTGGAGGTGGAGGAGCTTCTAGAAGAAGAATAGGAGGAGTGTTTCTCTTAATCCATTTTTGATAAGCAGCAAACCTTACTTTTGACAATCTAAGACATTGAGTCCTGATTTTCAAAGCCTCCCTATTCAGTCTGTAAAGATATTTCTTCCAAACAGCGTTAGCAGCCTCTTTGTCCATAGTAGTCATGCAAACATCCATAATGTCAGCAAAGTCTGAGACATTATCCTTATCAAAATCTCTTAACAGAGTATAAACACGTGATCCCAATTCTGCTTCATCAGGGATTCTGGGTTTTCTTGGTTGGGTTGGTTGTGTTTGTGGTGTTTGTTCAGAAGTTTGAGGTTGTGAAGATGGATGTTCAGATGTTTGTGGTTCAGAAGGTTGAGGATTGATTTGTGGTTCAGATGTTGGTTGGTTGGTTTGTGGTTCAGATGTTTGTTGGTCAGAATGTTGTGGTTGAGGTATTGAGGGAATTGGTTGGGTTTCTGTTGGTTGTGGAGTGTTTTGGATTTCAAGAGGTTGTGGAGTGAGAGTTTGAGTTGGGGAATTTTGTGGAGAAGGTGGATGTTCAGAAGTTGGAGATTTAAACAGCTGTTTCCAAACACTCTCAGAACGAGGTTGTTTGAGATCATTCAAGCATTCATTAATGTAACCAGATGATTCATCATCAGATGATGCATCAGAGTGGTTAGATTTTTCAGAAATTGAAGATAAATTGACAGACTGGTTTAAAGGTGTGACATCTAATATCTCATCAGGATCAATGAGATATTCAGGTTGTTCAGAGTGTTCAGGGTGAACATCCTCTGGAATGGTATATTCTGGGATAGTGTTTTGTGGTTGTGGTGTTGTTTGTTGAGTTTGTTGTGGAATTTCTGTTTGTATGTTTGTTGGTTGCTTGGATTGTGGTGTATGAGGGGGGACAGAAGATGGTTTAGAGATAATAGTTTTAGAAGGTCTGGATCTTCTAAATCTAAGTGGGGAGTCAGAGGGTGTGGGGGTATCAGAATGATGAACAGGATTAGAATCAGTGTTAAATACCTGTTTCAGAGTATCTCTAATTTCTTCAAAAGTTGCTGCAGGAGGATTTGGTTGAACCTTCTTCAGCTTCTTCCTTTTCTTCTTCTTTTCAGCATTTGAATGCTTCCTTTTCTTCTGATGACCTTCACTATCAACTTTTCTCTTACGTCTTCTTTCCCTTGTCAAATCAGGAAGAACTTGGCCTTCCTTCTGCAAAAGATTGGCAGGAATCTCAACACCATCTCTTAGGCAGCGAGCAACATACTCAGCAATAATTTCTCTAGGTTCATCTGAGGTGAATAAAGGAAAATCCTTAACAGGAATCCTTCTTCCCCTAACTTCTTCAGAGTTAGTTTTCCTTGGTTTCTCAGATAAATCATCAACCAGTTTCATCCTTCTCAAAGTTAAACCGTTTATTTCAGAGCCAATGATATAAGTCAGATCTTCTGTCAACCCAGCCTCTTGCAGATGCGCCACAAGTTGGTTTTCTATCAGAATATCTGAAATCAGCCTTCCCATAGGGATCCATGTTCTGACTTTTCCAGATTTATCTCTGGCTGTTTCCCTTGTTTCCTTGACGTGAGACACCAGATGATTAAACAACAAATATGGAAGATCAATCTGAATGTTTTGGTGTAAACAATACATGAAGTAAAGTTGTTCAGCATTAACATAATCAGAAGAGTTTGAAGAGGGTCTGTGAAAGATGGTGCTCATGAAAATCTTAGCCCATATCTTGTAAGTGGGTTTCAAGAACTTAACCTTCTTACAAGGTTCACCAATAGTACAGATTTCTTGACATACATCTTTCAGGTCTTCACGCGCAGAAGACAGAGAGGTTACTCCATCAGTTGCCTTAAAACCTATGAGTTTCCTTATCAGGTTTTCAGTGATAACTATCTTTTTTCCCAGCACAGAGGAGTGAATGAACTTTGGAGTAGCATATGCATGGATCCAGAACTCCTTCACTAACGTTGGATACACAGGACCCATAAGCCTGTCAAAGTAACCGTCCCAGCCTTGTGCTTTGATTGAAGAAATCAGATCAAACCCATTTTCAGCAAGATCTTCTAAGTCCACGAAACTTTCACACAGAACTTCTAGTGAATCAACAGCAGTTAGGAGAGTGCGTACTGGTTCTATGACAGTGGTAGCATTCTTGGTAGTAACAGCGTTTGAAGTAGATGCCATTGTTGACGATGATGAAGAAGATGAAGATTTCTGAGTTCTTTTAGGGTTTGCAAAGAGAGAGAACAACAAACAAAAGCGCATATGTGTTTGAGAATGTGAAAAGTGTGAATGTGTTATGAGAATGGTTTATATAGACAAATAAAGCAAGCATGGGAAACACAACAGACACACATAGGACACATACGCACGTTTGCATTAAATGAAAAGTAATCATTTTTAATTATGATATGACATTTGGGGGAAAATCAAGACAGATTGAGATTTTCAAAGCAATACCTTAAACATCATAATCAGTAGGTGTACTCCATCTTTTCAGATTCTGAGTGACACGTGTTTGCTTGCATGTGATTCTATAACTCTTAAGAAATGAAACGTTTTCAACTTTCAGATCCTCTGAGATGGTCAGTTCAGAGTTTCACACACAAAAAAAAATTCACAGATAAATTAAACAAGCAAGACAGATGAAATACTTCAGAGTGTTAAACACTTAGCATCTGAGAAGTTGACTCTGAGAAATATTACTCTGGACAAAAATCCATACAAATATTTTTCAGAATAAACTTAAACCTATCTTCAGCAAGGGGTTTTGTGAAAATATCTGCCCATTGATAATCTGTATCAACAAAGGCTAAATTTATTACACCCTTCTGAACATAGTCTCTGATGAAATGATGTTTAATCTCTATATGTTTGGCCTTAGAGTGTAAAATTGGATTTTTGGATAAACATATAGCAGAAGTATTATCACAGAAGATAGAAAGATTACTCTCATAGATTTGATAATCTTCTAGTTGACTCTTCATCCAGAGCATCTGAGTGGAACATCCAGCAGCAGCAATGTATTCTGCCTCTGTGGTTGATAGTGCAATTGTTGGTTGCTTCTTGCTGTACCACGAGATCAGATGACTTCCAAGAAACTGACAGCTTCCAGAAGTACTTTTGCGCTCAACTCTATCTCCAGCATAGTCAGCATCACAGAATCCAACTAGTGAATATTCGTCAGATCTTCTGTAACACAAACCAACATTAGCAGTACCTTTCAGATACCTTAGAATCCTCTTAACAGCAGTTAAGTGTGATTCTCTAGGATCTGATTGGAATCTAGCACATAAACAAACACTAAACAGAATGTCTGGTCTAGAAGCAGTCAAATAAAGAAGAGATCCTATCATACCTCTGTAGAGTTTCTGATCTACCTTCTTACTTACCTCTTCCTTACCTAGAGTGCTTGTAGGATGCATTGGAGTCTTTGCCATTTTTCTATCCAGCATGTTAAACTTCTTCAGAAGCTCTTTAACATACTTGGTCTGATGTATGTAGGTGCACTCTGGAGTCTGATTTACTTGGATTCCCAGAAAGAATCTCAGTTCTCCCATCATGCTCATCTCAAATTCTGCCTGCATACATTTAGCAAACTCCTTTCCAAGCATAATATTTGTTGATCCAAAAATAATATCATCTACATAAATTTGACAAATCAACAAATCTTTCTTAATGGTTTTA
Organism: Lathyrus sativus; assembly: GCA_963859935.3. Lineage (NCBI taxonomy): Eukaryota > Viridiplantae > Streptophyta > Magnoliopsida > Fabales > Fabaceae > Lathyrus > Lathyrus sativus. The sequence continues at coordinate 874,406,144 of OZ012735.1, read as the reverse complement.
CAAAATAGTGTGGTATCCACTTTTCCTCTGATGAAATTTTTCTTCAGAAGAAAATTACTCAACCTCTCATACCAAGCTCTGGGAGCTTGTTTTAGTCCATAAAGAGATTTTTTCAGTTTGTAAACATGATCTGGAAAATTTTCATTTTCAAAACCAGGAGGTTGGTGGACATACACTTCCTCTTCTATAATTCCATTAAGAAAAGCACTTTTAACATCCATCTGATAAAGAGTGATGTTATGTTGTGCAGCAAATGAAATAAGCAAGCGTATAGACTCTAACCTTGCAACAGGAGCATATGTTTCTGTGTAGTCTATGCCTTCTTGTTGACTGTAGCCTTGAGCAACCAGTCTTGCTTTGTTCCTTTCAACTTCTCCTTTCTCATTAAGTTTATTTCTGAAAACCCATTTTGTTCCAATGACATTGAAACCTTTAGGTCTTGGAACCAGATCCCAGACTTCATTCCTTGTGAATTGATTCAGCTCCTCTTGCATAGCTAAAATCCATTCATTATCTTCCAGAGCCTCATCAACAGATGTTGGTTCTATAATTGACACTAAGCCACAGAAGGAAGATTCAGAAGTTCTGAGAAATGCTCTTGTCCTTATTGGATCATCTTTCTTTCCAATTATCACATCCTCTGGATGAGAAGCTTTCATTCTGGAAGAAGATCCTCTGACTGTTGGTCTTTCAGAAATATGCAGATTGTCAAGTTGGGAAGTTAGAGGCGTAGCATCTGGGTTTGCTTCAGAGTCTTTGTCTTCAGTCTTGTCTGCCTCTGAGCCTTCAGAGTCTGTGAGAATAACTTCTCTATCTGCAGAACTTTCAACTTGCTTTGGCTTTTCAGAGCCAAGCTTATCATCAAATCTAACATGAATAGATTCTTCCACAATCTGTGTTTCAGTATTGAATACTCTGTAGCCTTGAGAGCGTTCAGAATAACCAAGCATGAAACACTTCTGTGCTTTGGAATCAAACTTGTTCAGATGATCTTTAGTGTTAAGCATATAACAAATACATCCAAATGGATGAAAATAAGCAATGTTGGGCTTTCTGTTTCTCCACAATTCATAGGGAGTCTTTTCCAGAAGAGGTCTTACAGACACTCTGTTCTGAATATAACATGCTGTATTTATTGCTTCTGCCCAAAAGTATTTTGCCAGATTTGTCTCGTTGATCATGGTTCTGGCCATTTCTTGCAATGTTCTATTTTTCCTCTCTACAACTCCATTTTGTTGTGGAGTTCTAGGACAGGAGAAATCATGTGCAATTCCTTTTTCAGAAAAATATTTTTCAAAATATTTGTTTTCAAATTCACCACCATGATCACTTCTGGCTTTTATAATTTTGAAATCTTTTTCATTCTGGACTTGTTTACAGAAGTCAAAGAACACAAAATGTGACTCATCCTTGTGTTTTAAGAACTTTACCCATGTCCATCTACTATAGTAATCAACAATGACTAATCCATACTTCTTGCCTCTGATGGATACAGTTTTCACTGGTCCAAACAGATCAATATGAAGTAATTCTAGTGGTCTGGAAGTAGAAGCAACATTTTTTGATTTAAAAGATGTTTTTGAAAACTTCCCTTTTTGGCATGCTTCACAAAGAGCATCTGAAGTGAACTTCAGATTAGGAAGTCCTCTGACCAGATTGAGTTTATTAATCTGAGATATACGTCTCATATTAATATGTCCCAATCTTCTATGCCAGACCCATTGCTCATCATTCACAGATAAAAGGCATTTTACATTTTGAACTTTAAGTTCTGAAAGGTTAATTTTGTAAATGTTGTTTTTCCTCTTTCCACTGAATAGGATTGAACCATTCTTTTGACATACAGCTTTGCAACATTTTTGATTAAAGATGATATCATAACCATTGTCACTTAATTGACTTATGGACAATAGATTATGTTTCAATCCTTCAACTAACAGAACATTAGAAATAGAGGGTAGGTTACCATTACCTATTGTACCAAAGCCAATGATCTTGCCCTTCTGGTTCCCTCCAAATTTCACGTCCCCTCCAGATCTAAGTTCCAGGCTTTGGAACATAGACCTTTCGCCCGTCATATGTCGTGAGCATCCAGAGTCCAGGTACCATGATTGGTGTCTGGATTTTGCTGCTAAGAACATCTGCAACAGGTATTATTTTACTTTTAGGTACCCAGATCTTCTTGGGTCCTTTGGGGTTAGATGTTCTGTGGTTTTGCCTAAACTTCTGTTTTTCAACATAGTGTTTATTCTGGCTAGCCCTTGGCTTAAACACATAAGTACTCTTTTCAGAGCTTGTATGTTTAATATCATTCAGATGACCAAACTTAAAATGAGAATACAGAGGAGTCTTCTTGATGAAGAGTTTATCAACAGATTTTGGATTGCTTCCAGAGGAAGATTCACATCCAATGCCTCTTCTGTTGTTCCCACTAACACCATAGATCATAGAAGCAATTTTGCTTCTGTCTATGCTTTTAGTGAGGAATCTTTTAAAACTGGAGTCATATTTTTCTAAAATATTTTCACTTGACTCTGTTTCAGTATCAGATTCTTGTTGAATTGTTTCTAAATCATTTTTGAGTTTTAAATTTATTTCTTTCTGCTCAACAAGTTCTGTTCTCAGAAGATCAATCTCAGATTCAAGATTGCTTTTCAGCTTCTTGTATTTGAGTTTAATCTTGTTGTAGCTTTCCAACATGTCAGATAAACTTTCAACAAGTTCAGCTCTGGAGAGTTCAGAAAATACCTCTTCAGAGTCAGAGTCTGATTCTGACTCAGATTCAGATGATGACGTTCCTTCATCTTGATCATTTGTGTTGGCCATCAGCGCAACATTTGCACATTCTTCCTCAGATTCAGAAGATGATTCAGATTCATCTGAGTCATCCCATGTAGCCATCAGAACCTTTTTCTTTTTATCAAACTTCCTTTTGGGTTTTTCCTTTTGAAGTTTGGGACATTCACTCTTGTAGTGTCCAGGTTCTTTACATTCATAGCAAGTGCCCTCTTTCTTGCCAGATCTTCTGTGTCCAGAAGATTCTCTCTTTTGATCAGATCTTCTGAAGTTGTTGAACTTCTTCCCTTTGTGCTTCCAGAGTTTGTTGATCCTTCTGGACAGCATGGATAGTTCATCTTCTTCTTCAGAAGAAGATTCCTCAGAGCTTTCTTCATTTACCTGCAAAGCTTTAACAGATTTGTTAGATTTAAAAGCTAAGGATTTACCTTTATCTTTCTTCTGGGGTTCATCTTCCTCCAGCTCAATCTCATGACTTCTCAAAGAACTGATGAGTTCTTCTAATGAGATTTTGTTCAGATCCTTGGCCAGCTTCAATGCAGTCACCATAGGTCTCCATCTGGTAGGAAGACTTCTGATGATCTTCTTGACATGATCAGATGTTGAGTAGCCCTTGTCCAGAACTTTCAACCCAGCTGTTAGAATCTGAAATCTGGAAAACATAGTTTCAATGTTCTCAGATTCTTCCATCTTGAACGCTTCATACTTCTGTATCAGCGCCAGAGCCTTTGTTTCTTTCACCTGAGAGTTTCCCTCATGAGTCATTTTGAGAGACTCAAACATATCATGAGCAGTGTCTCTGTTGGTAATCTTCTCATACTCTGTATGAGAGATTGCATTAAGAAGTATGGTTCTGGCTTTGTGATGATTCTTGAATTCTTTCTTCTGCTCCTCAGTCATTGATTTTCTATCAATCTTTTTGCCATCCTTAGTAGGATGTTCATATCCATCAATGACTAAATCCCAGAGATCAGCATCATACCCCAAGAAAAAACTTTCAAGTCTATCTTTCCAATAATCAAATTTTTCTCCATCAAACATTGGAGGTTTGGTGCTGATTCTGTCTCCTTCATATTTGTTGCTTGATGTAGGAATATCACCCATATTAGCAACCAAATAAATAACAGAGTATTCTTCTCACTGGATCTTTATCTGTCACGGTTAAGTGAATGCACACGCAGAACCGGAGCTCTGATGCCAACTGAAGGTGAGAAAATACTTAGAAGGGGGGTTGAATAAGTATGACAGAAAATAATCAAAGATAAAAACTCAAGTATTTTTATCCTGGTTCGTTGAACTCAACTACTCCAGTCCACCCTTTTCAAGAGTGATTTGCCTTTCTCAACAAGGACTTAATCCACTATTCAAATCAACTGATTACAAATAGCAACACCTAAGAACAACTGTTCTTAGTCTTCTCAAGAGCTACTGATCTAACCTAGATCCTCTTAAGGAAAACAACACCTAAGAACAACTGTTCTTAGTCTTCTCAAGAGCTACTGATCTAACCTAGATCCTCTTAAGGAAAACTTCCTTTACAAATTAATGTAATACAATGTAAGAGTAATAAATTGCTTCTATGAAAGCTATAAACACAACTGTGTTATTTCTCAAAGTTTAGAACAAAGTATGAACAGCAAAGAATATGAGAGCTTGAGAGTTTTTCGCGTGAGAGTGTTCTTGCAATAATTTCGTCACTTGAAGAATGAGCTATGATTTCCTTTATATAGCCACTTGAATATTGGAGAGAATATTTTACCGTTGGAGAAGATATTTCCAATATCAAAAAGGTACAGTCCTTTGTACTATTGCAGCAGAGAGACGGCGCACAAATAGTGGGTGTAGCAATTGTCTGCTGAGCTGTGAATTTACCATATGTGGAATGTATCAGAGGAATAATCTTCTTGCAGAGATTTATGTCTATCCCAATTAAGGAAAGATTTGCTGGCATATTCCAACGGATATATTAAAATAATCTTCTTCAAATAATTCTTCAGATAGTTCAGATCAACAATCAATATCAGAGTCTTCAGTCTTCAGAATCTTCTGGAAACTTCAGAGCCTAAGATGTTCTTCAGATGTTGCTGAATCAGAGTCTGGTGCAGCTGTGTGCTTGAAGCGTAACATGCTCTTAGATCAGAGTCTTCACTCAGATCAGAGTCTTCTCTCATTCAGAGTCTCTTCACTCAGAGTCTTCTTTCATTCAGATTCTTGATAATATATGCAGCGTGTTGTATCTTCAGAATCTTGATGACTAAGCTCTTATACTTCAGATTCTTCTAATCTTCAGATGCTCTTGAGCCATTCAGAATTTATTGTTCACATCAACTTTGCTCTTTAAGATTAAAATCTTTTGTGCCTGTAGAAAACAGTTTAGAACAAATTTAGAGAGTATAATTCTTGTATACAAATTATCATTAATGTTATCATCAAAACATAGAGATATTACTAAGACACAATCTGTGCTCTTACAGATACTTTCCTCCAAGCAAAACTGCTATGCTAAGAGCTCGAATCAACGGATTTCGACAGAAAGATGCCGAATCTCTATACGAAGCATGGGAAAGATTCAAAGATATGATGAGAGCATGTCCTCACCATGATCTAGAAGACTGGGTGACTATTCATACCTTTTACAATGGGCTTCTGTACAACACCAGACTAACGGTAGACGCCGCCACGGACGGTGCACTTATGGATAAGCCATATGACGAAGCCTATCAGCTTTTTCTGCAGACTACAGAATTTGTATCTGTGACGACCGTCACGCTTCTGTCACGACCGTCACGTGTCTCACGACCGTGATGGCCTTGTCACGATCGTCACGACCGTTAGACCTACTATATCTGATAGCAGATCGTGCCCTTTTCCATTCCCTCTATTATTCATTTAAATCCCTCTCCCTCTATATTCTGAAACCGCTCCACTACACATATTCACTCCCTTCAACTCCCTCATTTACTCCCTCCATCCATTCCGATTCCTCATTTCTCCGAATAAAAACCCCACCGCGCTTTCAACCATTCTTCAGAACAACACAAATTCCACAGCCATTCCCCCCCTTCTGCATACAAATTAACACAATGGCTCGCCAATCCCGTTAACTACCCGACATGTCCCAGATTACATTCAGAGACGGTGAAAGAGGCGAAATCAACGCGCCAACTACGTCACATTTCATCAACGTACCGTCCAAGCCACCCGGTACGTCGACACTGCATGCTTGACGGAGTTAGGCATTCTCGAAAGAGTAACTTGGATGTTGCAGAATGCAGGGCTGTGGCAACTCCTTTCAACCCTGCAGCTCACGTACGAGGCACTGGCCTTGGAGTTTCTAAGTTCATTCTCTTACATCACTCCCCCCGGTGAAACCAACCAACTAACCGATGTCGCCTGTTTCTGCATGTTCGGCACTGAGTACAAGCTGAACCAAAATCAGATTGCTCAGATGCTTCACTTTCACCACGGTGACAACGCTCACCGGCGCGTTCCTTTGGATCAGTTCTTCGAAGCTGCCTTCACCTTATGGAACGAGTTGACCGGTACCACCGCTGATGGATGGGACAACCTAAACGCCACTTTCATTCACAACCCCGCCATCCAGTACTTTCACCGAGTACTCAGCAACACCATCTTCGCTCGGGACAGCAATCATAAGGTCAATTCTAAAGAACTCTTTTTATCCACTGTGTCTGTGCATCAGAGCACGTGAATGTCGCGTCGTTCCTCCTTGCCCACATTCAAGCGAACTGCGGTCGGGGCTCTAAACCTTTCTACGTTGGGGGTATCATCACCTCTATAGCCTTGGCCCTCGACCTCGGTGCCCGACTTCAGGATCTTCCGTCACTGCCCCCGGTTTTACTCGACATCGACTACTGTCGCTCCTCCCACCTCATTAAACTCCGAGCAGATGGCCGATATCACCCGATGGTCTGTAACTGCATCATCCGCAACATCGTCATGCCTTTTTGCGACCGCACTAATCCTCAGAACTGAGCCAATTGGCTCTTTAACTTAGCAGCACCGAAAGCTCCTGCTGCTGCCACTCAAGGGAATGATAATGTACCTGCAGATGAAATGGAAGAGGAAATGGACTGCACTGTGAGGCAAACCCTCATATAACATACGTTCTTGAGTTTCGATGATGACAAAACCCAACCGTAGATGAAGCGTCATTATCAACTCTATCGCTACAAGACAAATGTAATATTTCATCTCTCATATCCTTCCTATATCAATCAAACCTGTTATATTCAATTAAATATATGTGGAAGATTAGCGGTTATGACTAAATGCATAAAAACCACAAAAATATTAAATTTTGCAGATTTACAGGCTATGAGTCGACCAAAGGGTCGGCGCATGAAGCAGTTCATTTGGTCTCTGGTCGGCACACGGAGTATGCATTTTCCCACTGGTCGACGCTTACTGTTAAGATTTACAAATTGTCTAAAATTGCAGGTTATGCGTCGATGCATAGACCTGCTATAATCGATCATTCGCGCGTTGATGCAGTAAATGAAGACTTTCCACTTTGGTCAAAAAGTTGTTAAGTGGGTTGGTTGGTTGGTTACTATATATAGGAGTTTTGTTCATTTTTAACAACAACAATTGAGATTTTGAGTCAATTACAACCAAACAAGAAAAGTGAAATAGGTACCATCAAATTTCTTCAATCTTCATCGTCAACAACACACAACACAACAATTACACACAATAGTTTTTGGAGTGTTTGTGATTTGTTCAAGGTGATAAGATCTGAAGCCGTTGATCGGAAATCCAGTTCGGGTTGATTTTGAAGGCAGGTTTTTCTTGAATAAAACCTTGAAGGTTTTTCCCTCCAAGATTCGGTGAATTTGGGGTTTTTTGATGCGGTTCATCTCTACCTACTTTAGCTGAGTGAAGGTGATTGAGAAGCGGAAGGCTTCGTCAATCTAGTAGCGGAAATCAGTGAAGCATTCAAGAGTGTTTCGGGTTCGATTTGTTGATGTTTTGAGATCAGTCGGGCCGAGGGTTTGAAGAACGGAAGGTTGTTTAACAAAGGGGCTGGAATCGGAGGTCTACTCACAATAATCGAAGAACTTGATTCGACACGAATCAAAGAACAAGAAGTGAAAGCATCATCAACATCAAGAGGGCTTGTTTGTATATTTTGCTTATCAATTCTTGTATAAAAACTTCAACTCTACAGGTGATATCTATTATATTGATCTCAATTCTAGATTTAGAATATAGGGCAGATGTACCCCGAAGCGAGGACGGCGGGGGAACTGCCTCAACAAATCTTTGTCTCCTTTATTTTTCAACACTTTCATTTTGGAGTTAGAATTTGAGTAATTTTAGTTTAAGCAATTACATCAAAATTTGCATTGAATTGAGGAAGTGGTTTTGACTGTTTTGAACTCTAGTACAATAATAAATTATACAAGGAATTTGGAATTACTTACTCAGCCAAAATTCACTTGGACTGTCTTGCACACCAAGTGTTTGATAAATTTCCTAAACCAAAATTCACTTGGATTATTTGCATAGTTTGCGGTGATTGTGGAGCATTGGAACTAGTCCTACTTATTAGTGGTAAAATCAATTGATTAGTGTGACTAGTGTGTTGGATCTATTTTTCGCTCATTATCGCTTCCATAATGCTAGACGCATATCCGGTCTTCTAATAGCAGTTCGTTTTAGACAGTAATTTTTCCACGGCCGCTTCCGCAAAAACAAATATTTTTAAAACCAATTTTTAATTGGTAAGCACCTACTGAATTTTAAATTGGGATCTATTCAACCCCCTTCTAGATCCAAGCCATCGTCTAACAAGTGGTATCAGGAGTACCAGTTCACTCCGTGCTTCAAGTATAACTTTGATAGAAAATTGTGAACGAACCTAAAGGGGATTATAATATAGCTCCCGTTTTTAATGGAGAAAATTATAGTTATTGGAAGGATTGTATGCGGGTGCACCTAAATTCATAGATAGAAAAGTGTGGAATGTTATTATCAATGGTCCAATGGAAATAACCATGACCAATGAAAATAATGAGATTGTGCCTAAGCCCGGAGCACAATGGACGGATGATGATGAAAAGAAATACAACTATGATTAGAAAGCTAAGAATATTTTGATCTCCTCATTAGGAGTTGATGAATATTATCGGGTTTCTCATTGTCTTACGGCAAAAGATATGTGGGATTCACTTCAAGTCGCCCATGAGGGGACTAATGATGTGAAACTTGCTAGAATCAACATACTAACACAAGAGTTTGATCTCTTTTACATGGAGCAAGGGGAAACCATTGCTGACATGCAAAAGAGGTTTACTCATCTCATCAATAGATTGCATTCACTTGGTAGGCCAGTGGCCAATGATGTTGCTACAAACAAAATTTTGAGATGTCTTAACAGGGAATGGCAGCCGAAAGTGACCGCCATCAAGGAAGCAAATGACCTCACAATTTTGGACTTAACAATATTATTCGGAAAGCTACAAGAGCACGAACAAGTGCTCCTAAGCCTCGACCAACATGAAAAGAAAGAAAAGAAGGACAAAACAAAGATTGTTGAGAAGAAATCCATTGCTCTCAAGATTTCCTCCTCAAAGTCTAAATCTAAGGAGCACAATGATTATTCATCAAGTGATGATGAAGAAGATGACAGGAGTGAGGATATGGGGCTATTCGTAAAGCGTTACAATCGCTACGTGAGAAAGAATGGCATCTAAAATTCCGAGAAGAACCTTGTCAACTTTCGAAAGCAAACAAGGAACTCTAGAAATGATGACACAAAAGGGAATAAAACTAGAGGATCGTGCTACAAGTGTGGAAAGACCGGTCATTATAAACCAGATTGTCCTTTGAACAAAAAGGGAAAAGAAAAGGAATCTAACAAATCATATAAGAAGCCTTCAAAGCAGAGAAGAGCATATATAGCTTGGGAAAGCGATAGTGACTCCTCCGAAGATGAAAGCTCAAGTGATAAAGAAGAATCCGTGAACGTGTGTCTTTCCGTCCATCAAAAGAATAAGAAGAAACAGATGTGTCACTCTAAATATGAAAACTCCTCTAGTATGTCTCATTTCGAATTACAAGCCGCATTTAATACTTTACGCGATGAAGCAAAAGAAGCCTTTAAAAGGCTTGCCTCTAACAAACAAATATTTGCTCACCTAGAGCACAAAATTCAAGAGTCCGAAAGGAAACTTGAGGCACTTAAGGCTTCCATAGTGGAAAGTACTAAATTGGGTTGTGAGGACCTTAGAAGCAGATTAATCAACTTTGGGTGTGATACTTGTTATATTTGGCAAGGTGAAGTTAGAAACCTAAAGGCCAAACTTAGCAAGGCTCTTGAGCCCAAAATTACCTTTGCCATCGATAAATCAAATTTTTGAAAAAGTATGGTTAATCCATATCAAAAATACAAATATGTTATAAGAGATAATGATAGCAAAGGTAATCCAAATGTTTATTTTTCATGTCTATATTGTTGCAAGAAGGGAAATTCCATTGCTAAGTTCCGATTTAGGAGATTCTTAGTTCCTAAAGGCATCTATCAATGGTTGCCCAAATGCAATCAATTTGTCACTCACAATTTAGGACCCAATAAGCCATTGGGTACCATCTCGTGTTGATTATTTTTCATAGGTACAATGTGTCAAGACCACGGAGAGAAGATGGGTTCTCGATAGTGGATGCTCAAGACACATGTCCGGAGACATATCCCTCTTCATCGACTTCGTGGCAAAGAAGAAAGGGTATGTAACCTATGGTGACAATAATCGTGATGCAATATTTGGTAAAGGTAGTGTAGGTAACCCTTCTTCCACTACTATTTCCGATGTGTTGCTTGTCGAGGGTCTCAAACATAATCTACTTAGCATTAGCCAATTATGCGATAAAGGATACGATGTATCTTTTTCAAAAGAGTGTTACAAAATTGTGCATAATGATGACAAGAAGAATATGTTTAATAGCATAAGAGTGAACAATGTCTATATGCTAGACTTGAATGAGGTATCGTTAACAAGTGACAAATATCTCATGACAATGAGTGAAGACTCATGGTTATGGCATAGGCGTTTAGCACATGTTAACTTTGACTTGCTAAATAAAGTAGTCTCAAAAGATCTAGTCTTAGGTCTCCCCAAAATAAAATTCACCAAGGATCACCTTTGTGATGCTTGCCAAATAGGAAAGCAAACGAGAATCTCTTTTAAATCCAAAAATATTGTTTCAACTACGAGACCTCTCGAGCTTCTCCATATGGACTTATTTGGGCCATCTAGAATTAAAAGCCTAGGTGGAAACTATTACAGTTTTGTAATAGTGGATGACTTCTATAGATTTTGTTAGACTATCTTTTTGGCTAGCAAGAGCGATACATTCGCCGCCTTTGAGAGATTTGCCAAACTTTCCCAAAATAAATTAAGCATAAACATTGTGTCAATTAGAAGTGACCATGGAGGTGAGTTTGAAAACCATTTATTTGAAGAATATTGCGGTAACCATGGAATTGATCACAACTTCTTCGCTCCATGTACTCCTCAACAAAATGGGGTTGTGGAGCGCAAAAATCGCATTTTAGAAGAGTTGGGGAGAACAATGATCAATGAAAGTGGATTACCGAAATATTTTTGGGTCGACGCCATAAGTACGGCTTGTTATGTTTTGAATAGGGTGCTCATCCGCCCCATTCTAAACAAAACACCTTATGAGCTTTTAAAATGGTGCAAGCCAAACGTGTCTCACCTACATGTTTTCGGTTGCAAATGTTTTGTCTTAAATAATGGAAAGGAAAATTTGGGTAAATTTGACTCTAAGGATGACGAAGGTATCTTCCTTGGATACTCTCAGTCAAGTAAAGCCTATAGAATCTACAATAAAAGATTAATTACTGTTGAAGAATCGGTACGTGTAACATTTGATGAATCTTATCCGAGAAATGTCGGAAAAGGTAGTGTTATTCATGGCGCATGTACATCTATGGAAGACATACTCAAAGGTGCCGAGCCAGGAATTGATCAGCCCGACCAAGCCAAAATTGAGGAGGAAAAAGATGTCCGCCATGAGGAAACCGAGGAAGTTCATCCACCTCCAAAAGATGATCTCCCTCCAGCTTGGAAGTCTTCCAAAGACCATCCAATTGACAACATTCTCGGAGACATATCAAAGGGTGTTACAACCTGTTCTCAGATAAGTAATTTTTGTTATCACTTCGCTTTCGTTTCGTAAATTGAACCGAAAAACCCTAAAGACGCCTTACTCGATGAACACTGGTTTTTGTCAATGCAAGAGGAACTAAATCAGTTCACTAGATATGAGGTTTGGGACCTTGTCCCTCCTCCGCGAGGACATCGAGTAATCGGCACCCGATGGGTGTTTAGGAACAAGTTGGACGAAAATGGGGTAATAACCCGAAACAAGGTGCATTTAGTCGCGCAAGGGTATAACCAAGAGGAAGGCATCGACTATGAGGAAACTTATGCACCGGTTGCCCGACTCAAGGTTATACTCCTTTTGCTTGCCTTTGCGTGTGCGAAATTTTTTAAGCTATTCTAAATGGCTGTTAAAAGTGCATTCCTTAACGGCTTTATTAATGAAGAAGTATATGTCGCACAACCTCCGTGTTTTGATTCGTACGAATATCCTGATCATGTTTACAAACTAAAAAGAGCCTTGTATGGACTCAAACAAGCTTCTAGAGCTTGGTATGAGCACCTAAGCAAGTTCTTGCTTGATCAAGGGTATTCGAGAGGAAAAGTGGATACAACTCTCTTCATTAAGCGTAAAGGAAAGCACTTGATATTGGTACAAATTTATGTGGATGATATCATTTTTGGGTCAACTAACATGAATCTCGTGAGAGAGTTTTCTAACCTTATGCAGGGTGAGTTCGAGATGAGTATGATGGGGGAGCTCACATACTTTCTCGGATTGCAAATTAAACAACTTGAGGAAGGAATGTTCGTGAGTCAAACTAAGTACTGTTTAGAACTGCTCAAGAGATTTGACATGGCAAACTCCAAAGCCATAGACACACCTATGCCTATATGCACAAACTTGAATAAAGATGAAAATGGTAAGGATGTTGAGGTAAAGAGATACCAAGGTATGATTGGTTCACTTTTTTATCTTACCGCCTCTAGACCCGATATTATGTTTAGTGTGTACATGTGTGCGTGATATCAATCATGTCCCAAGGAATCCCATTTAAAATCCTTCAAACGTCTTCTTCGATACTTATCCGGCACTCCTAAATATGGGCTATGGTATTCCAAAGGAAATGATTGTTCTTTGGTAGGCTTCTCTGATTTCGATTTTGTCGGGTGTAAATCGGATAGGAGAAGCACTAGTGGTACGTGTCATCTATTTTCAAACTCTTTAGTAAGTTGGCATAGCAAGAAAAAAGTTTCTGCTGCTTTGTCAACCGCTGAAGCGGAATACGTTGTCGCCGACAGTTGTTGCGCTCAAGTCCTATGGCTTAAGCAACAATTGTTGGATTTTAATCTCAAACTTGAACGTATCTCTATTTTTTGTGATAATACAAGTGCCATCAATCTCACCAAAAATCCTGTATTGCACTCACGTACCAAACATATTGAAATTCGACACCATTTTCTTAGGGATCATGTAGAGAAAGGGGATGTTATCTTTGAACATGTTGACACTAAAAATCAACTAACGGACATTTTCACAAAGCCGCTAGCCACTGAACCTTTCTTTCATATCCGCCGAAAACTTGGCATTCTCGATATTTCGGATCGTGTTTCATAATATTGCATTTTCATTTGTTTATTCATTTATAATTGTATTATTGTGCGTCTAACAAACTGAGATTATTGTAAGCACAATCGTATAAGTCCTCAAGCTACCTTTTGGTATAAAGGTGATGTTATTCCTTTTTCGTCTCGCTCTAAAAATCTCGTATTTAATAGTTGTATCGATAACAAATATTGTTCGTATGACATTTTCTATGTAACATATCTGTTTGGGTGCTTATGATTTTATGGCATTGTATTTATGCATCAAAATCTGCTCATATATACATAAAAGTGAAAAAATGGCACATTTTGCATGTTTGAGTCGACCATAACAAGGCAGCGGTCGACGCATACTTATATACTTTTGAAATTTTGAAAATTCAAACAGTATGCGTCGATGGATGCAGAGGTATGGTCGACGCATCTCGCGAAAACTCAGTTTTTTTTCTAAATCGTTCAAACTTCTTGCACATTTATATTCATATTATCATTGATTGTGCATTTATCTAAATGTGTTTTAAGTTGCACCTACCTAATGCCTAATGATTCTTGTCCTCTCCTCTTCCCAAAACCCTAAACCCCATCTATAAATAAGGAAAACATCATCCTCTCAAATCACTTCAAAAATCCTCTCCAAAATCTTACTCTCTATACCACCAAACCTCCAAAACACCATCCATGGCTTCCTCGTCTCGCAGAGTTACCGGTAAGCGATCACGGGTATCATCATCATCTGCTTCTATACCTGTCACAGCGGTATCACTTGTTCCACCATCTCTCGCTGAAAATTTCAACAAGGATATTGGCAATAGAGGGGTGGTTAAGCAACATGCTTTCTACAAACTAACGGTAGAGCGCATGCATCTCACCCAAATCACATCTCTGCTGGGGTTTCAGGGTATCATGAACTTCCTAGAATGCAACTCAAAGTACAGTGAAGATCTGGTACGTGTGTTCTACACATGCGTCCATGACAAGTTCTGAGGTCAAGATTTTCACTCCCACATCAGCTCAACAAAGGTAAACTTCAATTCTGCTGTGTGGGGTAAATATTTTGATTTGACACTGGCTGCTGATGAAAATCCTCCTCCGGAGGTAACTGATTCTCACACTGTAAATGGTTATGAGTTCAAAACTGCCTTGAATTCCATGTTGAAACGCCCATATCCCGATCAACTTGTGGCAAGTGAGGCGTTCCCAAGAATCGTCACTACGGGTAAACTGAAAACAGGTGATCACATTCTCCAATGGATTGTGGATCGCATTCTGCGGCCTAAGAAAAGAGGACTATCTAGAGTCGAACAGGATGAAGTGCATCTCATGTACATTCTGAAAAATAAAATCAAAATCAACTGGCCCTACTACATTGCCAGTTGAATGTTTGCATTAAGAGATTTCGGCAGAGGAACAACTCTTGCTTATGGTTCCTTTATTCAAGAAGTTCTTACAGGGGCTGAAGTTGATTTTCCAACCTTCCCATGCACATCTGTTACTTCCGACAAAGAGTTTTACACTAAAACCCTCTCCATGATGGGTTACTTTTGGTGTGAAGAGGACAGAAGCTACAAATTTGTTTGCAAGGCAACTATTCATAGGTCTGTTGCAGCATCTGAGGACAGTGAAGACAGTGAGGAAGAAAACGAAGAGGGAGAAGAAGAAGAAGAAGCACATGAGGAGCATAATATTCATCAACACATGGATTCAAATACGTACACAAACAACTATTGGGCACAATACAACCCTCCAACTGAAGACGAAGACGAAGAAAACAATCAAGGTTGGGGTGAATGGCAATATACTGGCTGGACCACCCTACGGCAGTTTTATAAGCCATATCCTGAAAGTTCTGAAGTACCTCCATCTCCGTCACAGCAAGATAATTCTGAAATTCTTCGTATGATGGAGTCAATGTAGTTGGATCAGCAAAATTTTATGAGAGCTCAAGATGAGAGATTTAGTCAAATCCAAAGAGAGCTCCAAACACAGAATGAAAGGCTGAATAACTTTTCAACAAGGATGGATGCAAGGTTTGAGGCTCTCGCAGCTTCTAATGAAGGCGAAGAAAAGGCCATCTCCAATAGCATGCAGTATTTGAACAGTTTTGTGGAGGGATTCACCGACATGGCCGACCCATACCGCAATCCTCATTTCTATGAGAGGGGACGAGGACGAGGCCGAGGCCGAGGATATTAGACTTCTGTGTGCATTGCATTTCATTTGTTGTTTTTGTGTTGTTATATTTCCTAATGTGTTCTTGTGCACCTTGTTTGGCAGTTGCTTGTTATGTTTTTTTTAGCTTTTGATTGTATTTTATCTCCTAATCTATAACATTAAGTTTTCATTATCCATATTTTGTGTGAATGTTGGTTAATGATAGTTATTACCTACTGAGTTTCTCGTTGTGTTGAACATATCCTTCTTAATCGGTCTCTTTCTCTTTTTGATGTTGTCAAAGGGGGAGAAGAGAATGTACCAAAGCCAAGCAGATCACACCACCAATTTTTATTGGATTGCAAAAGAAAGGGGGAGTTTATGTTACTATGTTATAAATATTGCTCGTTGTTATTATTGGTTTTGCACAGGTTGTCATCATCAAAAATGGGGAGTATGTGAGGCAAACCCTCATATAACATACGTTCTTGAGTTTCGATGATGGTAAAACCCAACCGTAGATGAAGCATCCTTATCAACTCTACCGCTACAAGAAAAATGCAATATTTCATCTCTCATATCCTTCCTATATCCATCAAACCTGTTATATTCAATTAAATATATGTGGAAGATTAGTGGTTATGACTAAATGCATAAAAACCACAAAAATATTAAATTTTGCAGATTTACAGGCTATGAGTCGGCCAAAGGGTCGGGGCATGAAGCAGTTCATTTGGTCTCTGGTCGGCGCACAGAGTATGCATTTTCCCACTGGTCGGCGCATGCTGACCTATGGTCGACGCATGGAGTATGCATTTTCCCACTGGTCGGCGCATGCCGACCTATGGTCGACGCTTACTGTTAAGATTTACAAATTGTCTAAAATTGCAGGTTATGCGTCGACGCATAGACCTGCTATGGTCGACCTTTCGCGCGTTGATGCAGTAAATGAAGACTTTCTACTTTGGTCAAAAAGTTGTTAAGTGGGTTGGTTGGTTGGTTACTATATATAGGAGTTTTGTTCATTTTTAACAACAACAATTGAGATTTTGAGACAATTGCAACCAAACAAGAAAAGTGAAATAGGTGCCATCAAATTTCTTCAATCTTCATCCTCAACAACACACAACATAACAATTACACACAATAAGTTTTGGAGTGTTTGTGATTTGTTCAAGGTGATAAGGTCCGAAGTCGTTGATCGGAAATACGGTTCGGGTTGATTTTGAAGGCATGTTTTTCTTGAATAAAACCTTGAAGGTTTTTCCCTCCAAGATTCAGAGAATTTGCGGGTTTTTGATATGGTTCATCTCTACCTACTTCAGCTGAGTGAAGGTGATTGAGAAGCGGAAGGCTTCGTCAATCTAGTAGTGGAAATCAGCGAAGCGTTCAAGAGTGTTCTGGGTTCGATTTGTTGGTGTTTTGAGATCAGCCGGGCCGAGGGTTTGAAGAACGGAAGGTTGTTCAACAAAGAGGCTGGAATCGGAGGTCTACTCACAACAATCAGAGAACTTGATTCGACTCGAATCAAGGAACAAGAAGTGAAAGCATCATCATCATCAAGAGGGCTTGTTTGTATATTTTGCTTATCAATTCTTGTATAAAAACTTCAACTCTACAGGTGATATCTATTATATTGATCTCAATTCTAGATTTAGAATTGAGGGAAGACGTACCCTGAAGCAAGGACGGCGGGGGAACTGCCTCAACAAATCTTTGTCTCCTTTGTTTTTCAGCACTTTCATTTTGGAGTTAGAATTTGAGTAATTTTAGTTTAAGCAATTACATCAAAATTTGAATTGAATTGAGGAAGTGGTTTTGACTGTTTTGAACTCTAGTACAATAATAGATTGTACAAGGAATTTGGAATTACTTACTCAAGCCAAAATTCACTTGGACTGTCTTGCACACCAATTGTTTGATAAATTGCCTAAACCAAAATTCACTTGGATTATTTGCATAGTTTCCGGTGATTATGGAGCATTGGAACTAGTCCTACTTATTAGTGGTAAAATCAATTGATTAGTGTGACTAGTGTGTTGAATCTATTTTTCGCTCATTATCACTTCCATACGGCTAGACGCATATCCGGTCTTCTAATAACAGTTCATTTTAGATGGTAATTTTTCCACAGCCGCTTCCACAAAAACAAATATTTTTAAAACTAATTTTTAATTGGCAAGCGTCGACTGAATTTTAAATTGGGATCTATTCAACCCCCCCCCCCCCCTTCTAGATCCAAGCCATCGTCTAACACGTACTACCCAGGCCGACTCACAACCTCACCCCCCTCAAGAAGGACCATCCACTCGACATCGCCGCCGTCCTGATACTGAGACCACTAATGAAGAAATCCTTCTCGCCATATGGCAACAAAATCAGCATGCAGCCCAGCTTGAAATCCGGCAAAAAGAGCAGCACGACCAGATGATGACGGTCCTACAGCAGCTTCAACAAGGCCAAGCAAGCCTCGTCGATGAGATGGCCATCCTCACCGTCCGGGTGCAAGACCTGAGCAAATACGTCTATCATACCGGCATTTTGGATCACGCTACGCGAGCTGGTCGCGGACGAGCTCGAGGCAGGGGAAGAGAGTAGTGTTTTCTGTAAGTTATATGTATGCCTAAGGGGGGTGAATTAGGTTCTTAGACACTTTTTCTGGTTTTTTTGATGATTCTTGGATTTTACTTGATTAAGTGCTTCTTGGTGATGAAAGGCGATAAATGCGGAAAGTAAAGAACACATCGATGTATAGTGGTTCCCCTCACAGTCCGAGAATACTCCACTCCCCTTTCAACATGAAAGAGTATTTTACTATCAATGTTAGATTTCCTAAGACAATTCTAACAACCAAGAACACCCTTCTTGGATTTACACAATTTTAAAGTCCTACCGAGAATGAATATCTCACACAAGGACCTCTTGTATCCACAATCCGGATAACAAGGAAAACCCTACACGCTTATCTTTAACAATCCTAAAAATAAGTTGTAGTCAATCCTGAATTTTTGTATAAGTAACAATTTGAATGTTTATCAATATGAATATTTATCTTCTTCTCGAAACAAATAATACTCAGAGATAATATACAAGTGTTCTTTTTGTGAAAGAAAGTTGTGAAGATGTGAAAGTTAATTTCAATGGCTTCTTTCAAAAATCTGTTTTGAACACTTTTATGAAAATTCAAAAGGTTGAAGTCAAAGATTAATTTTGAAATTTGTTTCTTGAAGGTGATTTTGATTTTGAAAATGAAATCAATTTATAGAAGTGAAAAACCTTTCCAAAAAGGTATGATTATGGGACAGAAAAAAAAAATAGCCAGTAAGAATAATAGAGAACAATGCAATCCTCCATGAAAAGTTACTATTTTTGGATGTTGTTACAATGTTAATCGGTTAACCAAATAGGTTAATTGGTTAACACCTTTCCAACGTTTAAAAATATTTGAATTTTTCATGTGTTAATCGGTTAATCATATAGGTTAATCGTTTAACACTGTAAAAATGTCCCAAAAACATAATTTTGAAATGTGTTAATCGGTTAACCCATATGGTTAATCGATTAACACTGATGGTTTTTCCAAAAATACTTAATTTAAAATATAGAAAGTATTTTAAAAACATTTTAAAAGGTTTTGTGATAGTGGTGTAGTGAAGTGTGATTGAAAGTACACTTGTATAAAATATTTCTAAGTAAAATATGTTTATACCGTTTCTTGTAACATCAACACCACTTGAAGTTTGTAGATGAAGCTTGATCCATAGCATCATGTGCGACTTTAACTTGATCTTTGATAATGGATTCTTGTTGATTGCTTGCGTCTCATTCTTTTTGCGAATGTGTACCAATCTTGTATGAGTTGTCTTAATCAAAACACATAGGCCTTGAAGCTTGATTCTACAATCTCCCCCTTTTTGATGATGACAACCGCTTCTTTGAAAGTCTTGCTTTGATATGTAATTCACAACATTTCTCCCCCTAAGTTGGATCTCCCCTTAAATATAAGATAGAAAGAAACTTCTTCTGCATATGGAAATGTTAGAAACACAATCCCTTCTCCCCCTTTGTCATTAGCAAAAAGGAAGAGGGAAATTAAAGATAGCAACACACAAGTATGCAACAACCATCACACATGATTCACACATAAACCATAACTTGATTTGAGATTAAAATTAAAATGAACGAAATATTGTACGAGTACAAGAATGAAAGCGAAAGTGAATCTTAAACTTAAACTAGAGGCTAGAAAGCAATAAACAACAATAGCAAGTGTTTTTAATTTTCATCCGCTGACATTTCCTCATCTTCAGCTTCTTCTTCATCACTACCAACCTCTTCTTCATCCTCTTCTTCATTGTTTCTGGTGTTGGAATTCTGAGAATTTAGCACTAGGTTGCAAAGAGAGGTAATTGCCTTAGAGGTTTCTCTATGAAGGTTCATGGTTTCTCGGTGTTGGTTCATCATGGTTATGTAGAGAAACTCATTTGTTATACCTCCTTCAGGAATGGGATAAGATTGGTTTGAAGTTGAGGATCCGTCGTCGGCATATTGGTAGGTTCCGTCAGAAGCTTTGATAATTCTGGTATTCTTCACAATAGTAATCTCATTGATTTCACTTGCTGATGGTTTCATTTTGGTTGCCGGTTCGCGGTTCAGGTCTAAATCTATTAACTCAAGAATCTTTGAAATCAACCGTGCATAAGGAAGCCTAGTTGACAAAGAGAGTTGTTGCTGCAGATGATACATCATAGTGAGAATCCAATTAACCTTAATCTTGTTCTTGATAGCATACAAGAGCTGCATCTCCAAGTCATTGATTTGAGAGTGGTTGGAGTCCTTCGGAATCAATACGTAACAGATAATATAATGTAGCATTCTATCATTAATCGTCAGATTCTTCACATAGCACAGCATGCGAGCAGTCCTTTGACTCGCAATAACAGCCTCTTTTGGAAACTGGCAGATACGATAATAGTATTCCATCTTATCATAATTAGCTCATGGACCTTCCACATGGTTGACTCCTTTCCTGAGAAAAAATCCTTTGGATGGTATATCTAATCTTGTAGAAATGTCGGACAGATTTTCCTTTAATTCACAGTTCTGAACAGAAGTTTCCAATATATGTTCATCATCAGCATTCAAATAAACATACAGCTTATTCATAAAGGATTTGACCAAATCGGGGTAACACTTTCCATTGTCAGACACAAACTTATCAATCTTTTGAAATTTTAACAGAGCTGGGAAATCAAAAGCAGAAGCCGGAAATGCGTTGAAATTAACGTACTTTACCGGGAAGAGATGACGAACTCGGACCTTGAAATCTATTCAGCGCTTCTTCATAAAATCCATGGGAGTACTGTCTTCATCAGAGGTAGAGATGTTTTCCGGTAGTTTTCCCTTGCCTTTGTTGTTGGGAACCATTGGAGCTTCTGATGGTTTGGAAATGCTTCTGAAGGTTTTGGGGTTTTAGAGTTTTGTGAGGAAGAAGGTAAGGTGATACTAATTACCAAAGAGAGTTTAAGTGGGTTTTAAATTTAGGGTTGGAAGTTGGAAGAGTAATTCTCTTATAGTCAAAGAAGAAGAAGAGATATCCAAGGATTGTGGTTGATGATATTTAAAAGTCACTTGTACCACACATAAATAATTTTTTAATCACATTTATCCAAAATTTGACTAATTTTTCGTTTCTGATTTTTTGAAAAATTAACAGTGTTAATCGGTTAACACATTAAAAAATTTTAATTTTTGAATAAAAAGTAACAATGTTAATCGGTTAACCCTGGGGGTTAATCGGTTAACACATTAAAAAATTAACTCAGAATTGAAAAATTAACAGTGTTAATCGGTTAACCCTATAGGTTAATCGGTTAGCACACGCAAAATTTTGGAAAAATGTTTAAAACAGAATGCAAACAAGTTTGAAAACATACAATATGCACACATTAACTTAAGAAGAGGTTAGATGTCACCTTCATCGAGAATTCCGAGTTCTCATCGAATCTTGAAGAAAGGTTCTTTTGCCAGTGGCTTTGTGAAAATGTCGGCGAGTTGGTTATGCGTATCCACAAAGGTAACTTCGACGTCTCAATTAAGCACATGATCACGTAAGAAGTGGTGTCAAATATCTATATGTTTGATTCTTGAATGCATGACGAGATTTTTTGTTATACTGATTGCACTAGTGTTGTCGCACCGAAGTGGAATGCATCCGAGATTCAATATGTAATCGTCAAGTTGTTGCTTAAGCCAAAGAATTTGTGCACAGCAACTTCCCGCTGCTATGTACTCTGCCTCAGCCTTACTTAGAGCAACACATTCTTGTTTCTTGCAAGCCCATGAAACCAATGCATTTCCTAGGATGTGACACGTTCCACTTGTGCTTTTTCGATCTGTTTTACCACCTGCATAGCCCGCGTCAGAATAACCAACTAAATTGCATATACTACCTTTTGAATACCATAGGCTGAAGTTTGATGTTCCCTTGAGATACTTCATAATTCTCTTTACTGCGGTGAGGTGTGACTCTTTTGGATTTGCTTGAAATCGGGCACACAAACAAACACTGAACATAATGTCCGGATGGCTTACCGTCAAATATAGTAAGGAACCAATCATTCCTCGATACTTTGTTATGTCGATAAAAATACCGGATTCATCTTGATCTACATAGGTTCCGGATCCCATAGGTGTAGCCATTGCCTTACAAGTATCCATATCAAATCTTTTTAACAACTCTTTACAATACTTGCTTTGGTTGATGAAGATACCATCTTTCAATTGCTTAATTTGAAGTCCAAGAAAGTAGTTCATCTTTCCCATCATGTACATCTCAAATTCTCCTTGCATCATGGATGATAATTCCTCACATAGGTCTTTGTTAGTTGAACCAAAAATGATATCGTCAACATAGACTTGAACTAATAAAGTATTACCTTTATCTTTCTTGATAAACAGAGTCTTGTCAACTTTGCCTTTAACAAATCCCTTTTCGCAAAGGAAATTGCTAAGACGATCATACCAAGCCCTTGGTGCTTGCTTTAAGCCGTAAAGAGATTTCTTCAACTTGAAGACATGTGAAAGATTCTTGAAGTCTTCAAAGCCCGGGAGTTGTTTGACATAGACTTCTTCATTGATGTAGCCATTCAAGAATGCGCTTTTGACGTCCATTTGAAAAAGCTGAAAATTTAATGAACAAGCATAAGCAAGCAAAAGACGAATCGCTTTTAACCTTGCAACCGAAGCGAATGTTTCCTCGAAATTAATTCCTTCCTCTTGATTGTAGCCTTGGGCCACCAATCTTGCTTTGTTCCGAATGATAATTCCATTTTCATCCAGTTTGTTCTTGAATACCCATCTTGTACCAATGATGTGCTTATCACTAGGTCTAGGAACAAGCTCCCAAACTTGATTCCTTTCAAATTGGTTTAACTCTTCTTGCATAGTGATAATCCATTGATCGTCATTTAGTGCTTCACCAACTTTGGAGGGTTTGATTTGAGAAACAAATGCCATGTTTAAGCAAGCATCTTGGAGATTGAGTCTTGTTGTAACGCCTTGACTAATGTCACCAATAACTTTGTCAATTGGATGATCTCTATGAGTTCTCCATTCTTTTGGTAAATCGTTGACATTGGAAACTTGTTGAATCGGTATATCTTGTTCTTTTATGATATCTTTAGAAGTATCTTCATCGGGAATTCCCACAGAATCATTATCATTATCACAAAACACAATATCCTCATTGGAGGGGTTAGATTCATCAAATTTGACATGCATAGATTCTTCAATAGTTAATCTTATTTTATTATAAACTCTAAATGCTTTACTAGTAAGGGAATAACCGAGAAATATACCTTCATCTGATTTTTCATCGAACTTACCAAGATTGTCTTTGTTATTATTGAGGACAAAAAACTTGCATCCAAAGATATGAAAGAAAGCAATGTTTGGTTTCCTTCCTTTGAATAATTCATATGGTGTTTTCTTGAGGATTGGTCTGATATTTACCCGATTACTCACAAAACATGTCGTACTCACCGCATCTGCCCAAAAATACTTAGGTAGATTTGACTCGCTAAGCATTGTTCTTGCAAGTTCCACAAATGAATGATTCTTCCTCTCTACGACACCATTTTGTTGAGAAGTTCTTGGTGCTGAGAAATTGTGTGAGATTCCATGTTCTTCACAAAATTCTTCGAATAAAGTATCTTG
Source organism: Lathyrus sativus (assembly GCA_963859935.3). Taxonomy (NCBI): domain Eukaryota; kingdom Viridiplantae; phylum Streptophyta; class Magnoliopsida; order Fabales; family Fabaceae; genus Lathyrus; species Lathyrus sativus. Next base: position 874,382,226 of record OZ012735.1, on the reverse strand, counting down.
GAATTCTCCACCGTGATCGCTTCTTATGGAGGCAATTGTGAGAGACTTCTCATTATGGATTTGTTTGGCAAACTTTTTAAATGCTTTAAAAGCGTCACTTTTCTGCACTAAAAAGTAAGTCCAACAAAATCTAGAATAATCATCTACAATAACTAAAGCATAGAAATTACCTCCGAAGCTTTTTGTTCTAGATGGACCAAAAAGATCCATATGCAACAATTGTAGTGGCCTTGTCGTGGACACCACATTTTTGGATATGAAAGTTGATTTAGTTTATTTCCTCTTTTGACATGCGTCACACAATATATCTTTGACGAATTTGATCTTCGGTAATCCAATCACCAAATCATGTTTAATTAATTTGTTCAAGTGCTCCATATGTATGTGAGCGGTCCTTCTATGCCATAGCCATGACTCGTTGTTGTTCACCGTAAGACATTTAACCTTTAAAGATACATTGTCAAGAGAAATTATAAAAATATTATTGATTCTATTACCTTTTAACATAAACTCATGAGTGACTTCTTCTTCTATCAAACATTCATCTTTGTTGAACTTGATTTTGAATCCTTTGTCACACAGTTGGCTAATACTAAGAAGATTGTGCTTGAGTCCTTCGACATAAAGTACATATTCTATTGTTACAAGAGGTAGTGAACCAATAGTGCCTATGCCAAGAATCTTGCCTTTATTATTATCACCATAAGTAACATAACCCTTGGCTTTAAGCGTTAGTTGTGAAAATTTGTTTATATCTCCCGTCATATGCCTTGAACACCCACTATCAAGATACCAATGATTTCCGGAGGTCTTCAAGCATACCTACAAAACCGGATTAAGTTTTGTTAGGTACCCAAATTGCTTTGGGTCCTTGATAGTTAGTTCCCTTTTTCACCCACACATAATGCCCTTCTGGAACACTAAAGTTGCAAACATAACAAGTATTAGGTCTGTGACCTTTAATTCCATAATAAAAACAAGTTGGTTCAAACTTGATTTTATATCTAGGAACATAAGCAAACAATTTCTTTTTAGGATGATGATGCACAATTTTAGAATTTTTTACTTTTTCCTTAGGAATTTGGTTCTTAGGCCTAACAAAGATTGTTTCATTTGAACTTGGTTTAGAGAACTTGGAATATCCGAGTCCACTTTTATCATTAGAAAATCTTTGATGCCTAAGAACTTCTTCCAAACCAATTTGACCTTTCACATATCTTTCAATAACTCGTTTAAGTTGAACAATTTGAAATGAGAGAGATTCACAATTTTTACATACAAAATTTTGTTTTTCACTTAAAAAAATTTGTTTCTCATCTTCAACATATTTTGCTAATTCAAAGTTCTTTTCTTCTAAAGAAGCCATTGGTTTCTTTTGAGATGAGATAGTCTTATACAGTTTTTTGCACTCAAGTAACAATTCATCAATAACGTCTTGTGCATCATTATCATAAACAGAAATTTTACTACTAACCTCATCTTTTTCGTCATTAGAGTGGTGTGAAGCCATTAGAGCCACATTAGCACATTCATTGCTTTTCGATTCTGATGAAGAACTTATTTCATTATCTTCCCAAGAAATATACACCTTCTTGTTCTTGAAGTCATTCTTGCCTTTGAATCCTTCTTTCTTTGGAAGCTTTGGACAATCTGGTTTTATGTGGCCTTGCTTTCCACATTCGTAGCATGTAACATCTTACGTTGATGTGGATGCTTCCCTTTTTCTGAAATGTCTATTCTTTTTATCATAAAGGGGTTTATTATTTTTATTGAAAAATTTACCAAGCCTTTTTACAAGAAGCATGAACTGTTCATCTTCCTCCAATGCGTCATCATTTTTCTTTTCTTTTGACTTTACTTTCAAAGCAATTCCTTTGGACTTCTTTTCTAGATTTTCATGTTTCTCAAACCTTCCAAGTTCTAACTCATGTTCTTGAAGTTTTCCAAAAAGTGATGTGGATGTCATTGTTGAGAGACTTTTCTTCTCCGAAATTGCCGTCACTTTTGGTTGCCATTCCCTGGTTAAGGATCTAAGAATTTTAAGATTCAAATTATCGTTAGTAAAGTCTTACCGAGAGCAATTAAGTGATTTGTCAAGTGGACGAATCTTTTCTGTAATGCCACAATGGATTCTCCGGGTAACATTCTAAACATTTCGTATTCTTAACTTAGTATGTTCAATCTGGATCTCTTTACTTCGGCGGTGCCTTCATGTGTTTCCACTAAGGTGTTCCATATTTCTTTTGTCGACTTGCATTGAGAGATTCAGAAGAACTCATCCATACTCAAAGCACTTTGTAATATGTGTATAGCCTTTTTCTCATTAAGAATCCTTTTCTTGTCATCATCATCGTATGATGATTTAATCTTTGGAGTTCCTACACCATTGACGACACTTGTCGGTTGATGAGGGACATCTTCAACAGTTTCCCATATTCCTTCTCATTGGGCTTCTAGATGTGCCTTCATGCGGATTTTCCAAAAATTAAAATATTCTCCAGAGAACAGTGGGGTTTTGTTACTACTTCCACCGTCTTTGAAAACCGGGTTGGTGCTAGCGGAATCCATTCTGGATCAACAAGAACGGGTTACCTTAACCTGCTCTGATGCCAATTATAAGTTATATGTAAGCCTAAGAGGGGGTGAATTAGGTTCTTAGACACTTTTTCCGGGTTTTTTGATGATTCTTGGATTTTACTTGATTAAGTGCTTCTTGGTGATGAAAGGCGGTAAATGCGGAAAGTAAAGAACAGATCGATGTATAATGGTTCCCCTCACAGTCCGAGAGTACTCCACTCCCCTTTCAACATAAAAGAGTATTTTACTATCAATGTTAGATTTCCTAAGACAATTCTAACAACCAAGAACACCCTTCTTGGATTTACACAATTTTAAAGTCCTACCGAGAATGAATATCTCACACAAGGACCTCTTGTATCCACAATCCAGATAACAAGGAAAACCCTACACACTTATCTTTAACAATCCTAGAAATAAGTTGTAGTCAATTCTGAATTTTTGTATAAGTAACAATTTGAATGTTTATCAATATGAATATTGATCTTCTTCTCGAAACAAATAATACTCAAAGATAATATATGTGTTCTTTTTGTGAAAGAAAGCTGTGAAGATGTGAAAGTTAATTTCAACGGCTTCTTTCAAAAATCTGTTTTGAACACTTTTATGAAAATTCAAAAGGTTGAGGACAAAGAGTAATTTTGAAATTTGTTTCTTGAAGGTGATTTTGATTTTGAAAATGAAATTAATTTATAGAAGTGAAAAACCTTTCCAAAAAGGTATGATTATGGGACAGAAAAAAATAGTCAGTAAAAATAATAGAGAACAATGCAATCCTCCATGAAAAGTTACTATTTTTGGCTATTGTTACAGTGTTAATCGGTTAACCAAATAGGTTAATCGGTTAACACATTTCCAACGTTTAAAAATATTTGAATTTTTCATGTGTTAATCAGTTAACCATATAGGTTAATCGGTTAACACTGTAAAAATGTCCCAAAAACATAATTTTGAAATGTGTTAATCGATTAACCCATATGGATAATCGATTAACACTGAAGGTTTTTCCAAAAATACTTAATTTAAAATATAGGAAGTATTTTAAAAACATTTTAAAAGGTTTAGTGATAATGATGTAGTGAAGTGTGATTGAAAGAACACTTGTATAAAATATTTCTAAGTAAAATATGTTTATACTGTTTTTTGTAACATCAACACCACTTGAAGTTTGTAGATGAAGCTTGATCTATAGCATCATGTGCGACTTTAACTTAATCTTTGATAATGGATTCTTGTTGATTGCTTGCGTCTCATTCTTTTTGCGAATGTGTACCAATCTTGTATGAGTTGTCTTCATCAAAAACACACAGGCCTAGAAGCTTGATTCTACATTTTCAGTAGCCTTCCTGTTGTTATTTTATTCATGTACTTTCATTCCTATTTTTCTTTTCCTTCCACATTTATATCGAACCAGTGAGGACACTGCTTGATATAGTGTGGGAGAGACCTTTATTTCCATGTACCTTCCCTTTCAATTATTTTAATTCAGTTATTTTAAATTCAGCAAAATAAATCTCATTTATGTATTGTTCTCTGTTACGCAAATTTCCCCTGCTTTATTCAAGCTATACAAAAAATTTTGTCACTTCAAATCGATGCATCACTCGACGCGCCAAGACAAAGGCTGAGTTAGGGAAATCCGAGAAAGAATTCTAACAATACCAATACCGCCTTGACACCTTAGACCTCCGGTTTATGCGAGTCAGTTTCATTACCTACTTTACCTAAGCCTCAAGTCCCAGCCCAAAACGTAACCCCTAGTAGTTTATATAAGCAGTCAGCACCGCCTTCAAGCACATACCACGTGGAAAGCCGATGCAAATAAGTGATTGGTAAAAAGAAAAGCTAAGCAAAAAGAGAAGAAAAAGAAATCCCTTGTCATTTGGTTCATAAGTCTCTGGTTATAAACTCGGTAGGGCGAATTACGATTCGATCCCCCACGGCTTACAAATAGGAATCATCAAAAAAGGTATCGCACTCATGCACCAGACCTCATGCTAAGAAAGAAAAAAATCACTAACAGGTTATTCCACTACGTGCGTGCAAAGGTAAAGGGCTTAATGTGATTGTGCTAGAACAAAACTGGGTGAAATTGGAAGCGTGGAACTTTACGCCGAGCTACAGTAGCATGATTGGAACCGGCTTGCATAAGAATGAGGCCTTCGAGCGCATACCGCTTAGTGACATTGCCGTATGTGTGTTGTTTTAAATCTAGTCTCTGACATCCCGACTTGACGCCTCAAATGCTTTAGTGAAAACAAAACAGTGCCCGCCATATGATTGCATCCTTTAAATTTCTTAGACTTTTTGCTTGAGGACAAGCAAAGATTCAAGCTTAGGGGAGTTTGATAACGCGAAAACGTATATTATAAATGCCATGTTTTTCAGCTGTTAATGTTTGGTTTCACCCCGATTTCGGATTGTTCCAAGTTATTTGTCAAGCGTTTTTGCAGGTATATGAAGATCACACCCTAAACGAGCAAGTCAGAGGAAACCAACAGTCAAAGGCACAAAACAGAAGGAAAAAGACAAGAAATAGCATAAAAGATAGTTTTTTGTGAGTGCCACGTCCGTCATAGGTCCCTCACGACCGTTACAGCTGCCACGACCGTCACAGGTCCCTCACGACCGTCATGCACCCCACGCTCGTCTCATTTCCCTCACGCTCGTCACGCAACCAAAATGAAACAGAATAACGTATCAGCAACGTGCCCATGCAAGCCCATAAAATATAGGATCGTTCTCCTATATTTCCTTACCCTCAACTCCAACTCCTCAAGACTTTTATGGGAGAACCTCAGCTATAAAAGGAGGTGTGTTAGACCAGAAAAAGGGAGCCGCGTTGAAGAGAACGAAGTGCTGCCAAAATTGTTATTGAAGTCAAATTTATTTCCAGTTTTCCTTTCTTTTCCTTTAATCTGCATTGTTTTCTTTCTTTTGTATTTACTTTCCTGAATATTCACTTCTCACCAAGGTAGAATCCTGCGGACATATGTGGAGGACTACTAAAGATCCGAGAACAGTATTATCTCAGGTTTTTTTATTAATTTAATTGTTATTTTGTTTGTTTAAAAATGCATGTTTCTTTATTTTGCTACCATTGTTTAATTATGAAAGTTTTAATTACCATGTCTAGCTAAACCACTTAATCGATATGTAATAAATAAGTCAGACAAAATTCGATAATAACCGGTGCCTTTCCTTTTTACAAACTGTTTTCTGGCCGTAGTTTTTAATTAAATCTTCCAAATAAACCTTCGTTGTGAAAGCGAGAAATTATTTACAGTAGTTTTGCCACGACAATGGGAAATTCATTAAGGCGCGAACCGGTACGCGAAAGCGTGGGGTTCAAACCAGATAGTAAAAACTAGACATTTATTTTAAACACAACGAAAGCGCTTTAAAAGAAATCAGAACTTAGTCGTTTTCAAAAAGTGATTTAAACCCCGAATGGGATAGCGAAAGCATACATTCCGCCTTAGAGTTACGACTAGCGTCAACAACCAATGTGAGACAAAGGTCTTTAAACGATTATTTTTCTCCTGAAAAATTATTTGCAAAGATTAAACTGCATCAGCGATGTGTCAAATCCCCGAAAGCTAAAGTATTACATGTCGAGGTCCCCTATTATTATTCTTTAACCAAATAATTCTTCTTTAAATTTAGCCTTTATTTCCGCATTGAATTCCTTAGAACCTCATTCCAACCTAGCTAAACATAGTAACACCTAATAACACTAGATTGATTATGAGTCCCTGTGGGATCAATATTTTTATTACTACGCGATAGACTGTGCACTTGCAGTTAGTTTAGTTAGACTCAGAAAGTCGCGATCAATGTGCCAATGTCAATGTGAAAAAAAAACGCTGATATAGATGTCACATGTCAAATTTTTTCATTTTAAATTTTTTATATTAACACCATACCTAAATCCAAAAATAGTAGCTAAATTGTAGCTAATTCGTAGCGAATGTTCTGTTCCTTTTATCTTTAATCATTCATGTACTTGATGTGACAGATTATAAAGAGAGAAGCAAAGGAAAACTAGAAGAGCTGAAAATGGAAGTCTTCACCTAAAATAGCCCGATTGTTGGAAGAAATTTGGTGATTCACTAATTATTCATTCATGATGTTTTTTTTCTTTAAAAAACTTACTGTGATATGCTTGTGAGATATAAATTTGATTTTACTCGTCCTTTTGATGAAGCTGCAATGTTTCTCAACAAGATCGAAATGCAACTCAATCATCTCTGCATTGGTGGTGGTGCTTCAGTTTCAACTCCTTCTGATTTGTTATATCTCTATAGCTTTTAGTGGTTGTTTAGTTTTGAAATTCTATGTTGTTGATAATTGTGCACCCGACAATGCTTATATGCACGATAGTATTCTATAAGATATTATCTATATTGGTTGAAAAATATAATGCTAAGCAATATTATTTTTCTTCTGTTGCGGTAACAGATTCTAAATTATATGCTAAGCAATATTAATTTTCTTGTATTAAAAAAATATAGTGCTAAGCAATAATAGTTTTTAGACGTTTGACGGTTATTATCTATCTATAATGTATTTAAATTCTCAATCATATTGATTTTTTACTCTTTCTAATATGAAAGTTAGATATAAATTTGTAAAGTATGCAAATTAATTAATATTTTTTCTTAAAAAGATAACATAAATAATTAAAAAGATAAGTGGGATGAATTGCAAACTAAATAGTTTTTTTTTTAATGTTTCATGTCACTGGTCAAAATTGTATAAATAATTATGAAGGACGAAATTTATTAACGGAAATTTTGTTTCGTGTCACTAGTCAAAATTGTATAAGTAGATTATGAAAGACGAAATTTATTAAAGGAAATTATTTTTCAAAAATGAAGGAAAAAAAAGACTCAAAAAAGTCTTCAAGTATAAACATGAGAAGAGAAAGCTTTGAAATACGTACAACTTTAGTGGACAATAAAGAAAGCTATAAAAAAATATATAAACGAGTTAATGTAAAATTTCTAATTTTTCTTATTTCACACACTAATATTTTCAAATACTCCAACAATATGCATACACTTTTCTTTTATTAGAAAAACAACTTAATAATAGATCCTACAAAAAGAATAACTTTATTTGATATGTATATCTTATTACTTTTGCAAAGGAAGCTAGTACATCCATAAGAAGTAGAAAGCATACATAAACTATAAAAAACGACTCACTCATAACATTGATATTTATTTAACCTCTCTTTCTAATTCACCATAAGACAAAAAGCTAGTAGTCCTCGTCATCAAATTTGGTTGACAACTTGTTCTATCTGTTGTTGCATAATCTCATGATCGAGTCTAGAGCATGATTTAGCCATGTCTCCGGCTAATGGAATAACAGGAAGACTATCACAGTTGCATATCTCAATCATGAATCCATCTGGGTCATGGAAAAATAATTGATCAACTTTAACTCCATTTTCTTCCACCATTGCTCGAACAAAACCTATCTTCATCTCTTCCAAACATTTCTGTACTGCTCCCATGCTTTCACACTGTTCATTCACAACAGAATATTTATCAACCACTTACAAACCAACTAGTTACATATGTATGCGACATGTACTTATCAGATACTACATATATAAAACGTCACACATACTTTTATTCAGATGCGTCGATTTTACTAAGCAAAATATATATATATATATATATATATATATATATATATATATATATATATATATATATATATATATATATATATATATATCAAACATCAGATACGTCTTTTATTAAAATATATAATGTCAAATGCTAACATATGTCATATTTTATATATATATATATATATATATATATATATATATATATATATATATATATATATATATATATATATATATATATATATATATATATTTGTCATGTCATCGTATATATAGAAGTGTATAATATAAGTTAAAGCCAAGAAAACGTTTTGTATTATTTATAAGATTGTTTTTGTCCTTTCTCTATAGCGAGGAAATGGAAAGAAATAGTCTAATTTTTTTCAAACAGAATAATAAAATACAAATATTTTTTTTTATAAGCAACTCTTGTATTTACATAAGAGTACTAGGAATTTTAAATTTTATATATATAAGAAAAAAAGACAGCATGATTTGGTTTGCCTTTACCATTTATGGCATGCCTTTCTCATGTGTTTTTCTATAGTTTTTTGGTGTCATGTATAGCTTTTTTATATAAAGTCTCTTGTTGTGTTACTAAAAGAATAAAAATATAAATACAATATTCACGTAATTAATAAATTTCAATTGACATATTTGATCAAAAGAATTTTAATTTAATAATTATTAAAAAAATTATTGATCATTAGACGTAATTTTCTCATGACAAGCCCTTCGTTTAAAAAGAAATAAAATTATATATGTTGTTATATAATGAAATATTTTAAAAAGATTATTGAATCTATTATTTAATATTGTTAACATGTAATTGAACAAACAGAAAAAACAATGTAATAAATTGAATTGAAATGAATTAATTTTACCTGAAATGATATATGATTATCTTTTGGATTAATTTCCTTCTTCCTTGGAACATTTTCAGGGTTCACTACCTGAAGAAGGTGAATTCCAATTCCATAGCCAAATAGCCTGCAAAATTTACATCACATGAAACAAAAAAACCTACAAAAGTTGAAGAAAATGAATTTAAAATAAAGCCATTAATGAATGAATTACCATGCTCCTTCAAAATCAAATGATCCAGGTCTTCTAATGGGAACAAATCCAAGAACATTTTGGTAGAAATCTATAGATTCATCAAGAGATTTACAGATAAAAGAAATATGATTCACTGATTTAAGGCGTAAAGGGTTTCCTATAATGTCTTTCATTTTGTAATTTTTGGAGGATATATAATTAACTCAATAATAATATCCTAAATTGAAAAGTCGGAAATGAGGTAAAATAAAAAGAAGAAGAAGAAGAAAAAAATAGAACGTGGCCTAGAGGTTGAGAATGTGTGAAGAAGAAATTGGAGAGAATACATGTAAGTCCAGTAATGAATGAGTAACATGTATTTATATATAGACAAAATTTCTTATGTAAGGTTCTTGGACCTCTGATGCTATTATTATATATTTATTTATTTTTAAAAATAGTTATAAAATGAAGTTGAAAAAAAATGAATAAAAAATTGTGGCATGAGAATTAGATTGATTGGCCTACCACGTCGTTCCCACGTGCTTGATGGTGTATAGGGCCAATGAAAGGGTTCTGGTAAAGTGTTAGCCACATAGTGGTGCTACTCACGGGTTTGTTTTACGTTCTATTGTTTCCATTTGTGGTCTGTGCTATGTGGTCCAAACCGGCAACTCGGCTCTGTTTAAACGTGCAAAAATATGTGCAAAATATCAGACTAGGATTGGGTAGTTATTATTCAGACACTGACACTTTTAAATTTTGATTAGCAGTAATGGAGTCTCCTAATTTAATTTAAGTTTTTATTTTAGTTTTTTATTTAATAAACGTCTTTCAAAATATATTCTGTTAGTTATTTTAGTTTTTTTAATTAATTTTTAACTTTAAATATTTTAAGTGAAACATTATTGTTGAGTGTCCACCATAGATTTTTTTTCTTTTATTTTAATCATTTAATTTTTTTGAAGAATTTTACACATTTGAATCTTGAGAGTTTATTAATGTTTACGTGTATCATCAACAACTAATTTTTTTTAGATATTTTCACTTTCTTCTTTCTTTTTCTTAATCTTCTTCATCGTCATATTCATTAAAATCTCATAAATTTTTTAGAAATTTTTTCATCAGATCTTGATGCAAATCATCTATATCCAGTTTGGTAAATATGGTTATTTTTCTCTATTTCCTATTATTTGTGAATGCAAATACATTTGAATGCAAACCATATGAAGTACCCAGATTATATGATTAACCCTCTTTGAAATCAATTACAATCTTTCTTACAAATTTTCTCCACAAATCCATTTGAAGAACCCTAAGTTAAAGTCAAATCAAATCTAAAATAAATTTCGTTTTTATTGCTAACACCACTACACGAAGAAGATGAACAATAAGAAGGTAAAAAAAAAAGGTCTTTAATGTCATAAGTAACAACCTCTTTGTTGAAAAATTTAGATTAGTGTGATAATGATTAACAAGATAAAAAAAATTAAGGTTAATAAATTGAATATTAAGTAATTGTAACATAAATTGAGTTTTATGATCTGAAAATAAATTTAGAGAAGTATTCCAGAATTTTAATTTTTTCAAAAATTTGATAAGGATTAATGAAGACGGTGATGAAGATGAAGATGAAGAAAGGGGGAAGAAGATGAAGAAGGTAAAACATATTAGGTGTTGATGATGTACTAAAATAATAAATAGACGGTCAAGATTCAACCGTGTATAATTTTTCAAAAATATCAAATGGTTCAAATTTAAAAAATAATGAAGTCTATAGTAGACACTCAACAGTAGTGCTCACCTAAGACATTTAAAATTAAAAGTTAACGCAAGATACTAAATTGGTTAACGGAATAGTTTTTTATAGACTAAATTGGTTAACGGAATAGTATTTTATAGACTAAAATGTAATGTTTATTAAATAAAGGACCTAAGTGAAATCATAAATTAAATTAAGAGATTAAAATATGGATTAAGCCAAAAATAATAATGCAATGTGAAAAACATTATGTTAATGCCTACTTTTGTAAAAATCTCAAAAAAATAGTTCATCTGATTTTTAATATTAGAAAAAAATGTATTTTTAAATCTATTGAAAAATGAATGTATCTAAATTATATATAGTTTATATAAATTAATTATTTAATATATTAAAAAAATATTTTTTTTTATATTAAAAATCAAAAGGAGGGTAAAATGATCCATTTTCCATCTATAATTTTGATAAGTGCTAATACTTTTAATAAAAAAATATTGATTAAATTATAATTTTAATCTCCTTATTACTCTTCGAAATCATCATTGCTTTTATTTTTAAAGAGTTTTCATTCTCATTTTCATATTCTTTTTAGAAAAAAAATGATAATCATTTTTTAATACTTTTAGCATAAGGAAAATGATGTGAATTGGATATTCTTTTTTCTATTATTTAAATTGATTTATCTAACATAAATTATTACAAAAAAAATTACGCAATTAAACTTATTAAAGAAATGATTTTAACAAAAAAAGTCATTATTTCTAGATCTAGTAATAATTAATAAAAACATCAGTGTCATCATCTTCAAATCTAGCTGTACGAAAATGATTTTAACAATTAGAAAAGAACAGTATCAGATCTAACTTTTCCCATCTGATTTCTCTTGAAAAAGGAATCAACTGCTTCTTGATCTAATCATTTCTGAGTAAATCTCGTAATCATCATGTCCAAGAACGATAAATCTCGTGTTGGAATTGCATCAAACATGTACTCCATCTCAGGAACACAGCCTATACTATAGGTTTGTGTGGGGCATTTGGTCGAACACCCTACAAGCATACGTGATTGAATAGGATCTGAATAAATTTTCAGTGTTGTTCAAGTTGTGGGTTTCAACTCAGAGTTTGAGCAAAGCATAGAAATTGATATTGATACATACTCAATTTTTATTATAAATATATTTGACATTTTTATACATTTTATCATTAATGTATCTAAATCATATATAGACTAGATACATGCTTCCTCCATCTATTCACTTTTATAAATAAAATCACATTTAGTTATATCTATCTAAAAACTTAAAAAGTTAATTGTCTCTCGTAAATAGAATTAAAATTGTAGTTTATTAGTAAAAATATGTGTGATAGTGACATTAATTTGAAAATGATTTGTCATGTGGGTTAGAGAATGCTGAGAAAAATATACGTTGTGAATTGGGTTGGTGTTTTCCCCTTTGAGTTTTTTTGGTTTTGTTTTCTAGTAAACTTTCCTTTCTTTCTTCGCTGTCTGATATGGGCTGTAGGGTTTTGGTTTTTGTTTTTTTTTTCATGGTTAAAATTGATTTTTTGAAAAAGTTTAATTATATAATTGTTTTAAAAATTCATATTAAGTTAATTAAATGACTTTTTGACAAAGAAAAATCAATTACATGATTATAAATGACATGGAAAAATAAATTGTTGATATTTGAATATGCCACTTTCAGTAATATTTATAAGAAAAATTGTATTTTTTAAGATTAATTGAATAATTAATATATTTAAATTTTATAATGGATCAAATATATTGATTATTAAATAAATATTAAAAAAAACATCTTTATTTTATAAATAAGATAAGAGAGAGTATATTTTAAAAGAGAATATTCTATAGAATATTCCTTAACCTCATTCTATAATAAAATAGAAAATCCGTTATCATATTCTCTATATAATTAATATTATAAGTTGCATATTTCTTAATTTCATTCTAGAATAGAATAGAATACCCCTTAGCATATTCTCTATGTAATTAATATTATGAGCAATATATTTTACTATATAAAGCAATTTTCATAGGGTTTATTTAAATGCCTCTTAGTTTCTCATATTTTAATATGATATCAAAAGTCAATTGAGAGTCATTCATTCGTCATACTTTACCCGATTGATCCATTATCTTTCGATGATTTTTTTTTGCAAATCGTGTCCCAACTTCGATTTGCCTTCCATTCGTGACTCATTTTGGCATCTGATTTATGATCACCACCACATTATCACTACTGTTCCCGGCGAGCTTCCTGCAAACTAAATGTTGAAATTCAACCACAATCTATGGAGAATTTCACTCTATCTTGATTTCAAGATTATTATCAATCACGCAATGAAAATGAAAAGAAAAGGTTAAGAAAGAAAGAAAAATAACGTTGGAGAAGAAGGTGGAAATTTTCTGCAAAGTTTCTCTCTGCCCACAAATTGTGGAAACTCTCCTATTCACTTGCAACTGCAAACTGTGAATACAATGATATGAATTAAATTATGTACAAAATAAGGGTTACTCCCTATTTATAGATTTAGGTTAGCTTGCACCCCAAATCAAAGCCCAAAACTATAAAAGCCCAAATGGCTAACTTTACTAAAATAGACCTAAGTCGAAATCCTGTGTGAAGCAACCTGCTTCGACACTTCGACACTGCTTCGACACTTCGACACACTAATACAACTCGACACACACACACACATTAGGTAAATCGACTGGTCCTTATTTATGTCGAGCCACACTAATTCGACATAAGGAATTACAACTCATCACACCACCAAATTCATTGTGTCTAAGCTATCTACATTCATCATATACCTTAGCTTATTGAACACTTCGACCTGCACTCCTTTCGTCATGATGTCTGCAATCTGATTCTCAGTTTTGCAGTGTTCCAAATTCATCTTCCCTTCTGCTACCTGCTCTTAAAGATAATAAAACCTCATTTTAATGTGTTTTCTTCCACCATGTGCTATTAGATTCTTCGCCAGGTTGATAGCTGACATGTTGTCGATCTTCATGGTAATTTCTCATGACTCTTCCATGTAATCTTTTTTACCAGGTTCACCATCCATGTTGCTTGATATGCACAAAGAGAATCAAATATGTATTCTGCTTCACGTGATGATAATGTCACCCCTGGCTCCTATCTCGAACTCCAAGCAACTGGTGCACAACCTAGCATAAACATATATACAATTGTGAATTTTCTATCCTTATCATCAATACACCAACTTGAATCAGTGTATCCCACTATCTTGCATTATTTTCCTTCATCAGCTACAGGAAACAAAATTCCATAGTCGAGAGTTCTTTTCAAATACCCCACTATCCTCATCGTCGTAGTTAGGTGTGATACCTTTGGCTTCTGCATGAATCTACTTATCATACTCACATTGTATGCTAAGTCAGGCCTTGTGCGAAAAAGTACTGAAGTGACCCAATAAGTCTTCTATATTTGGTTGAGTCAACATCATCTTCATTTGAATCCTTCAATAGTTGCAATCTGGTCTTAGCTGAATTGAAGTTGGGTTGCAATCTTGCATCTCAAATCTCTTTAGTATTTCTCCTACATATCTTCTTTGGTGCATCATAAAACCTCCACCACTCTTGTAGAATTAGATGCCAAGGAAATATGAGAGATTTTCCAAGCATGACATTTCAAACTCCTCACTTAGGTCATGTTTATAATCTTCGGTCTCCTTCTTGTAACTTCCTGTTATCAATAGGTCATCGACATAAAGACATAGTATCAGCAATTCATTATTTCTTCTCCTTACATATACTCCATGCTCAGTTGTACACTTCACAAATTTCTTCTCCCTTAGAAAGTTGTTGATCTTCTTATTCCAAGCTCTTGGAGCTTCCTTAAGTCCATACAGGGCTTTATGTAGCCTGTACACCTTTTTGTCTTCGTCTTGTTTCACAAACTTAGCAGGTTGTGCAACATAAACTTCTTCGTCTAAGGGGCCATTCAAGAATGCACATTTCACATCCATTTGACATGTGTGCCAATTGTTCATGTTTGCTAGACCAACAACCAACCTGATTGTTTCGATCCTAGCAACAGGTGCAAAAACTTTGTCGCAGTCGATTCCTTCCTTCTGTTGAAATCCTTTCATCACAAGTCTCACCTTGTATCGAGTTACCTCTCATTTAGGATTCACCTTCACCTTGTAAACCCGTTTCACATCAATTGCCTTATTTCCTTGAGGCAAATTAACAAGTGACCAAGTGTTGTTGATTTTGATGGACTCTAGTTCCTCATTCATTGCTTTCACCCACTTCGAATTTGCCTCAGCTACATTGACTGGTTCGACATCTGCATCTAAGCATAGTGTACCAGCTCACCTTCTTCATCGACCACATCATCTGATCTAATCACACATTCTTGAAACCTTTCAGGCATGTGTCTTGTTCGTTGAGGTCTACTTGGGCCTGCTTCACCTATGACTTCATCTTGTCAAACTTCTCACTACTACAAAACGCGTAAACAACAATGCCATGGTTACCACGGTTCTTCCCTACACCGCGGTGAAATCTCTAAACTAAAGCGCTATCATATTATTTTTGTTTTTTGATTAAAAATTATTTGTATATAACAACGGTGAGGAGCCAACTGTGGTGATACCATCAAGCTTTCATGGGTTCGAACCTCAAAGCTCTCATATAAATTATTCCTTTAATGTTAAGGCATGCCTTTTCTTTTTTATTTATTTTTAAATAAAAAACTTAAATTGTTATGACTACGGTTGATGAGTTCCACCATTGTGATATATTTTGTTTTTTATTTAAATTTTTTAATTGTAAATTAAACTCTGGCGCTTCATTATGAAATTTCACTATGAAAGTAATATATCATAATGGTTGTTGGTATTGATCGTGGTGATAGCTTCATAATATTATACACTCCTAGTTAGCTTATCTCTTCAGTATCATTTTTTCCATTGAAAATAGAAATAATATTGTGAAACAATACACGACTTCAACCCTAAACCCAAACGTTAAATACTGTGAAACATTACACAATTTTAACTAAAACACCTTCGTTCACCATAGCTTGTCTCTTCAGTATCCATTCTTCACTTTGTATTTGTTATTTTTTTATCATGTCAAGGAGGTTGACAAGACCATCACGATCATGATTTCAACCAAGTTGTCACCATCGAGAAGGAAGACAATAATAACATTGTTGTTGCCATAAGGAAGGAAGACAACACCAACACCAACACCAACATCATTTACTTAGTTATCACGTCTAGGGTACGTAAAATATTTTCCTCGTGCATCTACAGTAAACTTCATTTTCCACTATTATGGTTGTTGTTTATGTTCTTGTTGTTCATGTTGTTGTTGTTGTTTTTGAACATAGATGTCGACCTTGTCGAGTTCTACATCAGATACTAGCGAAGAAACTCAAACAAATGAGGGTTGTGCGAATGAAACTCGAACAAATTATACTCAATCTAAAAGATCACAAAGAGGTGTCACAATGATGCCCCAATTCACATCAGTCAACAACTCACCAGGTCAAAAAATTCCTATCGAGTTTGTTCGTTCTACAGAGTAATGGATTATGAATATTAATCTACTTTTAAGAGTTATGTTGCATTCCTTGCACGTAGAAAAGTTAGCATATTGATAGATGATCGGAAACACGTGGATGATCAAGTCAAATAAAGCATATGGACAGACATTAAGGTATTACATAGTATAATTTTCATATATTCGATATCACTACATATAATTTCTAATACATACTTATATATTGATTTAAATGTAGTTGAATTTTGAGTTTACCGATGACTCAAAGTTGGAAAAAAATGGATATCTTATGGCAGTACTTGTTGGAGGGGATTTAAGTCACAGTTCACGGCTGACTACATTAGGAAGCCTAAGAGCAGTCTTGCTCTTCCATGAATTCGATAAAGTTTTATATCAAAGAAGCAATGGAACAAGTTTGCAAAGATACGTCGTTCTGAGGAATTCAAGGTTAGTACTAATCTTATGTAACCGATAATGTTATGCTAACGAGTTATAAATACTAATCATATATATTTCTCACTATGTTAATAACATGTTAAAAGCGAAGTAGGAATACAAACCAAGGCAAAGAACATGTACCCCTATAGATTGTCTCATGGAAGATGTCTCTATTAAGACCAAGTGGAGAGTACATCTATGAGGTGTCAAGAGTATTTGCTAAGAAAATTGTAAGTATGATTTGTTTTGTTTATGTTATTTGTTATTTAAATGTATTGGTAATAATATATGTAAGTTGTTCATGTTGTGTAAGATAAGTTGGTTGAGGTGGCCCGTGAAGGAACATTTGTTCCAGAAGCACGACATGACATATTAGTAGAAGCTATATGAACAAATGAGCATGGTGGACGTGGACGTGGTGTTGAAGAAGGTGTCGGCTTGAGGTCATTCTTTGGTTCTCAAAGAAAAAGTATCAAAAGCCAGGAAATTAATGCACATAGACAAAAGATTGAGAATGTTGAGAAGCAATTAGAAGAACAAAAGGACGATGTTAGAAGAGAATAGGGAATAAAGGGATAAAGATATGGAAAGGTTTCAAGAGTTATATTTGGTATGTGCTTTACTTGAGATGTTAGTGTTTTACTTGATATATATTGTGCTTATTTTTGTTTTTATGTTCTAATTGAATATTATGATATAGATATTAAGTGAAAACCTCGAACAACGTACAAGTGAAGATCATCGTTATGTTGATGATGATGATCAAACTCCAACTAGAAGTGTTGTACGAAGTCTCGGAAATTCTTGTCAGTGAACTGCGTCCTGTTGTCGGTTACGATGTCCAGAGGGACCAAACCTGGCAAGGATGTTCCTCTTGTAGAAGAAGAGTATGTTGTGCACCGTGATCTTGGTCAGAGCTTCGGCCTTGATCCATTTGGTGAAATAGTCGACACCGACTATCAGGTATTTGTTCTGATAGGAGCCTATGGTAAATAGACCGAGGATGTCCATCCCGCACCAGGCGAACGACCATGGAGAGGAGAGGGTCTTGAGCTCACTCGGAGGGGCGAGGTGCATGTCCATGTGCCTCTAGCACCTGTCACATCTCTTCACATGCTCCTTAGCGTCCTGCTGCATCGCCGGCCAGTAGTATCCTGCTCGTAATGCCTTCCGGACGAGGGACCTTCCCCCGAAGTGTTGAGCATTAATGCCCTCGTGGATCTCTTGCAGGATGCCCGAGGCCTGAGCTTTGTCAACGCATTTGAGGAGAGGGATCGAGAAGCCTCTTTGGTACAATCTTCCTTCAAGTAGCACATAGGAGAAAGCTCGACGTTTGACAGCGCTGGCCTCCTTTGCTTCGTCGGGGAGGCGACCAGTGCTAAGGTAGGCGTATACCGGGGTCATCCAGCAGTCGTTGTCCCCAATAGCGTTGTCCTCGAGCCTTGTTTTCACCAATTCTGTGTTGGGATGAGCGAGGACCTCTTGGACGATGGATGTGTTCCCGCCTTTCTTCTTCGTACTTTCTAGCTTTGAGAGGAAGTCCGCTCGGGTATTCTGCTCGCATGGAACGTGATGTACTCTCGCAGAGTTGAAACTTTTCATCCGCTCCCTGATAAGGGCCAAATATTCGGCCAGATTATCGTTCTTCGCTTAGTATTCGCCCCGGACTTAGAAGGCGACCAACTAGGAGCCCGTGAAGATTTTTATCTCCTTGGCTCCGAGGTCTTCTGTCAGGCGGAGCCCGGCCAAGAAAGCTTCGTACTCGGCCTGATTGTTCGTTGTCAGGAAGGCCAAGGTTAGGGAGACTCCCACTACCGTACCCTTCTCGTTTTTGAGGATGATGCCCGTGTCGCTTCCTGAGGAGCTCAAAGCGCCACCAATGAAGATGATCCACTTGTGGGCTTCGGTGATTGGTTCCGCGGTAGGCGTCATCTCCGCGATGAAATTGGCCAGTACTTGCACCTTGAGGGCTTTCCTGCCTTCGTAGACAATGTCAAACTCGGAGAGTTCCAGCGACCACTTCAACATGCGTCCTGCCATGTCAAGCCTGCCATGATGGTGTGGGCCATAAGTAGTATCCGAGTCTCCTGACCGCATTAATGAGGGCCACTATGACTTTTTCGATCTGCTGATACCTCATCTCGGGCTCATAGAGGGTTTTGCTTGTGAAGTAGATCAGTTTCTTCCCTTTAGAGGTTTCCCGAATTAGTACGGCGCTCACAGCTTCGGTGGAAATGGCCAGGTACAGGTAGAGGGTTTCCCCGATGTTTGGCCTCGTCGGGACCGGTTGCTCCGGCAAGACGCGTTTGAGGTGGAAGAGGGCCTACTCGCATTCCTTCGTCCATTCGAATGTGGCCTCATTCCTTAGCAGTTTGAAAAATGGGAGTGCATGTTACGCGGATTTGGCAACGAAACAGGATAATGAAGCGAGCATCCCGTTGAGGGACTGTATCGACTTCTTCGTGCTCGGCGTCGCGATCTCGGAAAAGGCCCGACATTTGTCTAGGTTTGCCTTGATTCCTCGTTTGGTCAGGTAAAATATGAGGAATTTCCCCGGGCGTACACCGAAGGTGCACTTCTCCAGGTTAAACCGCATCCTGCACTTCCTCGATGTCTCGAAGACTTTCTTGAGGTGGGTCGTGTGTTCGACCTTAGTGCGCAATTTGATGATCATGTCATCCATGTAGACTTCGAGCATGTCGCCAATCTCTCCCCAGAAGACTTTGTTCATCGTCCATTGATAGGTGGCATCGGCGTTCTTTAGGCTGAAGGGCATTACATTGTAGTAATAGTTGCCCGACTCAGTCATGAAGGTCGTGCTCTGTTTGTCGACTTGGTCCATGGGGATCTGATTGTATCCCGAGTAGGCGTCCATGAAGGATAATAATTTGAAGTCCACCAAGTTGTCGACGAGCTTGTCGATATTGGGGAAGGGATAGGCGTCCTTGGGACATGCCCGGTTGAGATCGGTGTAATCAACGTACATTCTCCATTTTCCATTTAATTTTTTAACGAGTACAACGTTGGACAGCTAGGTTAAATATCGGGCTTCCGAAATAAATTTTGCCTCTATGAGGTCTTTTACAGCTTTTTCAGCCACCACCGACTTTTCGGGGGACTGCCTACGTCTACATTGCAATATGCCCTTCGCGGCTGGGTTGATGGAGAGCTGGTGGCAGGCGAACTCGGGGTCAAGGCCAAGCATTTCAGTGGCGCTCTAGATGAAGAGGTCGGCATTCTCACGGAGGCAGGCTTTCAGCTGCTTCCTCGCCAGGTCGGGCAGTCCCGCTCCAATATTCACGCTTCTGGTCGTGTCTTAGCCAAGGACTACTATCTCAAAGTCCCCCTCTGGAATGGGGTGCGTTGGGTGGAAGTGTTGCCCGTTGACCGTCGGAGGAGCGTGCTCGGCTTCGTCCTCGTGGTCCTATTCGTCGGGGAAGCGGAAGTCGAGGTCCACGGTGTCGACGTGGTCCTTTGGCCTGTTCTCCTAGAAGGGTGGAGGCTTGGTCGCTTTGGTAGGGGAACCGATCGTGTTGAGGCCCTTCATTGCTGCCACAAAACACCTCCGAGATGCTTTTGTCGGGGAGGTGTATCTCTTCAATTGCCCATCCTTGATGAGTATTTCGATTGCGTCCTTCAGGTGGATGCAATCCTCCGTGACGTGTCAGTGGTCTCGGTGGAAGTGGAAGTATTTGGACTTGTTCACGTTGGCCTTGAAGGGTGCCGGTTTGGGAAAATAGACACCTCTCGGGACGAACTCCGAGTTGGCGCACTCAACAAGTATGCGCTCGCGGGAAGCGACTAGGGTTGTGTATTCGAGGAAGCGGCCTACGGGGCCCTTCTGCTCTCGGGGCTCTCGGGGACGATCGTCTCGTCATCAGTATCCCCCACGCCGGGGGGCTGGAGCTCCCTCTTCTCGGGACCCGCGGGGGTTTTGCGGTTACGAGAGTCCCGGGCAGAATTAGCAGCCTCGGTCTCCTCGTACTAGATGTAGTGGCGAGCTTTCTCGAGGAAGCCTCGCAGTGTGGTTGGTCGGTGGATTTCCACGACCTCGTAGAGTTTGGAGCCGCAGCATAGGCCCTGCTCTATGAGGTAACGCTTCATGTCGTCTGAAGTCGTTACCTGGACCGCCTCCCTCGTGAATCTCTCAATATAGTTCTTGAGAGGCTCGTCCGGGGCTTGGATGATCGCGCCCAGGGCGGCCTTCGTCTTCAAATGACGTCGGGACACCGTGAATTGTTGTGAGAAGAGATCCTTCAGGACCCTCCATGACGTGATGGACTCGGGCTCCAGGCTTTTGTACCAAACCATGGCTCCCTTCCTTAACGTTGTCGGGAAGAGTCTGCACTTAATGGCTCCTCGGACGTTCCTGTAGTCGAGCATGGCCTCGATATCTTCCAAGTGGTCGTTCGGGTCCGAGGTACCGTCTTACGTGGAGAGTACGGGTGGCTTCTCCATCCCATGGGGTATGGGGATTGCCATGATCTCCCGTGAAAGAGGGGTCCTGTAATCGTCCTTTTCACTACGAACTAGGGAGCGCGAGGGCGAAGGGTTGTGCCGAGGGGATTGATTGCATCCTCTCGACCTCTTGTTCAGGGCTTCCGGTATGTTCGCTCTCGGGACCAGGGAACGCCTCTTCTTCTGGGGAGGTGATCGGACGCGCTTCTTGGAGGCCACCGACTGGGGCCTCTCCAGTTGTGGTCGGCGCCCCCGTTGACGGGTAGAGGGGCTCTGGGAGTCTTCACGTTGATTTCTCTACGGGGGAGAGCAAGATGAGGTATCTTGTTCTAGCATACCGATGCACTCGTTCTGTTGGAACAACATCAGATTGGTTTGGTTGATGGCTGCGAAGAGGACAATCATCGTTGGGTCTGCGCCAGCTGGTGTGGTAACGGGCTGGAAAACAGTCGGGCTCCTTGCTCGAGGTGCGACGTGATTTTTCGCGTCCTCGGACGAAGGGGAGGCAGTCTGTCCGTCCTCACGTCACCCTCACGGGTGTGGGATGGCCCAGCCTGGTCTTCGCCGTTGGTGATTGGGGCGAAAGCGGAATTGCAGGCAACATCATCGTGACACAGGCTAGTCATGATCTCAGAAGTTGAAGTTGGAAGCTTTAGTTCTTCTGCTTGGAGGAACAGGGGAGCTTTATATTCCCACAGACGGCGCCACTGATCGTACCTGATCAGAAGAGATTTTTGACCGACATGCGTCACTGATCTGGGAGTTGCTCAACGGGAATAGGAAGGAAAAATAGTGTACCTGCAAGACACTCCGATGCTTAAGTGAGTAAAGGACCAGAGCGGGAGCAAATACAGAAGTTAGGTGTAGAGAATTGAATACATGACCCTCTAGTGAAAGAGGATATTTATAGAGAGACCCCAGCACAGGGCCAACAGTCACTTGTGTTGGGCTGGATTGTCAGACCCAACCCAAGTGACTGCTAGGGCTTATGTGGCTTAGTGAAGACCAACACGTGGTCTTCGCCCTAGTTCAACTGTCTCGTGATATCCGGAAGGTGGGCTGACCAGCTCTTTCGGAGGTGGGTAGTTGCCTGATGACGTGTTCCCGCGAGGGGAGCACATGGAGAACGTGTGGAAGACGTGTTGTTCTGCCCGACAGGGGATGATGTCTGCCCGATGTGTCTAGACCCGTGCCCGACACTGAGGGATTTGAGTTTTATTGGACCTTCCCCAAATAGCGTTGGGTTGGGCCTGCCCGACGGATAGGCAGACCTGGGTCCACTCCAGAACACTTATATTTATATTTAAGAAGATATGTATTTGTTTTAGATATCAAACTCCATGTATCAAGGATCATGATCAGAGTTTCATAAAATGTTAGGAGGGTATGTTAATCACAATTTAATTATGATAAAATAAATAATTTTTTTATTTAACTATAAATTAATTCAAAATAATATTTTTTTAAAAAATTTTATCTAATTATAATTTTATTGTGACAAATTTTTATTGATCGTAAAACAAAAACAGTCCAGATTATGACATATGTTTTTCAAATATCTCACAATATATATTCGTCTACAATGTTATATATATATAAGAAATTAAAAATTAGATTTTATTATTTTATTTTCAATCAAGCAAATATGATATAATGATCTCATTTTCTCTTTATATTTATTTGTTTCTCT
Source organism: Lathyrus sativus (assembly GCA_963859935.3). Taxonomy (NCBI): domain Eukaryota; kingdom Viridiplantae; phylum Streptophyta; class Magnoliopsida; order Fabales; family Fabaceae; genus Lathyrus; species Lathyrus sativus. The sequence continues at coordinate 874,359,051 of OZ012735.1, read as the reverse complement.
TATTTTCATTGACAGCTTGGATTGAAGTTATGGATTAACTTGTCTTATAATCATCATCTAAAATGAGAATTAAAATAACAAGGTCCATTCCATCAAGGCATAGGCATAGTATAGATCAATTAATTAGATTTGGAATATGTTGCAACCAAGTTAAAATGCGGTGTGATATAATAAACATGTGAGGTATAGCTAGGGAAGAAATGTGATTATGATATAGTAGTTTGGTAACAAAATAATCAGCATATCTAACTGACTATGATATATTTTTATAAATGATCATTTTTTGACCGAAATTTTGTCTGTTTATATAATTAAATAAATTCTGAAAGGTGTGTTGCGGGAAATTTTTAAACTTTCATATAAAATCATTATAATTTAGTGCAGCTCTTTCACGTACTGCACACCTTCAGTAATTATACTAATATTCATTATTGCTATAATAATTATAGTAATAAATAATAGTAATAGTAATAATGGATGGATACAAAGTTATTAAATGACAAAGTGACAGCTTGAGCCATATTAGTTAATTGCATTGATTTAGGAGTGAGGGTAGAAAGTTAATCACATGGGAAAAAAGTGAATAAATTAATTGGTTGTACTTTAGTGAATATGATCGATCAATATTTAGGAGAAGAAAAAAATAGGCGCCGCGAAAGGAAATTTGAGACAAGTAAAGCCACGTTTTATATAAGATTGAAAATGGTATACGTTGGTTTTGAACCGAGTTTAGTTCGACTTATTATTCAATTTGTTAAAATTTTAATGTATTAGATTTTTGTCTAATTTGAAAATTCATTGTCAAACTGATATGAACCGATCCGTCTATTTATGAGTTGGATTGGGTTGAATTTGTGGGTTTTGTTTTAAATAAAAAATATTTTTTTTATAATTTTTTTTTGTCGAGTTAAATATATATGGGGAGAGAAAGAAAAGTCAGCTTCAAAAGAGAGAAAAGAAGAGAGAAATTCGCGTTTTCTTGCAACCAGCCTGAGTTAAACAATGACTTTTGGGTCTAGCTCATTTTTGGAGGGCATATTTATAACACTTGTGTTTATCTTTTGACCGCTAGAGTCTTCAAAATGAAGTGTGGCTAAAAGATATAGACTTCACATTAAAGCTGCAAATTTGAGTATTTTTCATTTTATTGTTTTTTATTTATAAGCTAATTTGCTTTTTAGCACTAGTTTGTGCATTACTTTGAGACTTGTACAATTATTTGATTATAGTGAAGTTATTCTTTATTTTTTTACAACCTATGGTTTTTTGCTCTCATATTGAGGATTTTTCGCATTAAAATATTGATGTTCTTTTATACATTTATTGTTCAGTTTGTTGTCATATATTTGTTGTTGATCCTCATTATTTCTTACAAGTTAGAAAATTTTATTTCTGTTGCGTATTGGTTTGTTATTGTATATATTAATTTTTCATTAGTGTGGTATCAAAGATCTTGGATAAGGGCTCTTTTAATTATTTGAATAATAGAGTCAAATACAAATATGAAGATGATATTGTTGAATGGTTCTAATTACCATATGTTTCTAATGAAGAATGGGAGTTTGAATATCTACTATATGTGGTTTTATTCGACAATACATAGAAGACAGTTTTAATAATCATATTGCTAACGAGACACGTGCAAAAACTTTGTGGGATAAGACATAGTCCTTGTATGCCTCTAAATCAGAGAATAATAAATTATTCTTGAAGATTAGCTTCATAATTTTAAAGTACAAGAATGAGACTTTTATTTCAAATCAATTGAGTGAATTTTAAGGGCTTCTTAATTAGATGTCAGGAATGGATATCAAATTCGATAGTGAACTTTTGGAACTATTTTTATTGTCATTACCAGATTTTTGGGAGACATTTCAGGTTTCTATCACAAGTTCTGCTCCTAGAGGTGTTGTTTCTTTGGAAAAGGCTAAGGATGGTATTCTTAACGAGGACATAAGAAAGAAGGCACACTGTTCTTCATCTTAATATGATGTACTTGTCATTGAAAATATGAGGAGAAGTCAGAAAAAAAGAACCAAATGGTGGTGGAGAGAATAACAAAAGCAAGTCCAAGTCGTGATACAAGAATTTGAAATGTCATTATTGTCACAAAATAGGACACATACAAAAGTATTTCTATTAGTGGAAAAGGGATAACAAAGGCAAGAAGGATAAATCTAAACAAAAAGGTGTAGATCATGATGATTATCGTATCATTACTGCTACTAGGGGTGACCTTGTTATTCTCTGTGATCACGAGTCTATTAATCTCGTGTTAGATGAGAGCGTGCGGATAACTAATAGTGGTGTTACATTGCATGTTACACCGAGGAAGAAGTTCTTCATATCTTATACTCCTTGTGAATTTAGAGTGTTGAATATGAGTAATCATGGTGTATCTAAGATAATGATGAATCACGTCTAATGTATCCATATCTTCTTGAGGAAGTCATGTGCTAGCTTGGGTGTATGTAGGTTGTTCAAAAAGAAATCTTCATGCCTGCTCCTTATGTTATGACCTATAGAGATGTGGATGCCATATATGATGATTTCCTTAATCATCTAATATCGGCTGAAGCATGAGGTGTTGTAGCTCCTAGCGAATGGAACACTAGATTTGGCTAGGTCTAATAATACTTTAGAGTACCAAATCCTTATATGACAGAGCTGCTCAATATCCACCTATCCATGTTCATCAGGAGATATTAGAGAAAAAGTAAGTTAGGGCAGATCATGTCATGGATGTGTTACCTGCATGTCATTGTATTATGGATCTTGTGCAATTGAGTATAGACAGAGGAGATTTTCTAAAAGGAACTTATGAGAGGGCCATTGTAGACGTCATTCCATCTGAGATACATACAACATTGATTTAGTATTAGAGTATATGGCATTTTTATCTTATTACATCAATGTATGATTTAATTGATACAAAAATATTATAATAGTATAATTATAATACATGGTCTATTACACCAGTGTATTTCTAAAAAAATGTCAATATTTACTAACTATATGATGAATACGTAAGTGTATATCCGTATTTTGATATGAGATTATTATGGAGATGCATCTCCGAACTCAATTCTAGCAAAAGAAAGTGTGACTCATTTACGAATAAATTGAGTGTATATGGGCACATTCAAAAGTATACTTCCGAATTAGAAAGAACAATTTCAAATTTCCATCAGGTGCTTCTCCACCACTAAAGGTGCAAGAAGTAAGAACCTTGAAATAAGGTAATTTCTTAATGCACCATCTATGTTTTTTAGCCACCACGTGAAAATACATAAATGCCCTAGATTTCGAAGATGCATTTTCGGGCACACCCAAGGCTCAGTTGACGTTAAAATATTTCGGAGATGCATCTCCGTAATATTTTAGAGGTTAAATCGCACAAACCCCTTCTCTTTTCTCATTTTTCATTTGCTCAAAACCAATTCAAACTTTCTCAAATTTTTTTCCTCATCACCAAGTCAAAAATAAATCAACAAAGCTCAAGGGAACTTCAATCAACCTCAAAAACATCATCCAACCCTGAAGGAAAGTTGAAATTTGTAAGTTTTTTTAGTTTTTGAATTTTTGTGTAAATGAGTAGAAATTAAGGATGATAGTTTAGATATAGTGTATTACATGTTTGTTGGCTGAAAAGGATGATAAAATTATTTTTTTGGATTGCATGGGGTACTTTGTCGCCATTGACGCAGCTGTTGAGTTGTAGAAAATTCTGGAGATGCATCTCTAAATATTTTCAACGTTTTAGTTTCCTAGAGTCCGGAGATGCATCTCTAGAATTTTCTCAATATTTTTTTTATTTTCTTGCTTGTTGCGTTGTTTGTCTACACTAATTGTTTATTTTACTTTAACTTACAAGCAGAATGGCTGATAGACATGATAGAATGAGCACAAGAGGGTTGCATAACACGCATCAGTGCGGCGGGAGAAGAGTCAACAAGTTTTGGAGGCTCCTGGCTCCTCTGGCGATGCAGAACTATCTATTTCTAAGGATCGTGTTTCTCCTCATGCTATACTCCATATTATTTTTCCCATAGGAGATGAGATTCACCTATTGACGCATCACTCCCTCCATCCTCATACAAACATCAGGTTTCCCCTATTCAGGCGCCTGAGGTACCTGATTCACCCGTGCCACCTCCTACTGTTGATGACATGTTTGATGATTATGAGAGTCTTCTGGTACAAAAGAATGTACGAAGTACCATAGCTGTGAGCGACTGGAGCTACGTCGACGAGTATATTAGACGGTTCTTTAGGGAGTCACATCCATACATGGTGCATGTTGCTCCAGTAGATCCGTAGAGGTTAGCTCACCAAGAGATACTAAAGGAGAAACAAACACAATTAGATCATGCTAAGGATGTCTTGCCTAGATGTCGTCGCATAATTGAGATTGTGCAGGAAGGCATTGGCACAAGTATCATCCCTGATGGGTCTGATGTAAGGCAGATCCTAAATACCATCATGACGGAGGCACGAGGGGGTTTAATGTATCAGAGACAACACCAGAGGACAAAAAGGAGGATTGATAACCGAGAAGGTAGATGAGACATATGAGATGTAGTCAGATATACACAGTAGTGCATTAGTATATAGTAGTAGTACTATGAATTGTAATTTTTTTTTAACATCATGCTACTTTATCATTGTTCTTGACTTTTTTTAAAACATTTATTGGTCTTTTATTTATATATACTTTTTGACCAACTGGATTAATATACATCATTTTTTGCATTTCGATTTTATGGTTTAAATCTGCATCAAAATACACGTAACCAAAATATAACATGAAGAGTTCTGTTCTGATACGTTACGGAGATGTATCTTCATAAAATTTACGAAGATACATCTCCGGCACAATACACGTGTATAATGGCTTATGAGTGTGATGCATAATATATGTTTGAAATTGTTACGGAAATGCATCTCTGAAATATTTTAACGTTTAATTATAATTTGGTGCGTTCGAAAATACATCTTAGAAATCTAAGAACATTTATGTATTTGTGTGTAGTGCTTAAGAAATATAAATGGTGCATTAAAAAATTCCCTGAAATAAAGGCATGAAGTCCAATTCTTTTAACAATCAAACCAAATTATTGTGTCTGGCCCAATAAGAAAGGCCCAATATAAAAGAGGAAGTACACTGTGTATAGAAGTTCCTCAACTCAACCAAACCAACGCATAACATAACTACAGCATTCTTCGGTAAACAACTCTGTTAGGGTTTTGAATCAAAACATCATCGTATCTTCCACCAGGAAAGACAGAGTAATGGAAGTCATAACTGAAGGAGTAAACAACATCAACATTAATAACTCCGATTCTTACAAGAAGAATCGCATTCAAGTTTCTAACACCAAGAAACCCCTCTTCTTCTATGTTAATCTCGCCAAGGTTTCAAAATTTCCATCTTTTTCTATTTTATTTTATATTTTACATAGAGTTTTCTTGATGTATTGATTTTTTGTTATTGTAGAGATACATGCAACAGCATAACGAGGTGGAACTCTCAGCACTAGGAATGGGTATTCAAATCCTTCTATTTAACTTTTTTTTTGTAACTAATTGAACCTGATTGTGTTGCTATTTTAAGAATGTTTTTTTTACTACTGATTAGGTTTATTTGTGTTTTGTGATTTTATAAATTGTTCTGTTTTTCTTTTCCTGCTTACAATTTCAATAAGATTTCTGATTTTTTTTTCCATGTCTTTGTTACAGCTATTGCTACTGTAGTAACTGTTGCTGAGATTTTGAAAAATAACGGACTTGCCGTCGAAAAGAGTGAGATACTAAGTTTTTGTTTTCTTCTTTCATTTGGGGGAATGTTTTTTCTTCTCCCTTGATAAGCTCTCTAGTGGCTGAGTTCTGTGATTTGATTAATGTTTTGAAACTTGATGCAGAAATCATGACATCAACAGTTGATATAAAGGATGATTCTAGAGGTAGACCTGTCCAGAAGGCCAAGGTAGGTGAAAACAGTCTCTTTCTGAGATGTAGTATTCTTTCTAGTGTCTAAACTGTTTTTAAGTTGTACATTTGATGAATTGTGTTTTAGATTGAAATAGTACTTGGAAAGACAGAGAATTTTGATGAGCTGATGGCAGCTGCAGCTGCTGAAGATGGTGAAAATGGAGATGCTGAAGAACAGAGTGCTTAAAACACAGACAAAACTACATATGAATCGTTTGAAGATATGTAATCTTTAATGATTTGCATTTTTGTTGTTGCCATGTAGAAGACATCTCACATTATAAACTGACCTGTAATATTGAACTACAAAATTCCTTTGTTTCTATTCAGTATAAAGTAGGCTCTGATATATTGTTGTGTTCATTGGGAAGAAAGTTATGAAACTTCTATTCATTGAGAGAGGTTGTGAGAGTTTGAATGTTTTTAATATCATAAAGAATCATCATCAAATCAAATAACATACATTTGGTAAATCGATATTGTATGACTGAAATGTTTTGAATTAATGAAACTTGTCTAGGCACAAATTATATCTCTAGTGCATGATTTGAGATTAATAACATTGTTTGGAACCAAAAAATAAGAACTTGTTGACGTTCATCGACTATAATATAACCATTTTTGTCCTTGTCAAAATATCAGAATGCTGTAATGAGAATCTCCTCATGCTCCAGTTTGTTGATTGAGATGAACTGCAGCAGCAATAAATTCCATATAAGTTCACGGCATGCAACAACCGTAACTATAACTACTTATGTATGCATCAAGAAACAAGACCTATCATTTTCTACAATAAGGTTTTTGAATTTTGCCAATGCAAGGTATCAAAAGATTACATATCAAACTTCCACAGATTCCATCAAATATATCAAACACAAGTGAAAATAAGAAAATCTATATTAGTCACTACTAGCCAGTAGCTATCATGAAAACGACATTATTTGAATGTGTTTACACCTTCATTTCAGCCAGTGAATCATGTTCTAGACTTCAAGGCATCAAAACTAAAAATTGATTTAATTCAAAGTGCCTTTGTAGCAAATACTCACAACACTATATCACTGAGGTATTCAATAACAAAAAAAAATCTGCTAAACTTCTGAACTTCGGTTCCCACCAGCTCTTCAACCCAATATATCAGCTCCTTCACAAACACTGTTGGAGATACCATAGTCACTCTCTTTCCGCTTTGCAATTTCATGTGTCTTTTAACCATAATTTATCAACAAATGCTAAACCCAAATTAGAAATTCAAAATTTTCTTCTACTTCACCCCATAACATTGCACGCCACAAATACCTTATGCGCGTCTTTGATGTCATCTTATACCCACTACTTTGCTTTCCCCCATTCCATTGGTATGCATAACCTCTCAAACCAAACCAACAATAGCTTTACCCAAGTTGACTTCCTTAATTTCCTCTCTGAAAGAAATGGCTTGAAAACTCTGGACCCATTGGTAAAACACAATCTATTTTGTTCTGATAGTTATTAGTTTTGGTAAGTCGTAATAAGATAAGTGAAAGAAGTTGTGTTTATTAAACTGTCAAGCCTTTATAGTCCATTAGAAGAATTGGGTTCGAGTCCCATAGCCCCAATGTGTCGAAATATCATGATTGGTCGACCAGACCAGGCCGTTCTAATTTGGAAGGCCCAAGACCACTCACGAATTTGGAATATACAGAAAACAGCTGAATGGATTGGTGTTTCAGAAAACAAATTCCAAAATTACGAGCCTTGACAATGCACATTTGTTATTTAACACCAGCAACAATCAAAGTTGTGAATTGAAGATCAGGAACTTATAATCAGACCTAGATATATTGTAGATTTGCATGCAAACTACTCTTGAAATGCACAATGAATAAAGTAGACAGGTAAGGGTACTTCAGGTCATGCGAACATTATCTAAAATACACAGGAAAGCTGACAACATAAAGAAAACTCAATTTGCAATGGTGATACCTTGGAAGTAATGTTGGACATCGAAATGTTATGAAGTTGCTCCAGTTTCAGTTGCTACAGCCTACGGTCTTTGCGAGTATTGTTTTTCCCGTATCAGGGAGTCTGAAAAGCAATATTCTCTTACAAGGCTATATTCAAATAAATTAAACATTAAGGTGCTGATTCTACAGACATTGCATGATTGCATGATATACTAAATATTGTGTTTCATGAGTTATTTAAAAGTAACAAGAAATATTTCCACCTTAGTTAACTGTCCCTTACAGAACAGTTCAGGCCTTTTAAGAGGAAGCATGACCAATTCCTTCAAGGTGTCCTTCACATTTTATAAAGCTCCATATCATCATCACCAAGCAATTTTTTCTCAAATTCATTCTCAGTAACCACATCCTGGAGTAATGATTCAATAATTACGGGTATTTATTCCATGATTCAAATCATTGTGTAAAGAAACTAGATGAACCCAAGAGCACTTGGATGAGATGGTGGAGTATCTTCCAACTTAACCAGAGGTCTTTGGTGCGAACTCAGTCCTGGGCACGCAACACTGTTAAATCTCTTGAGGGAGAGCTTTGCCGCTTTTTGTGGTCCTGCGCAGCTCGAGGGATTAGTTTATCTAGTTACACGCAGAAGATACAGGTTTATATTAAAAATAAAATAAAAACCTAGAAGAAAGTATCGCAAAATGCTCATTCCACAAAATAGGGTGGAAATTGCATTAATTACCTTCCGTGGGCTTTTTTTACGCTCTTGTTCTCATTTTGGATGCCTTGAAGAATGTCAAACCCATACTTAATGCTGCACAAATAAAATGTAAAACAATGTTACATATATTTTTTTTGGCTCAATCTATTAGGGTTGACTTTATGAAAATATCCAAAAATGTCAAGAAAAACCTTTCTGCAGTTATCACACGTTTTAATTCTTTGGTAGAAGCTTCAAATGAATGTATAAAATGATAACTTATAGCCCAGCGAGCCAATGATCTTCTCCACATCTACTAAAAGTACTTTAATTATTATGCATTGACTCTTTGTTTCCTGTTGTCACCAAGCATTAAAAATATGGGCGTCCTTAAGTCTATGCAAATGTCATTTTGGCAATGCATTCATAAGACATATGAGACTGTTGGAGAATAACAATGTATCTTTGTGGAATTTCCAAATAAAGTAAGGGAATTTCTTCACTCCGTGCTTTACTGCAAGCTTGTAACCCGTTGATCTTTGTCTTGTTGATCAGAAAACTTGGAGTCTTCAATCAAGGTCTGTAAAATAAACGATGCTTCTGAGAGCCTTCCTTGATAAAGGTATTTGTCTAATTTCAGAGAGTACTCGAAAGCAGTTTGGAATTCAATCTTATTAATATCGCCGGATATAACGTCCTTCCACTCTTTTGACTTTCCTGTTTGACACAAGCCATGTAGCATGGCACTGAAACAGACAGAGTTCATAAGAAATCCCTTCCTCAGCATCTTAGTTTGCAACAACTGGGCAGTGTCAACCATTCCGTGCTTACAAAGACAGACAATAATAGAATTATAAGCAGCAATCACTTCACTCCATCCATCTGATATCATTGTTGCAAAGAAATCCAAAATCAAGGACTTGCCATTTTCCTCATTTTTTCTGATAAGAAATGTACTGTCTGTAATATTTGTTAAGCCATTTATGAGATAGTGGAATGTAGTATCATTTGGAACACAATTTCTAATCAGCATTAACTCAAAAAACGATGCAGCTTTTTCAGGTTTACCGGCCTTACAAAAACCACCAATAAGTATGGTGTATGTGACAACATTAGGCTCTAAATTAAAAGATTCCATCCCTATGAAAACTTTTTCAGCCCTGCTCATGTCTGCTTTCTTGCAGAATCCATTGATCAGGCAGGTGTAGGCAACTACATTTGGCTTGCATTTCTGTTTCATCATCTGTCCAAACATCTTGAGTGCACTATCTAAGTCATGTTGTTTTACATATCCATCTATAACTGTGGAATAAGTGTATTCATCAGGAGTATGATGCGCAACTTTCATCTTATTTAAGTATGATACAGCATCAGACATCTTTCCAAATTTACATAAACCCTTTATCATGACATTATACCCTACAATGCCAGGGTCTATACCCTTACTCATTACAACTTCAAAAAGCGTTGTTGCCTTATCAAGTTCATCGTTTCGAATAAACCCGTCTACCAAGGTGGCATAAACATGTGCATCAGGTTGCAAGTTTTGATCAAGCATTTCTGAAAGTAGTTGTTTGGCAGCAGGAAATCTTCCTTTCTTGCAGAGACCACTCATCAAAACATTGTAAATCTGAGCATCAGGAAATACACCCTTCTGAATCATTTTCTCTTGAACCATCAATGCAACATCAATTTCCCCAACAGTGACAATTCCATGGATAAAAGCTCCATAAGAAACCAAGTCCGGTTTACCTCCTGTTTCACTTTCAGCAATCTTAAAAAGAATATCCGATGCCATAACATAATCCCCTTGTTTACAGTAAGCATGCATGATGGGTGTATAACTATACTTATTAGGCAGCAATCTCCTTTCTTTCGCCCTCTCTATGAACTCTTCAGCTTCTTTAATCCTTCCATCGCTACACGAAGAGTTAATCAGAATATTATAAGTCGTAATATCTGGCTCACAACCAATCTCATCCATCCTTCTCAATGTCTCAGAAGCTTCTTCCACCAAACCATGCTTGTATTGAGCATCAATAATATTATTGAACACTAGTACATTCACATTCAATCCCATCACATTCATTTCTTTCAGAAGTTGATCAACTACTTGGAAATTCCCAACTTTACAAAATCCAGCAATCAAAGCCCCGTAAGTTTCTACCGTTGGCAAAAAACCCTTCAATTTCAATTCCTCTAGAACTTTAGTAGCACCTCTGAGATTACCCATCTTGCAATATCCATCAATGATCACATTATAAAACACTACATGAGGAACACAACCTTTTCCCCATCTATCATTAATCAACCTCCTACCTTCCTCAACCTTCCCAAGATCACACAAACCCTTCACCACAATTGAGGTACTATAGTTATCAACAACCACATCCATTCCATCATAACCACCCTTCTGAAGCATTTTATCATACATTTCAAGTGCAATATCAACTTTACCATTTTTCACCAAACAATTAAGCAATGAATTGTTAGCATAAACACTTGGAAAACAATTATGCAGTTCACGAACCGTATTGAACAACTGAAGAGCTCTATTAACAAACCCATGTTCAGCATACACACAAATAACATTGTCTAATGCTTCAAAGGTAGGTTTCAAGTTTTGAGCTTTCATACTCTCCAAGACCAATTCCATCTGCGAGAACACTCTGTACTTGGCCATGAGCTTGAGAAGAGAAGAATAAGCAACTCCATTAAGAGGAGAAGAAAAGGGTATAGTGGAAGCCCAGTCAAAGAACTTTAAACCAAGTTCAGGGTCATGAATTCGATCAATAACGAAATGGGCAACATCAGAAACAATGACTTCGGATTCAGCGAAGCGTGATTCGAGAGAGTCGCGACATTGATGGGTTTTGAGGATATGGATGACGTCGGTGATGAGGTTTTTGATGCGTGGAGGAAAAGAAGAAGAGGAAGCTTTGAGGCAGTGACGAGGTTTGATTCGAGAGAGAACAGCCTTGGACATTTGGGAAGTACGGTGCAGTAGTGGAGAAGGGGGAGAGTGGTTGGCAGTGCCGGCGAGGCTACCGCCGTATGGGAATCGCCGGTGGAGAAAGACTAGAGGGAGTAGGGATAGAGGCAGAACGAGAAAACCTTTCTTGGCAAGTCTCGTCGTATACACATAATACGAGTTTTTTTTCCTTTAATTTTTAATATGTTTCTCTTCATATTTATTATTATTTTAAGAATAATGCTAACATGTGCACCCTAAAAATGAAAAAATTTGTGTTAGGAAAATCAATGGAAAAATTTATGTTAGGAAAATCAATGGAAAAATTAAGAGTTAATATAAATTTTATTCTTGTCATTTTAACCGTCAGTCCTTCAACCAACAAGATATCATCTAGTTTTGGACCCCTAAGGCAATCTAGTTTTTCAGCACCTTTGATTTCTCCTCTAGCTCCATCACCAAATGTTACATGACTTGAGGAATGAGGTTTTATGTTTACCAAAATATTCTCTATTCCAGTCATGTGTCTGTTTCCCTTGAAAATCGGAAAACAACCGCTGATCTTTCAAATCTAACTTTAGTGACTCACAAGATCGATCAGATTGATCCTAGGATATGTGCTAAAAGTTTTTTGTTTTTGGAAATCTATCTAAGTTTCATACTTAGGCAGTATTGGGGTACAAGAATCTAAAGAAACACCTTGTTCGACTACGGAATAACTTAAAAGATAAAATAAAATTTTCAATAAAAGAAAGAAAAGAATGGAAATAAGGAAGAAGGGTGCAAAGAAAGTAAAAGACTTTGTAAAGTTTAAAGCAAGTAAAGTAAATTTCATTAAGATAAAAGATAGTGTGTTTACATCACGTACATTCTCTATAATACTCGCTTTCTCTACGCTCGAATACTTGGAGTAATTCTAAGAGTAACTTGTACAATGGTAAATTACAACACACTTATTCATGTCTAAGATATCCTATTTGTAATAGTAAAAAAATAACTTCTCCTAACCTTCAACATCACCACCTCTCGCCACTTGTCATAATGCATGGATCCACTGCTCATAAGGTGTCACGTGTCTTCTTAAGCATTTGGCAAACGAAACTGTTCCCTCCAAAAACCTTTGAATTTCAAACCTTCGACGAACCAACAACAACAACGAGCGGTCGAAGTTCTTGCTTTTCTTTCAATCTTGGTGAGTCCTTCGATTCCTTCCTTAGCCGCCTTACACCTTTCGACCAACTTTTATTCTCAGCCTGTTTCTGGCATTTCGTCTTGAATTCCTTTCTTCTGCAAGAGGCATCGAATTTAGGAGCTAACAAATTGCCCCCAAAAAATGTCTTTTCGACTTCTGATGTGGAAAAGCACATTTCTTGATAGCGTCTAATTTCGACGCCGCTTGTCCTCTTCATATGTGTCATCTGATGCTCTTTCCCCCAATACAAGTCTGGGAAAGTGAAAGGGAAGGAGGAGAAAAAAGAAAATAGAGAGGGACACGTAAGGTGTTGTTCCACCACCTTGATGCACGTTCCTGACGTTACTTTCATCATGGCGATTTTCTTGGGAACCACCAAAATCGTGGCCCATCATCACCTTTTCAGCCTAGGGGACGTGAATTGCAACTACTATATCTGCCACCCTACTCCAGGCGCACACGTGGTCCACTAACTCTGGCCTCTTAATGATGAAAACTCTCAATCTTCCATACTATATAAGCAATTCTCCTCTAATATTTTCATTTTTCCAACTTCTCTGACTCCTAACAACACTCTTGCATTTCTCTTCCTCCAATTTTCTATTCTACAAACCAACAAACTTTTCACTACTTTCAACAATGGTTGATCATCAAAAGAAGAAGATGCAACTCAAAGGGTAAGCTTATGCATCAACTCTCCCGCTCTTTGCCAGTTTGAGCGGTCCTAAGGTAATGAAGAACCAACAGTTCATTCGCGAACCCTTGTCAGAAGAGAAACACCACATTTATGAATCGCAAGTAATCATCCCAGTTACTGTTACAGGTAAACTCTTAGCCATGTCTGGCCCTTTGCCTCCTTTAGGTCTTGATTATTCTGCCATTAGAGATTTCTTTCCCTCCTACAGAGTCACCAAACCTTTAGGGCAAAAAGATTCTAGCAAAGTCTCCGCTGATGGCCCTGATAACCTAACTCTCTTCGACGTAAATCTCAGGTATCTCCATGATGGAGCCAGACTATTTAGGGCTACCCCCTACTTTAAAGATTCTGAACTTTACCTCAATTGGCTGGCAAAAATAGAGAAAGTGAAAGCCCAAGATTGGAAGGACACCGAGATTTATGATCTGATAATAATGTCGAAGGTATGCCCTACTTACTGCCCCCTTATGTTGGCTTCTTCCTTGTTTTTCTAGGACAGTACTCACAATACTTTCCACCTCCCCTGTGGGATGATGACACCCACCTTGTTTGATGTAGCTGCCATTGTGGGCCTAAAACCCCACGGTCTTGTTTACGACCCTGAAATTGATAGCCAAGACACCATAGTATTCGCCAACACCAAACATACTTACACAACCTTTGTTCAACACTATCATAACAAAACCAACAACTTTGTCAATAACGAGGAACATATAGCCTTTCTGGCCATGTGGTTATCTCGTTGCGTATTTTGTACAAAGTCTTTGCAGGTGGCACGAAAATACCTTGTGCTGGCCAACCAGTTGTGGCTTAATGCCACATTTGACACAACCTCCCCAACAGAGGCGAAGTCGATGAAGGTTCGTCTTCAGTTTCTGAGAGACGAGTAGAATGGCCTCGCTTGGCCCAGCTTACTCCTAGCGAAGAAGGACATACTCTTCGATCCAACTTATCCAACTTCATTCACATGTTCGCCAAACAGTACGAGTTCACCTCGAAGATGGCTCCCTTTGCAAAATGAAGATGTGGCCTAGAGTGGTTCACCAGGCCCTTCCTTGCTCCATTAAAGAAACAAGAAGAGGAATCGACGCTGATTTGGGAACGATTCCTCATACCTCGACTACTGGTTCACAAATTAAACCTTGTTAGAGGTCAGACCAACTTAGTAGCCTACCAACCAAACTTGGTGTCCAGGAAGTTTGGATTAATACAGACTTTGCCCAAGTGCCTATATGACAAGAAGTCACACATTATACTCCCTCTCGCGGTGCTTTCTCCCCTTGACTGTTCGACACCGTTGGAGCGCCATGCCCATAAGTCTTTCCTTACACCTGTCCATTTTGAACCCTCTTATTTCTGCTCCCAAGATTTATACGACTGGTGGTCAAAACATTATGCCTCAGAGTTTCTTGACGCTTCGAGTTTTGCTCACTTGATTGACCAAGCTTTCGTTGATGTGCAGGAGAAGATCAAGAAAGGTACGTCTACCCATATCAAAGAGATTCAAGCCTTCCAGAAGTACTTCGAAACTGCCTATCGACTAGATGATGTTAGTTAGACCATCCGTGAGGCTGCTGTCACTTTGAAGGAAAAGTTTTCTAAAAAATTGGACAATTTAAAGATTCCCTCTTCTGTTCCTCGTGAGAAACAGTATGAGGTTTCCTTTAAACTTTTTCCCCCAAAAGTCCCTCGACTACCAACTGCTGGTTTTGGCGTGGCTCTTGCCCCTCCATTCCCAGATTGGTTTATTTGTGGAGACGCTATAAAAATCCTTCGACATCAGTAGAAGCCCAAAGCGCAGCGGGTGGTCCTGACTAAACATACACTCGATACGTTTAAAGGGCACCTTCATGTTAGTATCAAAGATGCTCGCATCGAATCCGACATTCTTGAAGGTCCATCCCCCTTCGATTTGGACTTTCCTCCCTGAGCTTTATTGTTGCTAACCGATATTGGTCTTATTTATTTTTTCAGCTGCTCCAAAACGTGCTGCCCCAGCAACCAAGACTGAAGGCAAGTTCGAATACCAGAAGGTAATCCTTTGTAACTTTCTACTATTTCGACTTCCTCAATTACCTTTAACACTTTATGTTACTTTCAGGCTAGTCGAAAACCACCCACCCCACAAAAAAGGCTGAAAAGGGCTTCTGCCCAGATTATCATTGATTCTGATGATGAAGATGAATCTCCTTTCGAGAGTCTTCAAGTAAAAAGAAAACAAAAGATCACCCACGATGTGGATACTCCTGATGCTCCATCCGCTTCTCTTGCAACCAACATACCTCAAACTAACATTCCCCCGGAAGACCTTACCAAGGCTTCCACGGAAGATGCTTCGATCCAAACTGTTGTTCTTATGGAGAGTGACAACTCCAGCTCTGCTGATGAAAATGTCAAGGTATGTTGTGCATCTATCTTTCTTTGGGTCTTGCACTGATTTTTTGGTCCTACTCTTTTTGATGTCCATTTTTTTCCTAGGCTGATGCTGGGGCTCCAAAATCTGATCCGACGAAGCTCCCTCTATCACTCTATCCCTTGAATAGCCAAGGTGATCCTACCTATCACCCCACCTCTGATTTGGGTTCTGGTATGAGTTCTCTTGGTGAGATTAATAAATCTGATTCTTTCACAATCCCTCCTTCACCTGCGAAGACAACTACCCAACAGTCTCAGACTGATGGGTCTGACCACGAAGACAACAATATTTTGGTCGATCGTATTGTAGCAGATGATAAAGTCAACACTTTGGAGGGGGTACAAACTTGGTCGACACAAACAGTTCTCCCTTGGGTCAAACGATAGTTGTAGACGAAAAGGATGTCGAAGGTGATCATGCTATTGAAGATCAAGCCATGCACCAGTCTGAATTGAACGAGTCCAGCGACGAAGGTACTGGAGATGAAATGGAAGAAGATGGCGCAGAGGCAAAGGAAGGTCAAGATAAAGAATCAAAACCTATGGAAACTTCCGTCAAAAAAACCACCACTGCTGAAGTGATAAAGACTCTTGTTTCTTCTACCCCCAAGGACACTCAAACAATCCCTCTCCAAGGCAAAACTCAGCTTACCACAGCCGAACTTGATGCATTGAAGGTTTCAAACCCTCGACAATACATCAGGCTTCTCTTGAGCAGGCAAAGTCATTCTTCTGGCAGAACCCCCAGCACCTCGACATCTGAAGGACAAACTTTGAATCAGCCAACTGACAGTGCTCTTGATAAAATTAAGAAAAAGATCTTCAAAGGGGATCTTTTCACCCTTCTGCAGATGGGCCCAACCAGCCATCTTCCCCTCAAAGCTCTTCTCCAACAAGTGGATCTTAAATTGATTACTCCTGAGGCCGCAAATGTCATTCAAGAAATTGGCACCTTAATTGACCAGGTTTACAAAGACTTTCGACTATTGCCCCAGCTTGAGGGTGTCATTCAGACGAAATTAGGCAGTGAAGCTGCCGCTTGGACTGCTGTTGTCGACTCTGAAGAAAAGATCGTTGCATTGGAGGAGACGAGGGAGAAAAATAAGCAATAGGTCCTCACTAATGAGGCGAACATTGCCTGTTGGGAGCGCAAGATCAAAAGACTTCGTAGTAAGATAGCGAAAGCTAAGAAGAAAAATGTTGAATTATCTTCTTTCGATGACTTCCTCCTAACAGCTGAACTTGAACATGCCGTTAAATACGCCGAGGAAGCCCGTCGCTTGGAAGTTGAAGTTTCCCAGCTGAGAACAGAGAAAACCCAATGCCAGAACCGCCTCGAACTCCAAAAGTCGAACTACCTCAAGATGAAGGCAAATCTTCCTTTTTAATTTACTTCGGTTTTATAATAGAGTAATTTTTTTCTGGCCTTTGTAAGCCATTTTAACTTTGTTTGTAAGACACTGGGCCATTTTGGCGTATTTGCTAATCACCATTTATGGCTTTGTTTTATATTTGAATGTTATTCTGTTGAAATTTTTACCTCTTGAAGTGCAGGCTTATATTTTTTTAAATACTTGCCATTCACCTTTAATATCCTTCTGTCTTCACTCAACTCTGTCACTTCGTATGCCCCATTAAAGAAAACTTTCGATACCTGGAATGGTCCTTCCCACTTTGGGGACCATTTACCTAAAGACCTCACCTTTCGATCCATAGGCAGGATTACTCTCCATATTAAATCTCCAACTAGGAACGCCTTTGCTTTGACCTTCTTGTTATATGATTTCTCCACTCTTTTCTTCTGTCTTCTCAAGAGTTCTAGAGCCTTTAATCTTTCCTCGTCTAAATCCACTAGCTCATCAAGCATCATGTCCCAATAAATCTCTCGAGGGATTTCGTGATGCCTTTGAATTTTGATCGACTGTATGTATATCTCAACTGGCAACACTGCGTCATGGTCGAAGGTCAGTCGATAGGGGGAAGTGTTGGTTGCTTCCTTCGGGGATGTTCAACATGCCCATAAGACTTGATCCAACGTCTTATGCCAATTTCTAGGCTTGCTTCCAATCTGCTTCTTTATCATGCCAATTATCACTTTGTTTGCCGCCTCGACTTGGCCATTGGCCTGGGCGTAATAAGGCGTCGAAGTAAGAAGTTTGAATCCCATTTCTTTGGCGAACTCCTGCATCTTCCTACCTGTAAACACTGACCCTTGGTCTGTCGTTATTGTTTCTGGTAGCCCAAATTTGTAGATGATGTACTTCTGAATGAACTCAATGACATCTTCTTGATCTACTTTAGGTAGAGGTATGGCTTCGATCCACTTGGTGAAGTAGTCTATCCCCACCAAAATATACTTCTGGTTTTTGGAAGATGCGGGTCGAATCTCTCCTATCAAGTCTAAAGCCCAACCTCTGAATGGCCATGGCTTGACTATGGAGTGTAATTTGCTTGCTGGGACATGTTGTATGCCAGCATGGATTTAGCATTCCTGACAACCTTTGGCAAACTCAATGCAATCTTTCAGCATCGTGGGCCAGTACATCCCCTGGCGAAATAATAGTCATTTCATCTTATGGCTTACCTGGTGCGCTCCACATGTCCCACTATGGACTGATGATAATGCCAAGTATGCTTCAGATTCACTGAGACACTTAAGTAAAACTCCTTCAGGGGTTTTCTTAAATAACCCATTCCTTAAAAGGACATAACTTAGCGCTTGATATTTTATTTTTCTTTCTGTGGTTGCTGAAGGGTTCTGAAGGTATTCGGCCAAAGGTTTCCTCCAATCCTTGTATGTCGGGCCGTCGACCGTAAAAATCTCAAAGGTTTTCTCGTCAGTGTAGCCAAATTTCGTAACTTCAAGATCTGACGGTCTTAAGCCTACGGACACGACCTTACCTCTGGCCTCAATTGTTTCTTGCAAGTTTTCCTTCGAGACCCTATATCCTGAAGCGACTTGCGTCAAATCGTTGGCTATCTGATTGTGTAATCATGGTATATGTCGAATAGTGCAGACCTCGAATTTTTTGAGTAGCCTGTTAGCTATCACGAAATATATAATGAGATTTTCTTTAACGCACTTGTACTCCTTTGTTAGCTGTTTTACGACCAATTCTGATTCTCCCATTATTTCGACTCGGGTTGCCCCCAATTCTAACAAAATTTCAAGTCCAACAATCAAAGCTTCATATTCAGCTTCGTTATTGGAACATAGGCCCTCAACTCGATACTTGAATTTTGTTGGAATTTTGTCAGGCGAAATAATGAGCAGACCTATGCCTGTCCCGTTCTTGTGGCTAGACCCGTCGAAGTATAACTTCCAAGGCTCTAGTTCAACAATGTTCAGGTGTTTTCATTTATGGAGTGGTCGACGATGAAGTCTGCCACTATTTGACCTTTGACCGCCTTTAACGGTCTATATGTCAGTGAGTATTCAGTTAAAGCGAATGCCCATTTACCGATTCGACTATGCAAAATAGGCTTGGATAACATACGTTTAATAACATCAAAATGCAACGAGACAAAATCATCAACTGGTTTTATATATTGCTTCAACTTTACACATGAGAAATACAAACATAAGCATAATTTCTCTATCTTGCTATACCTAGTTTATGCGCCATTCAAAAACCTGCTAAGGTAGTAAATGGCTCTTTCGACGCCATTCCCGTCCTCTTGAGCAAGCATGCTCCCTAGAGTTTTGTCTGACGCTGCTATGTACAGTCTCATGCTTTTGTTTCGACATGGAGGTGAAAGGACTGGAGGATGCGTCAAGTACTCTTTGATCTTGTCAAAAGCTTCTTGCTGATCTTTCCCCATTCAAACCTCTCCTTGGTGACTCGAAGCAATGGTGAGAAGGCCTGCGTTTTTCCACTGAGGTTTGATATGAACCTTCTTAGGAAGTTTATTTTGCCCAGCAAGGATTGTAGTTCCTTTTTGTTGGATGGCGCTTTCGCTTCCATGATGGCCTTTGTCTTGTTTTGGTTGATTTCGATCCCCTTTTTATGGACTACAAAGCCCAAAAAATATCCTGCTTGCACATAAAATGCACACTTCAGGAGATTCATTTTCAGGCCAAACTTCCTCATCCTTATGAAGGACTTGCGCAAATGTTCTACATGAGCTTTTCCTGATACATATTTTATCACAATGTCATCAATATATATCTGCATAAAGGACTCAATGTAATCATGAAAAATTAAATTCATCGTCCACTGGTATGTTGCCCCAGCATTCTTCAGGCCAAAAGGCATCACTACCCATTCGTAAGTGCCTAAGGCCCCTGGGCAACGGAACGCCGTTTTGGGAACGTCATCCTCAGTAACAAAAATCTGGTTGTAACCAGAATATCCATCCAGCATGCTAAGGTACTCGTGGCCAGCGGCTGAATCGGCTAGCATTTCTGCCACTGGCATCGAATACTCATCTTTAGGGCTTGCTGAATTTAAATCCCTAAAGTCTATGCAAACTCTTAAAGACGCATTTTTCTTAATGACTGGTACAATATTTGCCAACCATTCGACATACCTGGTCGTACGGATGAACTTGCATCGGAGGAGTCTTTTGATTTCTTCCTTTATCTTTGAGAGGATTTCAGGAGCGAAACGTCTTAGATTCTGTTTGACTGGCCTTTTGCCAGGCTTAATTGGCAGTCTATGCTCGACTAGATCTCTCTTTAGACCTGGCATTTCTTCGTAATCCCAAGCGAAACAATCCCTGTACTCTCGCAGCAACTGGATGGTCTCGACCCTAAGTTGGGGGTCGAGATTGGCACTGATATACGTCGGCCTTTTGATTACTCCATCTCCCAGATCCACTTCCTCTAATGGATCTTGCGCCAACATTTTAACATCGTTGGCCAAGGGATCTTTCTCAAAACCCAGAGGCTCATCGTCATAAATGGCGTCGAGTCTTTGTCCTTCGTACTGAATTTTGTCGGGAGGCTTAGGGTCGAAACACCCACCTGTGCCTATTTGTTCAAATTTTTCATTGGCTCTCTCAGCCATTTTGCTGTTGGCAGCCTCTAAGGCCGTTTGTAGTTTAGTCTCGGCCACGTAGGCCGAAATCCTTTGAAGCGCTGTGGCTTCAGTCATCATCACTAAATTCGCTTCCCCACCCAGTGGGGTCTATGGGAAGGGTGATAATGTATGAGAGCATCTCTCCTGGAACTTCCTTATCCCATCGGAAACCGTCGACGGGATGTAGATAAAGTGAGCATTACACTTCATCGTTTGGTGTAAATTCAAAATCTGCAGGCTCGCATGGGCCTATGCTGGCCAAATGTTTGTCAAACTGTCTTCTATCAACATGGTTCATAGGTGCCTTGAAATATCCTTGACCTGCTTCAATGTTTTTGACAATGCTATGTGGTCTCTAGATGACGGTCCTTTGATGTATCGAAGATGGCACTGCCCCCACTCCATGAATCCATTCTCTTCCAAGCAATAGATTATAGTTGGTCGTGGTTTCCACAACCATGAAGACAGTTGGGCGGGTAATGGTTCCGACCGTGACATTCACTTGTATGACCCCCATGGTCGAACCCACTTTACCTTCATAGTTTGATAATACCATGTTGTGCGGCTTTGTATTTGTCTCATCTTCTCCAATCTTGTTCAGCAGAAAATGTGGCATTAAATTCACCGTAGCGCCGCAATCCACCAAGATTTTGTTAACTGGGATCTTCTCTATCTGTGCTGTAATATAAAAGAGGTTTCAGATGATTCTTCATTGCCTCCGTGGGCCGTTCGAAGAATGCGTTTTGCTCCTCAACGCAGCCATTATTCATCACATAGTAACATACCGACTTATGAGTCGCCATCTCCCAGTCCGTATAGGTGTCCAAGTTTTCAACCACGGAAATTATGTCAAATTCCCTAGGCATCACTGATACTACATTAACCATAATATCCAGAGTATTGTCAGAGTCTTCATCAAAATTATCGGTCATTTCGTCATCGACCCCGACCGGTTTCCTCTGCTCTTCGACCTGTGTTGGAAACAACTTTCGTCCTACATGTGTCTTCCCAAATGCTTTCGTTCGTCCCCCATTTTCGACGGGAACATTGGTACTGGATTCTGGCTGGTCCCCTTGTGCACTTTCCCTGAGTGCTTTTCTTTTACGATGTTCTCGTCTCCATTGCGGTCGAGACATGGGGTTTTTTCCTTTATAATTTTCAGATACATGGGCAGCCTTCGAAGACTGAAACTTCTTTCGATAGCTTAATGAGGATCCTCGTTGCACCTCAAAGTTCTTCCACCTCTGCTGCCCCTGCTGCCTATTATCATTGAGCTTTGTCTACTTTCCATTAGTGGCCTCAGCATTGGTCTTAAAACTAGTGGGTTTGTTTGTAGGAGGCCTTATGCGGGGCTCAGATCTTCTTTGAAGACTTTTGCGCGGGTCGAACCTGGGCCTTTCGTTATCTTGCCTTAGCCTCCATGTTCCCTCTAGCTTCTGTGCAGCCTTTTTGTCAAATATGGCACTGCATCGGGGACAAAACATCACATTAGATCCTCTCTCTTGGCAACGGTGGAGGAAAGCTACAATCGATTCTTCCTGCTTTAGGTACGCTTCCCTAGTGTGTGTCCCTGGTAATTTGATTCGCTATCCCCTACATCTTCGTGTTGAGTGATCTCTACCACATTAATCTCAACTTCTTCGACCAGATTAAGCTTCCTTAGGCCTAGCTCCACGCCTTTAGTGGCCTGATCAGTTCTAACGAAGTTATCATCAGCTTCTTTGGTCACTATCTCCCAACCCAGATTGCTCTTGTTATTTGAACTTATGGCTTCATCCCTTTGATTGTGGCCATAGATTGTCATTTCCATGTAGTCCTTTTGTCCGAAGCTCATGGTGACTTTCACCATCATAGCCTCATCTATCACGTTGTCTGTAGTTTCTGTCATGTCGATTGAAAGACTGCAGCCGTTAGTAGCTTCGACCATATTGGTTAAAAAGTCGTAGCCATCAGTAACTTCGACCATGTTGGTCTCCACTGGTTTTGTATAATGTGCGTCCGCCATTTGCAAAGGATATGTGTCGAACTTCATCTGGCCGCTAGCCTTCTCCCCAAACTTCAAACGTCCTTCCTGAATTGCGTTTTGAACAAGGTCCCCGAAAAGAAAACATTGAGACGTTTTATGACCCAGAAAATTATGGTATTTACAAAACCCTTTTTTCTTCCTTTGTTCTATGGACGGTATTTTAGCACCAGGTGGCACTATCATTTGTCCGTCTTTAACTAATAAATCGAAGATTTCATCACATTTCATGATGTCGAAAGTATATGTTTTCTTAGGGAACTTGTCGTTCTTTTCGGATTCGACATAACTCTTCCCTTGTGGGAGAGCTAGTACTTTACATGAGTAAGGTGGCCCTTGTTTGAGTTCAGCAAGATCCACTTCGCCATCGTCGAAGCACACAGGATCATCGCACAAACCTTTGACATTCTCATTGTATTCGATAAAAGCTACCTTCTTATTCTTATTGAAATTAACCTTCTCGTCTTTGAGTCTTTCTAGTTGCCGGACTCGATCGATTAGTTGGGCCATGTCCCTTAAGTACTGGGTATCCAACTTCTTCCTAATGGAATAGTCGAGGTCCCCAGCATCCATTTCGACCAACTCATGTTCAGAAACCTGTGTGAAGCATCTGGCTTTAAGCAAACAGAATCTATTAAGGTATTCTTCGATTGGCTCAGAAAACTTACGCTTCACACTAGCGAGTTCTTTTAAGCTAATCTTAGTCTGGCCCATATAGAACTGTTCGTGGAATAAACGCTCTAACTGGGTCCAATTGCACACCGTATTAGAGGGTAGCATTGTGAACCAAGTGAAGGCATTTTTAGTAAGAGAACTTGGGAAGTATTTTATTCTAAGGCTTTCATCATTTGCTATCTCTCCAACCTCGATTAAATAATGAGCCACATGTTCAATAGTAGACTCCGTCAAATCTCCTGAAAACTTAGTAAACTTGGGTACTTTCGTCCTAGGGGGTAACTCCGCCTGAAGGACATAGTCTACTATGGGTGAAGTATAATTTGGCCTAGTGAACCCAGTGTTCAAACCATTTCTGGCCATAATTCTCTCGACCATGGCTTCCAGATTGTTATCAACAGCCATGTTATTTCGTCGAACCTGTCGACCATATTGTCCGCGTCCTAGTTTCGATTCATGATGACCACTCCTGGGTCTCTTTCTCCCAAGACACGGGGGTGATTTCGCAATGGCTCTTCCATAAGTGCTTCGACTACAGGAGGGAAATTCTTCCTTGGTTTACTATGTCGATTTCTGCCATATTTCCCAAGTTTTCTCGTGGGGTATCCGCTACTGCAGCCTGATTTCTGGCTAAGGAGGGTACCCCCATGAATTCAGCCAATCTTGTCAGTTGTACCGCCAATTGTTGATTGGTCTGAGATGTATTTTGGATTAATGGTTGAAAGATTTCACCCATGGTTTGCGACAAGGTCTGCACCATTTGTAGGTTACTTTCATCCATCTGCTGTCTCAAACAGGCGACTGAGATGTTGGTCAAATTGGGGCATTGCGTCGAATAACCTAAGCTCTCACTTTGGGGATTTCGACCCATGTTCACGCCAGACCCTGACCCCTGTAATGGCGAAGCCATTGCATGATCTGAGAATATGGGGGGGTGCGCTTTGGAGCCCCTGCATCATAGCGGTGGGCATTCCATATGGGGGATTTCTTGGTGACTGTGAAAACCCAGGGGGAACGAACTGCCTGGAAGTCGAACTTCCTCCTAACAATAACTGGGGATTTAACGTTTGATGGCCAATATATTCCAACACCGGTTGACTATAAGGTCTTATCACCGTCGACCCAGTCCCAAGTGCGGAGGGTGTCGGTACTAGCCTCATAGGAAGCATCGTTTGTTCTCCGGTCGATGGTATCGGAGGGGGAACTCCCTCGTCTCTTATTCCCTCGCTGGAACCGTCTCCCTGACGGTTGGGGTTATCTGGCTGGTTCGTATCCGTAGCCATGTTCCTAATGTTTCGTCTTGGTCGTCTTTCTTCGTTTACAGCGGTAACTCTACCACTTTTCAGTAACATAAAATGCACTTCTCACGAAAAGGACCAACACGACTGCAAATTTTGTAAACTTAGTTTTGTAAAAAAAACAAACTTTTTAGCACTGTCCCACTGGGCGTGCCATTTTATTTCCCTTGAAAATCAGAAAACAAACGCTGATCTTTCAAATCTAACTTTAGTGACTCACAAGATCAATCAGATTGATCCTAGGACATGTGCTAAAGGTTTTTTGTTTTTGGAAATCTATCTAAGTTTCATACTTAGGCATTATTGGGGTACAAGAATCTAAAGAAACACCTTGTTCGACTACGGAATAACTTAAAAGATAAAATAAAACTTTCAATAAAAGAAAGAAAGAAGTTTGTTTGGAGAGGGAGATTAGATTAAGGGCGAAGAGAAAGGAATTGAATAGGAAAAAAGAGAAAAGAAAGAAAAGAACGGAAATAAGGAAGAAGGGTGCAAAGAAAGTAAAAGACTTTGTAAAGTTTAAAGCAAGTAAAGTAAATTTCATTAAGATAAAAGATAGTGTGTTTACATCACGTACATTCTCTATAATACTCGCTTTCTCTACGCTCGAATACTTGGAGTAATTCTAAGAGTAATTTGTACAATGGTAAATTACAACACACTTATTCATGTCTAAGATATCCTATTTGTAATAGTAAAAAAATAACTTCTCCTAACCTCCAACATCACCACCTCTATCCACTTGTCATAATGCATGGATCCACTGCTCATAAGGTGCCACGTGTCTTCTTAAGCATTTGGCAAACGAAATCGTTCCCTCCAAAAACCTTTGAATTTCAAACCTTCGACAAACCAACAACAACAACAAGCGATCGAAGTTCTTGCTTTTCTTTCAATCTTGGTGAGTCCTTCGATTCCTTCCTTAGCCGCCTTACACCTTTCGACCAACTTTTGTTCTCAGCCTGTTTCTTGCATTTCATCTTGAATTCCTTTCTTCTGCAAGAGGCATCGAATTTAGGAGCTAACAGTGTCTAGAATAACCACTGTCAAAGTACCAATCTTCCTTGGTTGGCATCTTTAGAGAAACTTGAGCTACTAAAGCCATATTATTGATAACCCATTGTCTTTGCTTGTTAGGAACATCTTTCTTGGGTTTTTATTGATGTTGCCTTTTGACATGAGCACTCTGTTTAGATTTCCTTTGATGAGGACGACTAGGAAAACCATGCAGCCAGAAACACACAGATTTGATATGTCCAAGTTTTCCACAGTGGTATCATCTATAACCTTGGAATGGTCTTTTGACTTGGTTCTAGTTTCTGTGTGGTGGATGTTGTGACATTGGTCGTGACATCCTTTTTAACTTCTGAATATCAGGCTGTAATCTGTTGAGTTTCACAACAGGATTTTGTCTATCAAATCCCAGTCCAGACTTATTTCCTGAATTCTGACCACTCTGCATAATCTCTTATAAGGTGTCAGTTCCAGGATTAAGTATTGTTATGGATTTTGACATTTGATCAAGATTAGATTTCAACAAGTTGGCTTCACTTTTGAGAGATTCTATTGTTGCAAGATGTTCCACCTTCTTAGCTTCTAACTCTCTTATGAGTTCCTTCTGTTGCTCTCTTTGCTGATATAATTCTCCACTTCTGTTGCACAACTTTTTAAATGAATCAACAAGTTCATCATAAGTCAGCTCACCTTCACCTGAGTCACCATCAGATACATATACACTATTCAGAGCAGTGACATGTTTTGCAGACTCATCTTCTGATCCACTCTCAGAATCTCCATCAGACCAAGTGATAGTTAGGCCTTTTTCTTTCTTTCTGAGATAGGTGGGACATTCCTTTCTTATGTGTCCATATCCCTCACACTCATGGAGTTGTACTCCTCTGCTTTGATTGGAATTTTCCTCAGACTTATCCCTTCTGCTGCTGTCAGAGGAGGTGTTCTTGCCATAGGTCTTTAACTTATGATCTATCCTTTTGATCAATTTATTAACTGTCTTCCAAGTAGAGGTATTGCTTCTGACAAATTCTCCTCTTTTCACCACCCTCTTCTTCTGAATCCTCAGCAGTGTTTGAGACAAGAGCTATGATTTTGCTCTTTTTCTCTACAGGTTGTTCACACATGCCAATCTCAAATGTTTGGAGAGAACCTATGAGTTCATCCACTTTCATGTTGCATATGTCTTGAACTTCTTCAATGGCTGTGACCTTCATGGCAAAACTCTTAGGTAAGGACCTGCGAATCTTCCTTACAAGCTTCTCTTCAGCCATCTTTTCTCCCAAGGCTCCTGAGGTGTTTGCAAGTTCAAGAACATTCATGTAAAACTCATGAATAGTCTCATCTTCCTTCATTCTCAGACCTTCAAATTTGGTGGTCAGCATTTGAAGTCTTGACATTTTGACCTTGGAAGTTCCCTTATGAGTAGTTCTGAGAGTGTCCCAAACATCCTTTGCTAGTTCACAGTGGTGTACCAGTCTGAAGATGTTTTTTTCTATGCCATTTAAGAGTGCATTCAAAGATTTAGAATTCCCAAGAGCTAAGGCCTCTTGCTCTTTGTTCCATTCCTCTTCAGGAATTAACACATCTACTCCATCCTTGTCAGTCTTCACAGGATGTTTCTAGCCAGAGTGTGCAGCTCTCCAAGGCTTGCTGTCTAAGGATTTTAGGAATGCAATCATCCTAGGTTTCCAATAATCATAATTCGAACCATCCAGAATTGGAGGTCTATTAGTGAATCCTATATCTTTATCCATAGTACCAAAATTTATTTCCCTAGATCTCACCCAGAATAAACAGGCAGGGTGCCTGCTCCGATGCCAATTGAAATTCTGGCAATCACACGATGGATGTTATGGCCAAAGTTATAACATCCACTGTGACATTGACTACTGTACTAACTAATTAAACTGTAAGTAAATGCAGTAAATAACACATCAATTGTTCACCCAGTTCAGTGTCAACTACATCTACATCTGAGGGCTACCAAGCCAGGGAGGAAATTCACTATTAGCAGAATCAATTCAAAGTCAAACAACCAGTTTGCACTTCTAACTTAATCTCTACCCAATGACACTTCAACCTAGAGACACTCTAGACCTGAGTATTCCCACTCACTCCCCCTCAATGACACCACAGTGATATCCAATTACAATTACAAAGTTAAGATGAAGAAACACTTCATACACACCTTGATCTTGCTTCAAATCTTTGATCAAGGGACACACACACTCTTGCTTAAAAGCTTTGAGTGAGACACAACTTAGAACCTACCTAACCAATGCAACTAATAGTTGTTTGGTAAACAAGTATTCCTAAGACTCAATTCACACATGAAGAACACACTTTCTTCACTCACAATACTCACGTGAAGAACAACCTTCTTCACTCACAAGGACTCTGTAATTTGCACTCTCTGATCTTCTATCAAGAGCTTGATTTCTAGGATTGCTCCTTCTGATATTTATAGAGCAGTCAGTCCTTTGGGCCTTGGTGCACATAGTTAGGTTTAATCATAACAAACCCTACTCTTCAATTCTCTGCACGCTTGCCATTTAATTCAGGAGCATTTGTTTCACTTTAGGGCTTCTCAAATGTCTCATGTCTTTTAGCTTGAGCTCCTGATTTGATTCCTGATTTCTAGATACCAGAAAAACTAACTTGCCCGCTGGATGTCATACGGTCAGTGTCATGACATTCTGTATGACATTCAGCTTAACTTATAGTTAACTTACCCTGCACACACATCATTAAGTATGTCCTAACATTCAGTATGACATACATGCAAACTCTAAAGTTTTGCCACAAAATACAGTCAATCAAGAGCACTTACAAAACCAACCTTCCAAATCCAATCAAGAGCGTCTTTCCTATCAATTAAATCCAAGTCACCACTTCACAATCTCATCAAATAATCCTCTCTAAGCAACTGTTCAATCTCTTTTACAACCATAACCCTCACAATTTCCTCACTTTGCGTAACAAAACACACAAATGCTTCTGATCCAAGCTTTCAAAACATAGAAGATTAGATGTAGCACTGTCAAAGCTTTCAGCCATGGAAGGAGCTTAAATGAGGGGTGCTAATAGAGAACACCATCAAAAGGGTGAGATTAAAAATCAAAACTTTATTGTTGGATGATTTTGACTAGATGAAAAAACACCAATGACATTGGTTGAACATGGAAGGAGAGTGTAGGAGTGATGAAAGGGATGAGCTTTATGTAGGAAACATGTTTGTGGATTTAGGGTAAAAGAAATTGAGAGAAATTAATGAGGCAAAAATGATGATGGGTATTCATGAACCTTTCAGCTTCTTATTTTATTTATTTATAATATTTAGATCAATATAAAATAAATTAAATTTCAAGTCAACTTTAAATGGTCCAGCAAATTTCTAATATTTAAATCAATATAAAATAAAAAATTTGCAGGTCAGCTTTAAATGGTCCAGCAAGGCTACATTTAACGTTTTTCATAAAAAATTAACGGAAGGGACCAAAATATGTAACAGAATGTTAGTTAATAGATCACTATGTCACGCTTTTCAATTAAGGGACCAAAATTAAACATTGAGTAAAGTTAAAGGATCAAAATATGTATTAGGCCTATTAACTATGAAATAAACTGAACTTATATTGAGTATGTAATATATACACTTTGAGTTGGAAATAAATCACAAGGAGTAAGATGGCTTAGTGTTAGGTGCATCTTTATGCATGTTTAAGGTCATGGATTTAACACCCTTTGGCTACAACAGTTTAATTTTTTAAAAAACTTTTAATTTTTATAAACAATAAAATAATAATAAATAAATAAATTAAAAATATTAAAAAAAAATATTAAAAAAAAATCCAGTTGGCAAATAATAAAAAATAAAAAGTGTCACATAGAAGCGTCACATCACCCAAAATTTTGATCAAATCCATCCAGGGGGCAAAACAGATGAATCTTGAAATGACAAGGATGAAATCTTAACTTTTTTAAGGGAATTTTTTCAAAGTTCGCTCATATGGCATGGAGAAAATGTCTATTAACCCAAAAAAATAATTATCAACATCTATTTTAAACAATGCACAATTTCCAAAAAAAAATGTATACATTTAACTCTTAACATGTGCCATAAGAATACAAATTAGCATTATCCTTATTTTAATAATTTAATAAAAAACATTCACGTCACATCTAAAAAACATTCAATTAATTATACAGTTGAATATTGGTGAAGTTACTCTAAGATTATGTTTCATTATTTTAAAACATACTGAATAGAGCAAAATGCGAATGATATTTTACTATTTGAATATTTCATGATGAAATAAAATAAATTTGTTATTCTGTCCAAATGGTAAAAAAAAATATTACATTTATTATTAAAAAAATTCTCTTTTATTTATTATATTTTTTAAATTTATATAAAAATGTCAAACATTTATTTTGAAATGAAGGGAGGAATAATTATTGTGCAAAAGGTTGGCACTATATGAGTTACTTGATACTCACAAATGGCTTGTTCATATGATACTCGACAAAACATAACTTGCACCGACTATTTGTTGCGTGTTGTCGCCAAGCATTTAAAATATGAGTGTCCTTTTAAGTATAGAAATCTCATATACACATATTCACACTAAGACTTATGAGACTGTTGGGTTGAATAACCCATATCTTTGTAGAATTTGTTGATGCACAAGATGAAGAAGATGAAGATGAAAGAAAAGAGAAAAGAAAGAGAATTGAATAACAAACTTCTACTACTCTTGTAAAATGATTATAGTTAATGATCGCAAACACATTCTATTGAAAGCTACACTTGTTTAAATACAAGTGGAAACAACTAAAAATATTGAATTACCCTTCAACGCCATCCCTTAACTCATATTTAACTAAGAAAAACTAATAACACCAATTTCATCACCCTCAGGATCAAAATCCAATTTGTAATGTGTTTATAAAGATGTGACAGTAACCTTAAAATTTAGTTGCTCAAATCTCTTTAGAAGCTCAAGTTCATACTTCAGTTGATGGAAACTTATACCTTTGTCAGAGTACATAACTTTTATCCCTAGAAAATATGTCATATTTCTTAGATCAGTCATCTCAAACTCATTCATCAGCGTCTTCTTAAACTTAGCTATCTCATGTTCATAACTCCCTGTTAGCAATATCTCATCAACATACAAACATAATTGAATCATATTTCTTTCAGAAGTATGTTGAACATACACACCATACTCCATTTCACACTTTCTGAATCCTCAGAGCTTGAAAAACTAATCAATTTTCAAATTCCAGACTCTAGGAGCTTGTTTCATTCCATACAACGCTTTATGTAACCTGTACACAATACCTTCCTGGTTCTTTTTCACAAATCCATGAGATTATGACATGTATATTTCTTCTTGAAATGGACCGTTCAAAAAGGAAGATTTCACATCCAGATGTATCAGAGGCCAGTTCCTGTTAGCAGCTATCACAATCACCAATCTAATTGTCTCATGTCTTGCTACAAGAGCAAACACCTCAGAGTAATCTAACTCAGGTTTCTGTAGAAAACCTCTTGCTACTAACCTTGCTTTGTATTTTCCAATTGATCCATCTGACTTCAGTTTCACCTTGAAAACCCATCTGATGGTGATGGTTTTTCTCATTCTTTGGAAGCTCAGTCAACTGCCAAGTCTTGTTTCTTTCTATAGCCCTAAGTTCTTGTTCCATATCCTTCAACCAATCTTTCTTCTTGAGATCTTCTTTTATACTCACTAATTAAGAATCTACTAACATGAAACAATGAATGAATTCCCCTTCAGAGTCTATTTTAGTATCTTACACCATGTCAAACTCTGCAAATCTTCTTAAAATTTTTTTGATTCTTTATGGCCTCTGAACATGCTTAGAATCTTCTTTTGACGCTGGAACAATATCAGATGTTGGAATCTCAAGAGTACCACCTTCAGAGACATGACCACCTTCAGAATCTAAAATATTCTCAGAGTCTGGATCTCCACTAGAGTCTAAATCACCATCAAAACCTGTATCAGAATCAGATTCACCTTCACAACCAGACTCGCCTTCAGAGTCACCTTCAGAATCATCTTCTAATTCTGACTCATCTTTAAAACCTTAGAATTCTAAAGTATTTTCAAAAGTTAACTCAGGTGTTAACATTGCATCAGAGTTGGATTGAGACCTGTTCCAATCCCACACTTTTGATTCTTTCACAATGACATCTCTGCTGAATTCAACCTTGTTAGTGACACGACAGTAGAGCTTATAAGCACATGTACTATGGTACACTATAAGCAACATAAATCTTCTTCTGTCATCCAACTTCCTTCTCTTAACGTTTGGAACATGTTTGTAATAAACAAAACTAAACACCTTCAGATGGATTACACTTTTCTTATTTTCAGTCCACTTATCTAAAGGAACATTTTCCTTTAGCTTCTTGGTTGGACACCTGTTGAGCACATATGCTGCAATGGCAACAACTTCTCCCTACAAGGTGTAATGAAGCTTCTTCTCTTTCAGCATGCTTTTTGTCATATCAAGCAAAGTTCGGTTTATTATTTCATCGAGACTATTATGTCGAGGAGTGTATGGAGCAGTCACCTCATGCTCAATTCCATTCTCCTCATAGAAAATCCTGAACTCTATATAGTTGTACTCACCTCCACCATCAGTCTTGAGAATTTCCAGCTTCTGACCACTCTGTTTTTCAAATTTCTTGGGGATCCTCTGATAATGATCTGGCTCTGCAATCGTCAAAAGGCTGTGAACTGGTGGCACATCTGCGCTCACGAATTAAAAAGCACACAATATCATTTTCCAGCTTTTTCAACACACCTGTAAAAACGAACAAATGATAGATGAAATGAAATGCTAAATGAATCTAAGGGTAAAATTTGGGGTGTGACAGTAGTTTTTGGTTTTTACCCACAGGGAGTAATCTTTATCCCAACTCTTGGTTGGTATCCTTTGTTTGATATATTTGGTTAATGTTTATCCCGTGCAGAGTTGTCTGGTTAGTCTACTCTTTCCCCAGCGGAGTCATCTTCAGGTCGTAAAGTCGTTGAGTTTACTTCCTGTATGTCTTTATTGGTACCCTTTTGCTGGTTATCCCATCTTGTGGATGGTATCCTTTAATTATTATCTTCTGGTAGACACTTGTCCCCCACAGAGTTGTCTTTTTAGGCTTCTCTTCTTCCCCAGCGGAGTTGTCTTTTCCCTCAGGTTGTAAGTACGTTGGTTGTACGTCCTGTAGGTTCTTGATTTGAGTTTTGTCCCTAGAAGGTTACCTTTGGTTGGCATTCTTGTTTAAACCAACTCTTGTTTAGTATCCTGTGATTGTTTATCCCAACTCTTGGTAGGTATCCTTTGGTTTTTTATCCCAACTCTTGGTTGGTACCCTGTGGTTGTGTATCCTAACTCTTGGTGGGTACCCTGTGGTTGTTTATCCCAACTCTTGGTTGGTATCCTGTGGTTGTTTATCCCAACTCTTGGTTGGTACCCTTTGGTTGTGTATCCCAACTCTTGGTTGATATTCTGTTATTGTTTATACCAACTCTTGGTTAGTATCCTTTGGTTGGTATCCTTGGTTTCGTTCCAACTTTTGGTTGAGGTTTTGTTCATCTTGTATTGTTATCCTCAGCATGTCGCATCCTAACTTTTGGTTGGTATTCGTTGTTTTGCATCCTTACAGGTTGCAAATTTTGGGGGTTCTTTTGGTATTCAATCTCTATGCACCTTAAATGTTTTAAAGCGGTTGTTATCATACCTTCAAGTTCAAGTCGATTGAATAGGGGCAGCTGTAGCACCCCAAAAGTTTCCTTTTTGTTTCTTGGTTTATTGGCTTTTATTCCTATGCATTTTTGCATATCATAACATTGGCTCTTGAGACATGGGATCGAGGTGTTTCTATGGCTCAGAGTTCCCTTTCATTGCAAGAGTTCAAACAGTGAGCATCAGAGGCTCTGACATTTATTTTGCGCAATAATCGAGCGGTCAATTTTATTTTATTTAGCAGGTTATTTTCAGCTCAGGAGACAGTGTATAGGTTATCTCAAGCATCACCATAATCATGATATCCATGGGCAAGTTTCAGAGGCTTAACAGAGGTTAAAACAGGTGGCAACGGGTAATTATGCAGGATTCCCTCCATTTGGCGCCAAATTTGGCATTTTTTAATAGGGTAACCGGTTACCTGATATTGAGTAACCGGTTACTTCTAGCGAAATTGGCCAAAGAATTTGAATTTTCAGCATGTGCAATTTCCAATCATTCTCAACCATTGATTTCACTTGATCATATTTGGAAGGATCTAGAATTGTTTCAACTTTCACCATTTCCCTCCAAATTTCAAACACTCCATTCCTAATTCTACTCCTAATTTCCATTCCAAATGCTAATCCTCATTTCAAACCATATTTTGATTCCAAACCTAGAGCTTATTTAAGTGAATTTGCTCCAAACCTCACACAATTAACCTTCATTTTCAGATTTCACTCTCACTCTTGAGAATTGGTTCTCAATTTTCTCTCCACTTTTCACTCCCAAAACCTCCATTAAAGCTCTTTCACTTGAGTTCTTTGTTTCTTTATTAGAATCATAAAATTCTAGAGCTAAACCTTCATCATTCATCTCCATTATCTTCAATTCACCATTCAATTTTCGTTTGGTTTTGGATCTGAATTTGGAAGCTAG
The DNA here is from genome assembly GCA_963859935.3 of Lathyrus sativus. NCBI lineage: Eukaryota > Viridiplantae > Streptophyta > Magnoliopsida > Fabales > Fabaceae > Lathyrus > Lathyrus sativus. Next base: position 874,324,408 of record OZ012735.1, on the reverse strand, counting down.
ATTGGAAGTGTTTTTTGGACCATTTTTGCTTGATCTTGCTTGTTCTTCATTTCTACCATAAGAAAGCTCTTGGATCTTGGAGAATCTTTGGGTTTCTTGCTTGGATGTGCTAGTTTTAAGTGAATAAACACTCACCAAAGTAAATCTCAGTTTTGAAGGTTGGCAATTCTAGATCTAATTATGTTTTGAGCTTATTTGAATAATCACAATGTAGAGCCATGGCTTTTGTTGTTGTTTGATCCATTTTGATGATTTTGATTTTGGTGATATGTGATTTTCAATGTTTGATTGTGTTTACATGATGCTTGATCACTGTTCTTGATGTTAATTTCTGCTTGATTGATATCATGTTCATATGGATAATTGGAGAAGCTGTTGGATGCTGAAAACTAATTTTAAAAGTTGTTTTTTCTGTTTTTGGTTCAGTGGTAATCGGTTACATTATATAGGGTAACCAGTTACTCAATACAAATTTAACGTTTCTGGGCTTTTTTTATCAAGAAACCAGTTACTTGATATTGAGTAATCGGTTACCACTGAGAAAGAATACTTTGTTTCTGCATTTTCTTGTTTGTTTGGGCTCTTTTTCATATCTATATTTCATGAATTGATATGATGCATTTATGTAGATTGTTTTGGACATATTTCATCATTCTTGATTGCTTAATATCAATTCTTCAACGCGTAACTTTTGGTTTCCGTTTTGAATGTTTAACATGCTCATATGATTTGTTTGATGAACGGTCATTTCACTTGTTTGTTTATAGCAGTTTGATTGATGATCACTGATGATTATGTTGCTGAATATTGTGATGCATGATTGTATTTGTTTTCAATTCTGCTTTGATGCGTGTTCATTTGATCATCCATTTTTGGAAATGCATACTTGATCTTGTCACTTCTTGTTGATGCAATGTTGTTGATCATTTATGATTGTTTTTCAAAGCATGTTCATGCTTGTATGATGTTAATCCATGATTGTTGTTTGCATTTGTTTAATTGCATTGGAACATGCTTGCTGCCCTGTTTTCCACAATTGTTCTTGCTTTGAACTTGCATGTTGTCCTTGCCTTGCTTGCTTGCTGCTTGGCTTTTCACACCTGTTTTTGTGCTGAATCATGTGTTGTTATATGCTGTCTTACTTGTATGCTAGATTTTACTGCTGTCTCGTGCAGGAGGCGATGTTATAGCTGCTGTTTTAGCCTTGCTTTCTTGTTTTTTCTTTGTCTTTGTATGCTCCCTTAAGGTTCTTATTCCAATTTAATTTCCAATTAAATTTGGAGTAAGATAGACATTAGGAGTCTAATCAATGCATGATAATAAGTAGTATAGTCCCTTATAACCTCAACCTTAGGTCCATCTTTTGCATGCTAACATTAGGATATAATCTCCTTTCACATCTTGACTTTAGGACCATTTTGCATGACAACGTTAGGGACGAGTTTCCCTTAGACCTTTTGTGCATCTCTCTTCTCATCTCAAAACACATTCTAACTCATCTAATAAATACGATGAATGTTGTTTGCTACGAGCCTTAAGCACATGGGAAATGATGAGTGAGGGTACTCCTCTTGCTTGTTTAGAATGTTTAGTGTACGTCCCGTCTGGGGGCGATATGCGACGCATTCGTTCATATGTCATATTCTTTAGTGCAACGTGAATCACAAAGCAAACTAATTCACTTCACTAAAACTCACAAACAAAATTCAAACCTTTTTATCCTTCGGGATTTGTGTTTCAACCTTTTTCAGAAAAGAGTGCATTACTTTTCCGTTCTATCGCAAACAAGCATCGACCCTAGCTGTTGGAATGGTAACTTAGCGTTGTTCATAAAAAACACTTAACCAACCTATGGTCTAGTCTACCCAAACTACGTTTTCTCTGATTTCTCATTCCAGATGAAGATACGTAGGCACAAGACGACGATGTCTTAGCGATCAACCTTTCCCCTATCACCCGTAGTTTTCTGAATTACGTTGACTCTAACTTTCCCATTGCACGAGGGAATATGTAGGCATAGGGCGGCGATGTCTTATCGAGTCTCTTTTTCATTTTTTTCTTTTTTACTCGTTTCCGTTTAGCAATAGCTTATAGATAAACACACCCTTTGATTAGACAACAAGCGTGGATCTTGTTGAGTACAACGGACGTGAGTGTTCGACGTCAAGCTTGATGAGGCAGAATGGATAAGAAACAAATTGAATCAACTCAGCCTAATGGATGAGAAAAGGCTGGCATCTATTGCATACGGTCGGTTTTATCAGAGCCGGATGAAGAAAGCTTTCGACAAGAAGGTGCGCCCTCGAAGCTTTCAGACAGGAGAGTTAATATTGAAGAGGATTCTCCCTCCACAAACAGATCACAGGGGCAAATTGACTCCCAACTATGAAGGTCCATATATTGTGCGAAAGGTTTTCTCCGGAGGAGCCTTGTTGTTATCAACCATGGATGGCAAAGATTTCACATCCCCTGTGAACGCAAACGGAGTTAAAAAATACTTTGCTTAAAGAGACCCGCTGGAATGAAAAAAGAATATCCAGACAAAAATGGGGCATCCCGGCGAACCATAAAAAGAATGGGTTCGGGCAAAAGTTAGGGATATAAAAGAAAATATGTAAACCCGCAAAGTTGAAAACCTGAAAAGGCGACTTTGGCAAAAATGGGTATCCTGGTGAATTGAAAACCCGAAAGGGCGACTCAGGAAAAATTTAGGGATTTGAAAAGGAAATGATTGTGGTCTACGTATTGATCTTTAGAGCATAGTGGATTGAGGGAGGACCTGAGGGCCGTTTATCAGAATCAATCTCTTAAGAGGATGAAGCGTCGAGAAAACATCGAAGTCAGGCGAGTCATAGATAGATCAGCTCATGGTGTTTGTCTGTACCATATTGCCGACATTCTGTATATTTCTGTGCATTTTTGTAAATTTTTGCGCAGCTTCCTCTTTTCAGGGGTTGCATCTGTTGTAAAATCTACCTATTTACAGGTCATCTGTCAATAAAACATATACTATTCAACAATTGTTTGCCTTGTTTTAATCTTTACTGTTTTGTTTGCAAAAAACGCCCGAATGTTTTGATAAAATTGCGCATACATAAACTTGTAGGCTTTGGCCAATAATCATTAAAACTTTGATTTATTTGAACAATGTCACGATTAATGACCAAGATAGTTCCCTTGTGCAGGATATCTTGTTCGTTTGTTCATTTTTGCAGGATCGTTACCCTTGGGGCAGATTTCCAGAGGTGTATCTCCGGTAAGATCACCATTCCCCAGCAGGTGGAGGTTGTGCATCTCCATCCCCAACCAGAGGGTGTGCAGGTAGAGGGTATACATTTCTCTCCAGCAGACTGTTTGTATACACTCATTCCTCGACAGTTTATATTGAGTTCTCCAGCAAGGTAGAATCATCCCCAGAGAGTTAAGATTGATATCCCTCAGACAATTCAGGTATGTGTCCGTATCCTCAGCAGATTGCAATTACGCATTTACTCCTCAGCGGTGTCGGTAGAGTTTTCTCTATCCTCAACGTGGTCAGCAGAAGCTGGTTTCCCCACAGAATCTAGACTTAGGATCGGGTATCCCCTTAGATTTTTAAGTGGTGATTCGTTCCCCAAGCAGAGGTCGAGGAAATTCCCTCTCATTGGGTAATCCCTAGCAGAGTCAGCAGAGAATTGTTTTTCTTCCCCGCTGAGTGGAGTTACCCCCTGAGAATTGTTATTCTTAGCAGAGAGAGTTTAGGATTATTTCCCAGCCAATCTTATTCGGTTATCCCCAGTTGAGTAATCCCCAGCAGGGTGGATTTTTATCTTCAAGTAGAGCGGAATATCTGGCAAGATGGAGCTATTCTTCAGCCGTAACTCTAACTCCCTGGTAGAGTCGTCTGTTCCCTAGAGTTGTATTCTGGGAGGCCACTCAGGGATGATTTCTCCAATAATGTGAAGTTAATATCAGTGGTCGATTGTTATCCCCTGCAGAGTCGTTGATTTTCCCAACAGGTTAGACTTATCTCCGGCGTATGGTTTGTCTTTCCTCGGTCAATTTATGTATCCCCCAAGAGAGTTACATCTTGGAAGGCTGTTCAGGGCATTTTTTTCTCAGCAGGATTGAAGTTGATCTCCGGCAGAGTAGAGTTATTGTTTAGCATGTTGTGTTATCTCCCCAGTAGAGTGGATTTGTTCTCCCCATCCGATTCGGGCGAGCCCCAGAAGGGTGGTAGTTTGGTTTGCCGTTCAGGGCACCTCTTCCTCAGTAGAGTTGGAGTTGATTCCCCAGCAGGGTGGATTTTTTGTTCTCGTCAGAGCAATGTTATCCAGGGAAGTTATTTTTCAGAAAGCCATCCAGGGCTTGTTCTCCCAGCATAAGTCCAATCATAATTGGCATGTTTCATCCCCAGCGGGGTGGCCTTTGTCCCTTCAGCATTTATTTTGCTGATTCGGTTTCGGTGTATCTGCATTTGTGCATAGCATTCTCAGAAACGTGTAGCATTTCCATTTCGTATGGAGCATTACGCCATATTCAAACATGTGCATGTGAAACATAAGCCAGATCGTTACCTCTTGTTTTGCAGGTGTATTTCCAGCAGATGGATGATTTCCTTTGCCCGTATGGTATCCAGACCATGGCAGATTATGATGTGTTTCTTTTGCCCACGGTGTCCAGGCCATGGCAATTTGTGATATTAATTCTTTAGCATGTACAGGTAGCAAGACCTCTGTAAAAAATTCTTGACGGATGTGTTTCATCTTATCAGGTGTTTCTCAATAGAGTTGCTTGGTTAAGTTTCTCTTCCTTCCCTAGTGGAGTTCCCAACAAAGTTGTTTGGTTAAGTTTCTCTTTTCTCTCCCCGCCAGAGTTGCTTGCTTAAGTTTCTCTTTCCCTAGCGGATTTCTTTTGTGACTTGTCCTAATAAGATTATCAACTGCGTGTTGATCCGGCATTCGGGTTCGATGTTCGCTTTTATTTAGCGAATGTCTGCTGGTCAGCAGATGTTTATCAATTGCGTGTTGATCTGGCCATCGGGTTCGATGCTCACTTTTATTTAATAGATGCCTGGCAGCGATGTCAGATGTTTTTCTCAGCTTCGATTGAGCCGAACTTTGGGTTCGATGCCTGTTTTTATTTAACAGATGCTTGGCGGCGATGTCAGATGATTTATTCTCAGCTTCATCTTGAGACGGTCTTCGGGTTCGATGCCTGTTTTTATTTAACAGATGCCTGGTGGCGATGTCAGATGTTATTCTCAACTGCGTGTTGATCCGGCCTTAGGGTTTGATGCCTGTTTTTATTTAACAGATGCCTGGCGGCGATGTCAGATGTTTCTTCTCAGCTTCATGTTGAGCCGGCCTTCGGGTTCGATGCCTATTGTTCCAATAGATGTCTGATGGTGATATCAGATGATCTTTCCGACTTAGTGTCATTGCCTGCGTGTTAGCAGATGTTTCTTCCTAATGCGTGTCGATGATTTCTAATTGGTAATCAGTTAGTTCGTTGTCGTTGCAACTATCGGTTCAGCTGTTTTCAGAGATTTTTATCCCCAATAAGAGTTTGCAGTTCTATTTCTGCGGTTGGTAAATTTTCGGGTTCTTTGGTATTCAACCATCTTTTACCTTGATTGTTTGAAAGTTGTTCGCTTTTCACTCAGTCAGGTCCAAGTCGCTTGAATAGGAGGGCAACTGTTGTACCCCAAAATTTGCCCAACCTTTTCCTTTACTTGGCTTGTGTTTCATTTCATTTTTTTTCTAGCATTTGCATTTGCATATGCATAACATTGTTCTTTACATGGGATCAAGAGAGGTGTGCCATTCAAAAGAAGGTTATCAAGGGGTCCAAGCTCAAGCAAGAGTGTTTACTCAAGTCATCAAGTGCTTATAGTCACCAAAAGGCAGTTAGAGCTCTTTGAGAGAGTGGATGGATATGTGTGGCTTACCTCCTATCTTGGAGGTCAACTGAGGATCATCAGAGGATCATAAAATCATGGATGTGGATAGGGGATGTTTGAAGAGATCATAAAGTGCTTTTGAAGCCATTGTGGAGCTCATCTAAGTAGTTATATCATGTGCAAGAGGTTGCAGTCAAGGATTGTACACCTAGGGTTTCATCTTCCTAGTTCAAAGTCAGCTGAAGAGTTAAAGGAGCGTGAGGTTGTCAGTGTAAAATTCCATGTTTAGTACCTAACTTCAAGACCACATATCTCAAGATACAAGTTGAATCTCATTTTCTTACAAACACGAGACTTGTAGGGAATGTTCTAAGCTTTCTTTTGAGTACTAGAACTCATCCATTGGGTTTGTGGAACTCAAGTTATGATGCCATCAAGTTATAGGTCTCAAACGAACACTCTTCTTATTCTGAAAAACAACACAAAACAAATCGAGCAACGGGGAACTATAGATCTCCTTCAAGATCTTACCTTTCCTGGAAGGACAGACGGCGATGGTGATATGATCGGGGCTGATGATGATGAAAGTCTGAGGCTAGTGGTTTTTCTGACGGTTCGTTTGTTTGGGATCTTCTGGTTCCTCTTCTGCTTTCGGCTTTCTCGACGGTGATGATGATGAAGAAAAACGCTTCTTCTGAATCATCCTCTTCTTTGGTCGCTGCCGTTTAGGTTTGTATCTTTGGGTTTGCCTCTGAATCTCGGTGGATGGTGATGGTGGCTTCTATACGAGCCGCCGCCGCCGTCACTGATTATCCGGAGATGTTTTGATTTTCTTCTTCTTTGATGAATGTGCGCAGGTGAAACTCTATCTCTTCTTCTTTCTGGTTCAAAACAGTGATGATGATGAAGCTATGAACTTCATTGAACCGTTTTCGTTTTACTGAGCCGTCGCTTTGTGCTTCTGCTTCGTTAGGGTTTCTCCCCCTTCCATGAACTCTTAACTGATGATTTTATATGGTACTTTGTTTTTGTGATACGATGGGCTTGGATCCGTGAATTTGATCGCGTTATTTCGGTGTTGATTCGGTTTGCGAAAAATGTTGCTTGATTCACGGTTGATTTGTTCGAACTTGATCGACTGTATCCGTTGAATTTGGAAGTTTGTTGCAACTTATTAGCTTGTTGGATCCTATGGGCTTTGTGATTTCCGGAACTGCTGTTTACACGTGTTTTGGCTGAGAATCCACTTTGAACAAGTGCTTTTCAAATAAGTGCTTTTTCCAAACCAGCTTTTTTCGAAAGCACTTTTCTGCAAACCAACTTTTTCAAAAATACTTCTTTATCTCTCTTTCTCGGTTGCCTCGGAACATAAGAACAGGATCTGCCGAATTTTGGCTTTTTGGCCGAGAATCGAATTGGGAGCCGGTTTCGGAGTAATCCGTTACCCTCCCGACACCCGATGATGATGCTACTATGAGGATGTCAAAACTAACCAATAAAACTCGTTTGCTCATTTTGCAGGTTCGAAAGAAAAATCGGAAAAAAAAGTTGGATAATCGGAAAAAGCTTAGGATTATTGGAAAAAAATTTAGAGAAAAAATAACATATTTTTTTTTGCAATTTTGTTTATTAATTTTTTTTTGTAATTTTGTATATTAATTTTATGTAAAGAAATATTATTGAATAATAAAATTCTTTATTTTTAAAATATTGTAAACTAAAAAAAAATGCAATGAACCCAATATTAAAAATTAATTAAAAACAAATGGAATGAAATAAAGTGAAATCTGATTTAAAATGAAAACAAATGATAAAATAAAACGAAATTGAAAAATGAAGTATGATGGATTTAAAAATGAATGAATTTAAAAAATGCAATGTGATTGAAAAAAATGAAATTAATAAAAGAATGAAATGAAATTGATGTAACAATAAAAATGAAATTAATTTAGCTATGAAATAACAATGAAAATTAAATTAAATTAATTATGAAATAGAAATAAAATTCTTATAAAATGAAACGAAACACCACTAAAATTCTATTTTTTAATAATTCCCGATTAATCCAATTTGTCAGACTAATCCCGTCTCCAACATAGTTTTTGATCAATTCTTACCAACATAAATCCAATCCGTCCGATTATATTTAATGAACATAAACCTCCGACTAACTTCAGTCCAATAACTTGAAATGATTTAATTTCGAACAGCTCCAACTCCTTCTCAGTCAAACAATTCCAACGACCCCTCGGCACTGACACACATCAATCAAACCAAATGGCCCAACTTTCCTAACCCCAGCTCAAAAATTCGCAAACTGACAGCCCACTGCACCCAAATGTGACTTTCCCTGCAAAACCAAACAGACTACACACACCTGTTAGTGGTTAGTTATAATGCCATGCGAATGAGATGACGTGCGAAATGAACCTAATAATCTCGGGACAAAATTTGGGGTATTACAGTTGCCCCTATTTAAATAGCTTCACCGGATGATTTGAGCGACAGAGACTCGAGGAATCACGGTGGAGGGATTTAAATACAGATAATCAAAAATTTTGCCCTTAGACGCAGTGATATGCAATGCTACAGACAAAACAAAACGACTATAATGTTGACAATGCCATGACTTTAATATGATGCGTATGATGAGAATGGTAAATGCAAGGATGCAGACGACACGATGACCCGGGGGACATATGCGACGACCGAACCTCACTGGGGACAACGACGCGCTGGTGAAACATCATGACACTAGGGGAATTCTAAAGTAACGGATCAACCGGTGCAAGCACAACTAGTTGTCACTTTAAGATGAAACAGTGACACAGGGTCCACACGGCGGTAGGAATGACAAGTGCTGAAATTTCTGGAACATTCCTTTAAACGAAGAGATCGAGCAGGATCTTCAGAAATCATCGGAAAATATACAGGAAGAAACAAACATCAGAAACATTCAGAAGATTATCGAATGAACTTTGAAACACAACAGAGACACTCGGAAAAACATCGAATGAACTATGGGACAAAGAAACACATTTCAGGGATATTCGGAAAAATATCGAATGAACTCTGAAACACACCAGAGATACTCGGAAAAACGTCGAATAAACTCTGGGACAAAGAACAAAATGAGAACATCTATAAGAGCATGAAATGACGACAAGGTCTTTGAAGGTATATCTAAAACATTTAGGAAAGCAATAAATGTACGGAACAAGTTCGACGGCATATCTGGAAGAACATCAGATAAGCAACAACGGAGTTCTGGAAGAACGTCAGAACAAAAACTCAGTCTGGCAAAACCTCATAAAGAGAACAGATCCGGAAAAACATCGGATAGATTCTGGAAAACCATTAGAATTGAAAGAAAATATCTGCGAAACCATCAGATAAGTTCTGAAATAATATCAGAACAAAGACTCGATCTGGAAAACCTTCATAAAGAGAAACAAATCCGGAAAACCATCGGATAGATCCTAGAAAACCATCAGAATCAAAAGAAATATCTTGAAAACCGTCAGATAAGTTCTGGAAAAACATCAGAACAAAGACTCGATCTGGAAAATCATCAAAAAGAGACGTATCCAGAAAACCATCGAATAGATTCTGGAAAACCATCATAATCGAAAGAAAATATCTGGAAAACCATCAGATAAAAGATACTCAATCTGGAAAACTGTCAGAAAGAGACATTAAAATAAGGGTACCAGATATCCAATAATGGCTTTGAATGAAAGGCATAAACACAATATATGAGAATAGTATTGGACGTAAAAAGAACAGACATATTCAGAAAACCATCGGATAAAACATTATATCTGGAAGAACATCAGATAGACACGACACAAAATCTATTTGGTAAGTGCCAAGTAAGTTGGACTTCGACCACAAGGTAAGACAATGGATAAAACATGACCTCGGAAGAAATGCAAATGAGGATGAAAAACCCATGATATGAATATGTATATAAATTATGCTATGAGATATAATCAAACATAAATGTAGATGCCGACGACAAGGCTCGACTCTTTTGGTGAGATGACAAGATTGGAGTACTGATTCCTCAACACAGGGATCACTGCCATTCTGCTAAACTATATCAAGTTGGTAGTCCCTGTAGGAAGGATGAAGAGTTGTCCGGGGATTCTGATAAGTAAACTGCCCCAGAGTAGATGTTTGTTGTAAATGAGCTGATAATGCTTCAGCTTGTCTGATTTGTGAAAACGACAGTTTTACTGTGCCCTCGGAAGCTTGCCCCAGTCTAAGTCTTGAAAAATCTTTTGGATAAACCAACTCTGAGAAGACCTTGCCCCTGATAGGATCGCTTGACCAAGTTTCTCAACTGTTTGAAAGTTCCTTAGAGGAAAGCCAGTTTGCAAAAAAAATAATCATACAAATACATTAATGCAAAGTTCATGCAACTTTTGAAATCAAAATTATTTTGAAAAATTAAAATAAGTGAGTCGTTAGTCAGAACACGACGGTTTTAGACGCTCGACGTTTAAAATGAAGGTGTACTGCCAAAATAAATGATTCACAAAGATCTTTAGGAGTCAGCTTATGCAACCTTACTATAGTATGCCTTCAAAATAACCTTGCTTCAATTAGGTCTTTTGAGGGTTGTAACGTGGCCTAGTTCACGGTTTAATGAAACAAAGGATAAAAGGCTCAAAATTTATTTGTACCCACCCAATCTACGTGATAATCTTCAGTCCTACGCTCAGTTAACTCATATTATGCATTCAGGTTCCCATAGGTTAGGAATTGCACTGATGGTAGAAATGATGGTTCAAAAGTCAAGGGATCTATGAAAAGGCATCCACTACTTCCCTATAACATTGAGTCTTTTTGACATTAAGGATTTTCAGGGTAAGGATTTAAAGATCTCCTCTTTTTATTATCCCTAACTTTTGCTTGAACTATTTCTTGTGAAGATTACAGTTAGCGGGATGCCCCAGTTTTGCCTAAGTCTCCTTCATAGGTTTTCACTTAGCGGGCTTTTCTTTGATTTTTTTTAAAGAAAGTGACTGCCTAGCTCTAATGATTACGATGAACCATCATCGACTTTTGGCTTAAAACATCTTCGGCACTTGCTTGTTGTGCGCGAAGGAAAATTGTGAGTGTAACCTTTGTATGAAAGGTGTATCGTATGAATACACAACCAAGTTAACTGAGAACTACCCATGCCCCAGGTTAAGATTGCGGGTTTATTGTAAAGAAAGAAACTCCAACTTCTAGGCTCGAAGGGGGTGACCAGGGAATAAATTCCTTATTTCTCCAGTGTTTGAGAATTGAAATAATGCCTTACATCGTCAACAAAGTTTGATTGAAAGCATACTGACAACAGTTATGGGTATAACGTTTTTGTCATCCTCCCTCCAATCTTTGCATATCAAAAATTAGGACAAGCAGTAAATATTTGAAAGATAAAACATAAATATGCAAATAATAGATAAAGTGAGTTAAATCAAAAGTTACAAAGCTTAGTTCATTAATGTAAGAGTACAAACATAACTCGAAAGCAAACAACTACAAAAATAAGGAAAGTACAAACAACGAGAAACAACAACCTAATGACTAAATCAGTGAGCCATTCCATATGAAACACAAATAATCCGCTGGGAAGACCGAAGCTTCACTTTTGATGCACTGGCAAAGGATTTTTCTGGACATTTGGAGGATTATCCGCAAAATCAAGTATTCCATCTCGAATCAACCCATGTGTAATACTCCAAATTTTACCCTTAGATTAGTCGATTCATGTCGCATTACATCTCATTTTTTGCATTACATTTAACTAACCACTAACAAGGTTGTGCAGTTGGTCGATTCTTGCAGGAAATAATCATCTGGTGCACTTTAACTGTTGAGGGGCGAAATGGTCATTTATTCACCGTTTACTGGTAGTTTAGGAAGCAGAATCATTGTCAGGAATCCATCGAGCGAATAGGGTTTTCGTTTCCAAGTTCCGTGTTTGGGATGAGGATGAAGTGAATTTTACAGAAAGTTTGACAACGGAATTTTCGAGACCAGTAATTTATTCGAGGGGCGAGACTTTGTTGTCAGTGGATTTCAGGGCCGTTGTCTAATTATATGGGGTTGCTTATGGTGAAATGTCAGTTTGTTTGGTTTAAATCGGTGCGGGAATTCACTATGTGGAATTTATTTTAACGGACGCTTATTTTTCTGTTCCTCTACTATCTGCCTGTCAAATTCTAAGGGAATACAGTGGAAATTTCGGCTCGTGTCTGAATTTATTATATCTATTTAATTGTGGTTTTTTGGCCGAGTCAGTTCAGGACATTGGATTTAGTTAGCAGAGACACAATTTGATTTTTTAGGGCGAAATATAGTTCTGTTTTTGCTGTTAATCAGATTTTCTCTGTTTCTTTTTTGTTTTATGTTGTTCAAAGCCATTACCGATTCTATCATCAGACATGATTTAATTGGGGAAAATATTTGACTGGAATTGAATGATATGTCAATTTTGGGGTGAAGCAGCACGTACTGGAGCGACAAAGTCGATTCGGATTTTGTTTTGGGATTTATTCGTGTTGAATTTACATGGTGAATTTAGTCCGCTTGTTTAAAGCTTAATTGGTAAATTTTATTCGGTTGAGTTTATTCAGAGGTAATCAATCAGGTGGATTTAATCAGATGCTTTAGTTTAAAGAATTTTGCTCGATTTGCAATATAATAGTGGAAGAATGATCAGACAAGTATTTTGGAGAAAAGTAATGAGAATTTTATTCATTTTTGTTTACAATTTACAAAGGAATTAAATTACATTTTATCCTAAAGTCATATTTTCGGTCTTCATGCCCATGCTCATTTCTTCACGCCGTTCATTCAAGACCCGACTTTTTCTTCGTACCTACACAAGACAGACAAAATCAGAAACAAAGCAAACGAGGTTAACGTTAGAATAATTTATTTTCGACACCCTCAGAGTGATTTCATCATCGGGTGTCGGGAGGGCACGACAATTGCCGAAACCAGCTCTCACATTGATTCCTGACCTCGGCACAAACCGACAATATCTGTTCTTTTTCGGGACATCCAAGAGGAAGAGGAAAAGAAGCACTCTTATGCCGAAAAGAAATGGAGCCAAACAGATCACGTGAAACCTAAAATTCAGATTCAGGATCCAATTCATCAAGTAAATCCGGTTCTATCAAGTAAATTATTTGGATATCCAACAAATCACCATCAGATCCGAAATCCAATCCAGAAAAATCAAGTCCAGATCCAGTTTCTATCAAGTAAAAATTACATGGATCCAAAATCAATTCACCAGAAAAAATCAAATCCAGATAGTGTCTAATCCAAATCAGATCAGAAAGTAAATCCACGTCCAAATCAATATCCAGATGAAATCCATAAACCATAATCCAGATCCAATCTGTTCAAAGGAAAACACAAATCAATCTCCGATAATTATCATCAAGACAGAATAATAGTGTAAGAGCTCAAATCCGGCCCAGCAAGAGTGAAAAGAAATAACAGTATAAAACAAGAACAGAGAAGGAGGAAGAAACCCTAACAGAACGAACACACCAGAAACGGCGACCGTAAATCACATCTGAAACCCTTAACGAACATAAAAAAAACGGCAGCGCAAAATTGAAGGAGGCTCAGAAGAACTCTTCGAGTTCATCATCATCACCTCCATTTTAAGAGAGAGGAAAAGAGATCCAAAGAAGTTCATCGAGAACTGTTACCGTCGGCGAAGAACAAACGAAAGTATCGTCAACCGGAACGAAGACTCAAAAGCCTTACAGATTCATCATTGTCGTCATTGTTGAGTACTAGAAACCCACGACGGCAGCAAAGAGGTCACCATCGCCATTCACCAAGGAGAACGGCGGGCGACCTTGAACGAAGCTCAAACGGATTTTCACCGTCATCACCGTTCATCTCTGGGTAAGGAAGTTGTTTTTTCGTATTTACTAATATTTGGCTGTGTTTCAGAGAGGGAAGGAAAGCGGCCACATTCAAGCAAAATAGGGTGAATCGGAGCAGCTTCGGAGACTTTTAATAGCACTGCGGCACTCGAAGGAGAAGAAGATAGAAGTCATAAACCTAAACTGAAGGAAGCGCATGTCCTCCTCCCCTTTGTGTTCGTGTCTTTTTTATTTTGTGTTTTTTAGTTTGCTTTAATTAGTTTGTTTATTATTTTATTAAGTATAAAAATTTGATAATAATAATAAAACAGGGTTGTTAATCAAAGTTAAAACAAATTTTCGTTAATCAAGTTAAAAAAATTTTAAATCATTTTCTTTAAATCAAAAGTTAAAATCTTTTTTCAATTAAAATTAAAACATCTCTTTTTAAATCCAAACGCTTTTGTAAATATAAAAGAAAAACATTAACTTAAAAATAATCTTCCCTTTCTAACAAAGATTCAAAAAGTAGAATTGTTGATCTAACCATTTCAAGTTCCGCCTAACTCCGCTTGCCTGTTCATCTCCGCGTGTTAATATGGCCGTCGTCCGTGCTATTTGTTTTGGTTGTAATTATGCGAGGGCAGTTGTCGCATTTCTTTATTTTTTTAGCCCTTTGGGGTTTGTAATTTACGTGAGTGGTCGCGATGCTTTCATTTACTGCTTTCTTTATATTTCATATTTTTTTTATATCTGCCATGTAATATTTTCATTTGCGTGCATGTTTTACCGTTTTCCCTCCGAAGGAAAGGTCTAGCTATTTGACCACCGTGTCAGTAATCCTTAACCCTTATATCTTTCATCTTTCAAACCGTAAAACGTTGAGTCGCCGTACTCATATTTTTAGGCGTCCCGCCGCGGACAGCTTTACCCTTTACCCTAGCATTAGGTCAAAGAGTCGCCGTACTCTGTTTTAGGGTTTCCCGCCGTGGAATATTTAGTCAACCCTAATTTCAACTAACTATCTCAACATAGAAATTGGAGTTTCCTTACTCCACGTAAGTGTGTCCTTAAGATACGTTTATTCCCCATTCAAACCTTGACCACAGTCAAGACGTTTCTAACCTCCTTTTCAAGGGGAACTACGATTACTCTGATTCCATTCCCTACCTCAGATACGTAGGCACAAGATAAAAATCTTGACGAGTAAACTTAGGACTAACCCTTAGGTCTCTCTTCTCACTTTCTAACCCTTAGCTCAATATATACCCTAAAGCAGATAATAAAGTAAATAGTAAAAATAAACAAAAGGTTCCTGTAGAGTACTACAGAAGTTTAGGGTGCTAATACCTTCCCTAAGCTTAACCAACCCCTTACCTAGATCTCTCCTCGCATTGTCTTTACGATGCAAAAATAGGTTTTTCCTCTTTTGATCTTTTCCTTTGGATAAATCAAAGAGCGGTTGTGATTTGAATTTTAATTCAAACTAATTAATAGTTTGATATCCTATTTCCACCGTAACACCAAGCACTTTGGCTTTCAGTGCAAAACAATGCTCCAAGTCGTGGCCCAAGGCACCCTCATGAAAAGCGCACTGGAGATCTGCCCTAAATCCAGCTGGAGGAGGATTAGAAGGAGGTGGTAAAGCCCTTGTAGTAATCAGCCCTCGTTGAACCAGGTAAGGATATAGCTCTGTGTAAGTCATGGGAATAAGATCAAATTGGTTCCTATTTTGATACTGGTCTTGTCTAATAACTGGATATTGAGGAGTCTGAGCGGGTTGTAGAGCAACAACAGGTTGAGATCCCTGGTGAGGCTTTCTTGATTCAGTCATGACAGCATTGGTTTGATCGTCCTTCCTTTTTTGGAAATTCCCATAGGATTTCTTTGCACAATTAGAAGACTCGGCTGCTTTGGACATCTTACCATTTTTCAAACCTTCTTCTAACCTTTAGCCAATAGTTACCAGATCTGTAAAGCTTGAAGAGACACTTCCAATCATCTTTTCCCAATAGAAAGGAGACAAAGTATCCATGAACATTTCGGTTAGTTCCTTCTCTACTATAAGGGGTTCAACTTGGGAAGCTACTCTCTCCAGCGCTGAGCATATTCTTTGAATGATTCTTTTTCCTTCTGAGACATACTTTGAAGCTGACGAAGATCAGGAGCCATATCCAAATTGTATTTGTATTGCTTCATAAAAGCGTTAGCGAGATCCTGGAAGCAGTGGACGCTGTTATGCTCTAAGTTCATATACCATTTGAGAGAAGCACCACTCAGACTATCCTGAAAGCAATGGATAAGCAGCTTCTGATTGTTGGTGTAAGCTGCCATCTTTCGGAAGTACATGACTAGATGGGCTCTTGGACATGAGTGACCTTGATACTTCACAAATTCAGGAGGCTTGAACTTGGCAGGCAAAACAAGACCAGAAACTAGGCACATATTATCGGCATCAACGTTGAAGAAATCAGTACCCTCGACAGCTTGGAGTCTCTTGTTTATGATATGAAACTGTTCACGGGTAATCTCAGGCTCAACAAAATCTTCTTGAACACCGGAAACATTGTACTCATAGGGAGGATTCTCAAAAGGAGCTTGGACAGTCTGATTAACAGTGTGGACCACAGGTCTGGCCTCGGTAAGGACAGGAGCTTGAAAAACCGGTCTGACAATATGTGCAATTGTAGCAGCAGATGCAATAGGTGGAGAGTAGTTATGAGGTAAACCAAACTCTGGCCAAGTAAATGGTGGCAGTGAAACAGGAGAAGGACCAGCACTTGAAACTTCCTAAATGACGTGCCTCTGAGGTGGCTCTCCTCTGGCAATTAGTACTTGAAGCATCTCGGTAAGCCTAGTCATGTCTGCCTTCAACTCATCGATCTCCATTCGGACCTCCACATTATGTTCCTCTTGTTCTGACATCTGGCGTCTATAGTTAGCTCTAGTCTGATATCTGTGTCGAGGAATCAGCTTGACGACTCAAAGGGACGCTGGAAGATACAAACAACTGGACATGAGAAATCGAGGGGAAAATGCAATGCAAGACATGATGTTAATGCGATGCAATGGTCTCAAAAACTTCAACGGTCGATTGCAAACATTTATTTTTTAGGAAAGTTGGAAAAGGTTTTAAACTTTGAAATGTAGGACTTTTGAATTCGCAAAGGACTGTTGAATTCCTTGAAACTAGGAATGATGTTTTATGAATGCCATGCACAATCACACACAAGCAAACAAAGGTCCTAGGTTAGAGGAACAATGAATGGAGTTAAGGTCTACCCATCCAAAAGGTATGTACTATAGGTTAATTGTACCTGCAGAACAAGGATTCTAAAGCGGTGCCCAAAGTCATCAGTCCATCTTTCGGATATTATCAATTTTCCGATTGACTCGATGGTTAATAATATTCTCAAGAGAACCTCTTTTGAATGTAGTATCGCGTAGCAACTATTTTGGGATTACTCCCTCATAGTCCCCGCACTACGTCCTAGATAAGACCAAGGTGGTGTTAAGGTACTACGGTCCCCAGTATCATAGACTCCAATCGACAATAGTAAAAGTTTTCACGATTACTCGTTCAACCGAACCATTTTTGAAAGGGTCTCAGCTGAGCGGTGATTCTCAACTCAGCTTGGTCGGGATTCAACTCCCTATAAGCCTCGTCGAATACATCACCTCCTATAATAAGTTCACTCAAGTCCGGGTGTAGGACTTATCTCACAACAGCAGATACCCTAAGGTACAAGATATATATTATATACAAGCAAGCAAATAATCAAGCGAATAATAAGAAATAAACAAAAATAGGGGTAACCCTTAAAAGTTAGGCGGTCCCCAGTGGAGTTGCCATTTTCTGTTGCGGTTAGAATAGGATATCAAATTATTAATTAATTTGAATCACATCTTTTAGTTCACAACCGGTCTTTAATTTATCCTAAGGAAAGGTCAAAGAAGGGAAAAACATAATTTTGCATCGTAAGCACAATGCGGGGAGAGATCTAGGTAAGGGGTTGGTTAAGTTTAGGGAAGGTACTAGCACCCTAAACTTCTGTAGTACTCTACAGGAACCTTTTGTTTATTATTTACTATTTACTTTAATTATTCGCTTGAGGGTATATTGCTAAGGGTTAAGAGTGACTGAAAGACCTAAGGGTTAGTCCTAAGTTTACTCGACAAGATTTGCATCTTGTGCCTACGTATCCTGGATAGGGAATGGAATCAGAGTAATCATAGTTCCCCTCGAGAGGGAGGTTAGAAACGTCTTGACTATGGTCAAGGTTTCAATGGGGAGTAAGCGTTTCTTAAGGAAACGCTTACGTGGAGTCTTGAAACTCCTATTTCTACGTTGAAAATTGTTAATTGAAATTAGGGTTAGATTAGGGATTCCACGGCGGTAAACCCTAAAACAGAGTACGACGACTCTTTGACCTAACGCTAGGGTAAAGGGCGTTTTCATCCACGGCGGGACACTTAGGCTAATTAGGGTTTTGAAATGGTCAAAGATTAGGGTCATTGACTCGACGGTCAAACAATTTAGACCTAATCCTTCGGAAGGACGTGACGGTAAATGATACAGGATAATGAATTATTATATGGCAGAATTAAAGTACGGAAAAATAAAGAAAGCGGTAAAAGAAAGCATCACGACGATCACTCGCGTAAATTACAAATCCCAAAACGGAAAAAATAAGAAACTGCGACGAAAACCCTTGCATAATTACAACCGAAACAAACGGTACGGACAACATCCATATTAACACACGAAGATGAACAGGCAAATGGAGTGAGACGGACATTGAAGCGGCTAGATTAACAATTCTATTTTTTGAATTTTATTTAAAGAGGAGATTATTTTACCGTTAATGCTTTTTTATTTACAAAAATTCATTTTGATTTAAGAAGAAATATTTTTATTTTAATTTAAAAAAATGCTTTAATTCTAACTTTAAAAAAATGTTTTAATTTTGATGACAAAAATGTTTTTAATTTTGATTAAAAGGTGTTTTAAGCCTTGAATTTTTTTTAAAACTTTGATTAAAACAAAAATTAATTAAACTAGGTCAAAGAGAATTATTTTAAATTTTGGTTAATGACATTTATTTTATATTTTGACTAAAGAAACTTATTTTTGATTAAAGAAAAAAGAATCATAATTAACTAATACTTACCAACCCCTACTTTATTATCATTAACCTTAACAAAATCATGACCAATAAAATAAACTAAACACAACACGCCCCAAAACGAGACACGGACCGCGCTTCACTCATTTAGGGTTGAGAGGCTCTACCATCTTCTCCTCCCTTATGGTTTCGGCGGCGCCATTGAAGAGCTCTTCAGAGCTTCTTCGTCCCCTCTTTGCATGTTTCTTCTCATGCATTCTCCTTCTTCTTTCTTCATGGATCCTTCATCTTCTTATTCTGAAAAACAACACAAAACAAATCGAGCAACGGGGAACTATAGATCTCCTTCAACATCTTACCTTTCCTGGAAGGCTTGACGGCGATGGTGATACGATCGGGGCCGATGATGATGAAAGTATGAGGCCGGTGGTTTTGCTGACGGTTCGTTTGTTTGGGATCTTCTGGTTCCTCTTCTGCTTTCGGCTTTCTCGACGGTGATGATGATGAAGCAAAACGCTTCTTCTGAACCGTCCTCTTCTTTGGTCGTTGCCGTTTAGGTTTGTATCTTTGGGTTTGCCTCTGAATCTCGGTGGATGGTGATGGTGGCTCCTATACGAGCCGCCGCTGTCGTCATTGATTATCCGGAGATGTTTTGATTTTATTCTTCTTTGATGAAGGTGCGCAGGGGAAACTCTATCTCTTCTTCTTTCTGGTTCAAAACGGTGATGATGATGAAGCTATGAGCTTTACTAAACCGTTTTCGTTTTGCTGAGCCGCCGCTTTGTGATTCTTCTTCGTTAGGGTTTCTCCCCCTTCCATGAACTCTTAACTGATGATTTTATATGGTACTTTGTTTTTGTGATACGATGGGCTTGGATCAGCGAATTTGATCGCGTTTTTTCGGCGTTGATTCGGTTTGTGAAAAATGTTGCTTGATTCACGGTTGATTTGTTCGAACTTGATTGACTGTATCCGTTGAATTTGGAAGTTTGTTGCAACTTGTTAGCTTGTTGGATCCTATGGGCTTTGTGATTTCCGGAACTGTTGTTTACACCGTGTTTTGGCTGACAATCCACTTTGAACAAGTGCTTTTCAAATAAGTGCTTTTTCCAAACCAGCTTTTTTTGAAAGCACTTTTCTACAAACTAACTTTTTCAAAAATACTTCTTTATCTCTCTTTCTCGGTTGCCTCGGAACATAAGAACAGGATCTGCCGAATTTTGGCTTTTTGGCCGAGAATCGAATCGGGAGCTGGTTTCGGAGTAATCCGTTACCCTCCCGACACCCGGCGATGATGCTACTCTGAGGGTGTCAAAACTAACCGATAAAACTCGTTTGCTCATTTTGCAGGTTCGAAAGAAAAATCGGAAAAAAGTCGGATAATCGGAAAAAGCTTAGGATTAATGGAAAAAATTTTAGAGAAAAAATAATATTTTTTTTTTGCAATTTTGTTTATTAATTTTTTTTTTGTAATTTTGTATATTAATTTTATGTAAAGAAATATTATTGAATAATAAAATTCTTTATTTTTAAAATATTGTAAACTAAAAAAAATATGCAATGAAACCAATATTAAAAATCAATAAAAAAACAAATGGTATGAAATAAAGTGAAATCTGATTTAAAATGAAATGAAAACAAATGATGAAATAAAACGAAATTGAAAAATGAAGTATGATGGATTTAAAAATGAATGAATTTAAAAAATGCAATGTGATTGAAAAAATAAAATTAATAAAAAAATAAAATGAAATTAAGGTAACAATAAAAATGAAATTAATTTATCCTATGAAATAACAATGAAAATTAAATTAAATTAATTATGAAATAGAAATAAAATTCTTATAAAATAAAACGAAACACCACTAAAATTCTATTTTTTAATAATTCCCGATTAATCTAATTTGTCCGACTAATCCCGTCTTCAACATAGTTTTCGATTAATTCTTACCAGCATAAATCCAATCCGTCCGATTATACTTAATGAACATAAACCTCCGACTAACTTCAGTGCAATAACTTGAAATGATTTAATTTCGAACAGCTCCAACTCCTTCTCAATCAAACAATTCCAACGACCCCTCGACACTAACTCACATCAATCAAACCAAATGACCCAACTTTCCTGACCCCAGCTCAAAAATTCGCAAACCGACAACTGACTGCACACAAATGACCATTTTACCCTCCATGAACTAGAGAGCACCCAAATGTGACTTTTCCTACAAAATCAAACAGACTACACACACCTGTTAGTGGTTAGTTATATTGCCATGCGAGTGAGATGATGTGCGAAATGAACCTAATAATCTCGGGGCAAAATTTGGGGTATTACAGTTCCGACCTCCCTTAAATGTGTTTTTGATGTGCTCTTTTGGCTTCATTGATGTTACTGATGTCCTTGGATTAGAGAGATCAAACATTGTGATGTTAGTTTTGTGCCTTCTCTTTTTTTGTTTCTTTTGGTTTTTGATTTACTTGGTGATTGGAGTTCGTTTAGCCCATTTTTTTTCATGTTGAATTATTTCAAATAGATATTTCTTGTGCCTTTTGATTTTTTTATACTTCGGCTGATATATATATATATAAAATTAAACAAGGACATAAACCTAACCAAAAAGAAAAAGTAAATTATTTTTTTCTATTTAATTAAAACTGAAAATAGTGAAAACGAACATATAAATTTAACAAAATCGCACGCGATTGGATAGAATTGACTTATTTTTTTCGAGTGAAAATTAAAACATGTCATTTTAATCTTTATGGTAATATTAATTTTGTCTCAAGAGTAATTGTAACTAAATCATGAATATTCTTAATAAAATAATTGTTTTCTAAACATTTTCCATGAAGGAAAGTGAATTTTATAAAAGGATGAAACTTTAGCATTTTTAGTGCATTTTAAATGAGGTATAAAAATATTTTTTATAATATATATGATATCATCATTAATATTCATTCTTAATAAAGTATTATATCATCTTTAATCACGGTACCTTTTCATTTATTATAAATTTACAATGTGAATTGTAAAAATCTGATATAGCTTTATAAAGACCACTTATTAGAGATTCTTTAAAAAAATATAACTCAAAGTAAATTCTTTAAAAAATAAATACAAATTTTATTATCTAAGTTACCAAGTAAGTTTGGTAATCAATGTCTACACTCATTTAATATTTAGAACAATCGGTAGGTTTGAACGAGACGATATTTTTTTTGAGATCGTAACCAACCAAATGATTTGCTTGTGCACGATTTCCAAAGAGACCTAAATCATGTCTATGTGGACGAAATGAAAAACATTTTATCCCTTCTAATATAGAAGTAAAGACACCTCTAGGATCTAACTTAATATCGGCGCCACTAAAATGTGCAGTAATTTCAGGAAAGTTTGATTGTTGGGATAATGTGGTATTATAACATAGTCTAAATGAATCAGTGTCATCTTGAAAGCGCTCTAATTTAACCACTTTTTTAACTGCAGATTCCAACTTAAAGTAAAAATGACGTGGAAAAAGAGTTACAGTTGTACCAGAGTCAATTATGATGTTATGCGTTGAAGCATTTACTCCTTTTTTTTTGAACCCTCTATATTTTATTCTTTTATTTCCCACACTAAATGCCTTCAAATTTAGGTAATAATAGTCTTTTTCCTTTCCTATCATTTTGACCATTGGAGTTGAAACAACTTTATCACCTGAAACAATAGAAGAATCTCCAAAATTGAGTTTGCTAGATAAACTAAATTTTCTATAATACTCATTGACAGGTAAACAATATGAGAATTTCCCATTAATCGAAGATCCTAATTGCTTTATCAGTGACGTAGGACCCTTTCCAAAGCCAATTATACCAGAACTTGGACCATTATACGGTGTTGACCAAGTATTGGTACGTCCACAACCTATCACAATTTTAGGAAATGAGACAATAGAGCCAGAAGTGGAATGTAATGTAATAGTATCCATACTAAGATCTCCTTGTGTCTTTGATCCAGGATCATATTCAAGTGTATACTCACAAGCATCTCTGTTATAAGAGCAAGAAGTACCTTAGGTAGATTTGCATGTTTTGGAAGAACATGTAACTTTTTTGTAAGTCAAAGATTTTGAAGAATTAAAAATAGGATCAGTTTGGTTGTAACATATATTACAAGGTTTGCATTGAAGCCATATTAAATTACTACCTGTATCTAAAACACCATAGACTTTATGTGGAGGCGTACCTACTGAATAACTCATTAAATAATCACCATCATTATAAATCATAGATGACTCGAATTTGTTTTTATTTTGAGAAAATTCTCTATTAATAAAATTGGCACGATTGATAGAACGACGCACAGCATTGAAAATTCGTTGGAATTTAGTTTGTGTAGGATTGTAGAACGGCGATTTAGGAGAGTCGCGGTGAATCAGTTCAACAGTGAAACCATTGTTTGTAGCTGGAGAAATAGCAATTAAACAAGAAAGGAAAAATAAAATAAGGGTAAAATATGAAAAATGTGACATTATTCTAGAAAATTAAGTCAAAATTTTGTTACCTCCTATGCTATTATTTCACAACTCTTTATAAGACGAGAATGAAGACGGATGCAAAGAAAAGAGCTAGAGCATTTAAAATTGAGAATATTTGTTTAATCAATATTTATTAGTTTTTAAAGTAAAAAATTATATACTAATCTGATATACCTATTTTGAAGATTTCGTTTGACTTTATTAAAAGAGAACGATATGATTTGGTTTTTTATATGCCAAATACTCTCTTTAATTTTATTTATATAAAAAAAATTATTTTTTAGATTTATAGAACAATTGTTATATTTAAACATCAAATACATTAGTTTTTTTATGAACTTAAAAAGATAAATATTATTTTTTATAAATAGGATAAGAGAGAATATGAATATATTTATATTCAACGCAACATTTTCAAAATGACAATATCTCATTGTTGTTTAATGAATTGAAAAGTATCTCATCGTTGTTTAATGAATTTAAAAGACATAAATATTACTTTTTATTAAATAGGATAAGAAAGAGTATTAATATATATATTCAATGCAACATTTTCAAAATGACAACTGTTGCCATTTTGTTGTCTCTTAATATCTATACATATGTAAATTTAAAATTATAATTAATAATGTCATTTTTTTAGATTATTTTAAAAAGTATCTCACCAAATATCACAATTTGATTAAAAATGATTTGTATTAAAAATTTGTGATAGGCTCTAAAAGAGAGCTCTATCAAAACTAATAGAAATTAGAGATTTCTAGCCCTAAGAGCATCTTCAATGGTGATTTTCATCTAATAGTTTCTAGTGGGTCTCATTACACTATGTCATTTTAAAATAATTTTTATAAAAATTTTACTTTAATGGTAGAACTCACAATAAGTTCCACAAATTTAACTCTTTTTTGAGTGGGTCCCACAAATTTAATCAAAGAAACGTTGCTTCAGAATGAAACGGGAGCTCCAGCTGAACAACTCCAATAGTTAAAAATTTGGAAAAATTTGTTCTTTGAAGAACAACTGAAAAACCTTTCGCTGAAGGTGCTCTAAGAAGCAATAAATAAACTAAGTTTTAAAAAAAAATATATATCATTTTCATTTCAAATAACAAATTATATAAAATTTTAAATATATCATAATTATTCATGTATTATAATTCTAAAAACTTAAAAGCCCTTGAATATATTAAAGTACTAACTAATATATTAAAATTTTAATTAAAATATATAAATAATAAATACTCTCTGTAACATTGATTTATTATATATTTCTGCAATATATATATATATATATATATATATATATATATATATATATATATATATATATATATATATATATATATATATATATATATATATATATATATATATATATATATATATATATATATATATATATATATATGCTAAATATGTACCTTTTTAAAAAAATGGATTTGATGGAAGACAAAAATGTAGTTTATTTTGTTTTTAATTTTTCAAGTTTCAATCACATCTTTTGTCAAGAACAAGTAGAGAGAAATCGACTCATGCTTGATTATAATATAGAATTTTGAATTGTAAAGTCTAAGTGAGGATTAAGCTAATATCTTATTTGAGTTTACATTTTTAGAAATTTGAATCGAATTTTAGTCTTGATAAGGATAGTTCATGGTTTAACAGAGTTATGCACATTTGCAGTCGAAGTCTGTTCAAGGATGCAGGTGTCGACGATGTGCATGTTTTAGTAGAAACTTGTTCTAGCATGCCGACTTGGGTCAGTTAGTCATCCCAGATTGTTTAAGTTAGCTTAGTAGTCTTTAAATAGATTATTTTCTCTTAGGTTGTTGAGAGAGAGTTTTGATTGTTGATATTCACGTGTAATATTTGAATCCTAATAGAGCAAGTGAATAGTAAAATAATTATAACTAATCTTGATTCTTCTTCTTCCTTCCTCTCTCTCTCTCACTCTCTCTCTCTCTCTCTCTCTCTCTCTCTCTCTCTCTCTCTCTCTCTCTCTCTCTCTCTCTCTCTCTCTCTCTCTCTCGTAAAATCTAATATGGTTTCTTGTATTTGTTCAAGAAACTCAATCTTTATCAAATTTTAATTTGTTTTTCACGAAATTGATTCACAACAAACTAGTACGGTGAGCATGGAAAATAAGATATCGTCAACAAAGTATGAGATTGAGAAATTCAACATTTTGAATGATTTCAATTTATGTCGCTTGAATACACAAGCCCTAATGGTTCAACAAAGTTTGTTAGAAGTGTTAAAGGGATAAGAGAAGATGGATGTTTCCCTAATGGAGAAGGAGAAGATGATGATGATCGCGAAATCCCACAATGCCATCATATTGAGCCTTCGTGATAAGGTTTCTCCAGCAGGTTTCAAAGGAGAAAACTGAAGTTGGTGTATAGACGAAACTCGAAGATTTATACATGAGGAAATCGTTGGTCAATCGTTTCTACCTAAAGCAAACCTTGTATTCTTTCAAGATGAGTGAAGACAAAGTCTTGGATGAGCAGCTATATATGTTCAACAAGTTGATTCATTGACCTTTGAAGAAGTTCAATCTGCCTTGTAGTCTAAGGATTTGAACGAACAAAAGGAGCATAAGTCATCTTCTGTTGGTAAAGGATTTTCTATTAAAGGGGAATTCTTGAAAAAATATGGTAGGTTTGAGAAGAAGAAAGGTAAAGTTCTACAGAATTCTTATGGTGGTAATGCTCAAGCAATTAGGTGTTATCATTCTAAGAGGGAGGGACATACAAGATTCAAGCTCCATGATAAGTCAATAAGGCTATTGACTGATGTCAAATATGTACCTAAACTTAAAAGGAATATGATTTCTCTTTGTGAAATCGACAAGAAAGGATATGTGTTTAAAGGAGAATAAAGTGTCCTAAGGGTAATGAAGGGGTCGAAGAAAGTCTTGTGAGACATCAAGAGGAAAGTCATGTATACCCTTGAGGTTGAATTCGTAAGTGGTTTAGCAGATGTGGCATCTAGAAAACCTATATCAAAGACTGAGTTATGGCACAAGAGACTTGACCATGTCAGTGAAATAGGCTTGGTCAAATTTTTGAAACAAAATCTACTTTGCGGTGACAAGGTCGAAAAATTAGAGTTTTGTAAACCTTGTCTATTTGGTAAACAAAGAACACATGGATCTCGTGATTACAATCATGCTGATCTTTTGGAGCCTGCAAGGCATCCTCCATACTCAGGTGCAAAGTATTTCCTATTCACATTTAATGATTAGTCTAGAAAGTTATGGGTATTCATCCTGAAGACTAAGGATGAAACTTTTGAAAATTTCAAAAGTTGGAAGACTCTGGTCAAAAACAAAACTGGAAAGAAGGTCAAGAGGTTGAGGACAGATAATGGTTTTGAATTCTGCAATGGGCTTTCGAAAATTATTATGGCGTTTATGGTATTGCAAGGCACAAAACTACTGTAGGTACTCCTAAACAAAGCGGTTTGCCTGAAAGGTTTATTTGAACTATTTTGGAAATAGTGAGATGAATGTTGGTTAATTCGGGGTTGAAGAAGGTGTTTTAGGAAAAATTTGCTATGACTACAGTATACCTGATAAAAATGTGTCTCTAGACTGCCTTAGGAATGAAGATACCTAAAAAAGTATGGACAAGACATCCATCTAATCTCGAAATACTTAGATGATTTGACTGCTTAGCCTATGATCACATTAGGCAAGACAAGGTCGAACCTAGAGCTTAGAGAAGTATGTTTCTTAGATACCCTGAAGGAGTCAAAGCTTATAGGTTGTTGTACCTAGAGCCAAGTCACAAGAGATGTATCACAAGTCGATATGTAATTTTCAATAAATTAGAAATGGTGTTCAAGAAAATTGATGTCGTTGTTCGAAGTTCGAAGATCTATGAAGAAGAGCTGGAACAGGAAGAGAATACTATTAAGGTGGAGCATACTGATGTCGAATTACATAACCCATATTGAGCTGAATAAAAAGCACAAGTTGATGATGAAGATGAGGATATTGATAATGACTACGTGTTGGTAAGAGACAGGTCGAGAAAAGTCATCAATCCACCTCAGAGACTTGGTTATGCAGATATCATAACATCTGCCTTAATCTCTGCAAGTAAGGTTCTTGATGAAGAACCTAGACACTATAAGGAAGCTTTGAGAAGTTAAAATAAGTCTGAATGGATGAAAGCCATGGATGATGAGATGAAATCTCTTCATGTTTATAACACATGGGAGATGATCGAGAAACATGCTGGAGCAAGGCTAGTCACTTATAAGTGGATTTTCAAGATTAATGAAGGAATCAAACGAGTGTTGTCGAAGCGATTTAAGGTAATGTTAGTTTCTAGAGGGTTCACTCAGAAAGAATGTTTTGACTTTAAATGATGTGTTCTCGCCTATTTTAAAGCATAAATTCATTAGCATATTGTTAGGCATGGTGGCAAAGTTCGACCTAGAACTTGATTAGATGGATGTGAAGACAACCTTCATGTACGGTGATTGTCACACCCTAATTTTTTACTCTAAGATCCCACGACTTTTTCCGCATCGCCTGTATAGCATATCATGTCTGTCATTTTTCATAATATTCAATTTATTAGCTGAAATAAACTTGTTGGATTTACAACCGAGTCGGTCAAACTAAAAGTCAACTATGCGTAAAATCAGTGGGCAAAAATTTTTAAAATCGAGTTTACAAACGTCAGTGATATTAATCTATGTTTTGCGTAGTTTAACATGGTGTGCTCATTTTAATTGTTCGACTACTTTTCGGACGCATTTTTGGACAGTTTAAGCCATTTTAGCGGGTAAACATTATTTCAAAATTTGACGAAACACTGTATTTTTTTTAATCGTATATTTTTTACTGATCATTCTGGTGTATTTATTTTATTTTTTGAGCACTTCGATACTGGTCTAATTATTCTTTTTTTACTGTCTTTATTTTTATTTTTAATTAATATATTTTAACTAATCATATTTTATTCAGTTTTATTTATTTATTTATAATAGGTAATTTTTTTCCTATTTTAATTTTAATTTTAATTTTAATTTCTTTTTTATTTTTAGGTAGATAAGTTTTAGTAGTCTATGACTTTATAGATTTTGTTCAAGTTTTTAGTAATATAGTGTATATAGTACAGCTTACAAGACTAGTCTCTTTCTTTTTCCATGCACATACTGCATCACGCCACCCTACCATCATGAAAATGATTTTTTTAATTGATACTACTTGATAATACCACATACACACATCAAAGCTCCCTCATGTACTTTTCTATCTCAATAAAACCTACACTTTATGAGGAAACAAAAATCATATCATATACAAACCATCACCATATTAAAAAATCATTAAAAAAAACTGTTTCTCTTTTCTTTTTTGATACTTTCTTCACTCTTCCAATATTAATAAAATCTTACTACAACAATGCTTTTTTACTATCCCACTGCAAACCTGTTTTTTTTCCTTCTAGAAGCATACATACACACTAAGCAACAACATCATCACCATCATACTCTTTTTTCCTCTTTTAACTTACACGACACAACAATCTTAACTCACACTTGACCATTTTTTTTATCTCCTTCAACTGAGCCTTAAACACACCATATACCATTCAACTCCACATTTCTATCTTTTCTTCTTCATTAAAGCCACCAAACACTTCTCCTTCACTTCACAAATACAAAATGTTTCACCACTGCATCTTCACTTTTATGCACCATTCTCTTCTCTTCAAATGCTTCCCACCTCATAACACACTCACTTTCTGCTCACAAACCATACGACACGGTACTCCCTCCATTTCGTTTCTAGCTTACGACCAACTTGTCGTTGGAGAATCCACAATCTTCAACTCAGTTTCGCCGCTTCTACTCTCTATTGTAAAATAAACTTTGTAGCGACCACTCAACAGCAATCTCTGCTCAGCAAGCTTTGAGGTAGGTTTGTTAACGGTTTTCAACTTGCATCATTTTATCGTCTTACTGTTTTAAGACTTCTCTTTGATTCATATTCTCACACCTTTGTTTCACTCGTTAAATGTTTGATTGCCCATTATTCAGTTGTTTTGATGCTGCAAATACTGTTTTGGTTTGCTCTTTTTTCTCCTTAATTTTCATTTTTTTTTCATTTTTTTCTCTTGTTGTAAATGATGTGTAGTACATTAAAATTTTCATGAGATGTTTGTGTTGAAGATGCTAACATGCCTTTTTCTTTTGTTCTTTTTGAGATATGTTCATTTTGGCAGCTTATTATTATTATTTTTATTATTATTATTATTATTATTATGTGTGGGTAGTGTGTGTGTGTCTGTAGCTCATAAAATGTGTAGTGTATGTTGTACAATAGTGTGAACATGTAAATTTAATTTCAATTATTTGTACCTCTTTTACTAGTTTAAAATGAAAACATAATTTTGGTCAAAGTGGCAGGTGGTGGTGTGCTGCACCCTCACTCTTTTTTTGTTTTGTTTATTAGTTGTATATTACATTTTGTTAATGATGTGTATTTTTTAATTTTTTTGTTTGTTTTGATAATTTTCTTTTTTTTATTATTTGCATGATTCTAAAAAGACCAAGAAATTATTTTTTCAATCTTTTAAGTTTTTCTAGTTTTAATCAGTTGTTAAATATTAGGAAAATGTAAAAAAATTGCTAATTATTAATTGGTTTAAATATTTTTATTTAATATTGATTAATTAAATTATTAGTTAATCTTATTAAATATTTGTATTTAAGTTAATTGATAATTCTTTGTCACCCGATTTTATTAGGAGGATTGCTTGCTTCCATGTTTTGTGCCTACTTTTCTTCGATTAATTCTTGATATTTTTGCTTTGATTAATTGTTATCACAATGTTTTTCCGTGATTGTATTTTCTCCCTGATTATCCATGATGTTTTGTCGTGTGCTTTCTATTTTATTTTCACGATGTTTTTCTATGACTGTTTGAGGATTTTATTCACGATGTTTTGCCACATACCTTTGTCTGCTGATTACATGATGCTTTTCCGTGTATTTCTGTTGACTTTTCATTGTCCGACTACCTTGATGTTTTTCCATGCGTATTATGTGTTATCTTATCTGTCTGACCATACATGACGCATTTCTGTGTACTGTGTTTGTGATTTAATTTGATATCGTTTACATGATGTTTTTCCGTGTATCTGTTGCTTTTCTTTTGATCCTTGTTGACCTAAACCGACGAAATGGATTGTATGTTGACTTATTGTCATTGTGTGTGTCCTTTGTTTATTCTTTGTTTGTCTTTTTTATTCTTGGTTCTTTGAACCTGGCAACCCGCAGTTCCACGAACTACAGACGCTCTGATTTCCTATTAAGGATACATAGGCATAGGATTGCGAGATCCTAGCGAGCTACCTTTTTCTTTTTCCACCTTTTCTCTTTACTTTGCCCATCCTTACCTTAGCAAACAATTTTAGTAATAACAAAAATATTTCAAGAGGTTCCTGTAGAGTACTAAAAATGCTTCAGGTGCTAGTACATTCCATAGTATAACCAACCCTCGTACCTTTGATCTCTCTTTTGCTTCGATTTAGGCCTTACTTTTTGCTTAGCATTTTACTTAAGATTTTTGTTCGATCTTTTCTCCCTTCTCCTGGATAAAATAAAAGTTCGGTGGTGATATTTTATGATTTGTGATTCAAGTTAATACAATAGCTTGATATCTGATTCTCACCGCGACAAAAATGACGACTTCACTGGGGATATTGTTTAGTGGGTTGAGCCTAACTTGTTATATTTGTGTTGCTATTTTTATTTGCTGTTATACTTGTATATTTGTATATATTTTTACATATATCTGTTTGTTCTTGGGTTTTTTTGCATGAAGGGTTGTGACCTTTGAGTGGCGAGATAAGTCCTAACCCAGACTTGAATGCACTTATGATAGGATTGTGGTATAATCAATAGTTGACTGTTGCGAGTAGTCCTATCATGATTGACGTATGATTAGTCGTACGTTCATTACTTTTTCCGACCTAGGAAACCGTGAAACTGAGGACCTTTAGTTACCCACTTACCCCACTTGGCCTTTTTAGGATGTAGTTCAATAATTGTGAGGGAGTAGTCCCGAATAGTTGATATGTGATACTACGCTCAGACGAGTTTATCTTGAGAATATTTTTGACTCACATGAGTAGTCGTGTAAGTTGTTAATATCCTAAAGATTTATTGATAACTCTGGGAACCTTGTTAGAACCCGTTGTGCAGGTGCTTTACCCCTAATACATACCCCGTGGTTGGTTCTTCACCCAAACCTCATGCTATGATCTTGAACCTTTGATCCTGTTATCTCTGGTTTGCATCCTGCCTTGCATCACATTGCATATCATTTACATCTTTTGCATTATCTATTGCATACCATCTGTTTGTCCAGTCACTCATTTTCAGTTGTCTCTATCTTTCAGTTTCACCTGTTAGTCGTCAAGCTGATTCCTTGACACTGATATAGGACCATAGCTAATTACAGATGCAGAATGTCATAGCAAGAAGTGCATAACATAGAGATCTGAATAGAGATCAATGATTTGAAATTAAGCATGACTAAGCTCACCGAGATGCTCCAAGTCTTGATTGCCAGAGGAGAGCAACCTCAAAGTACTGTCATTCAGGAAGTTTCAAGTGCTGATCATCCACCTCTTCAAATGTCACCTTCCACTTTGCCAGAGTTTAGTTTACCTCATAACTACTCTCCACCTATTACGTCTACTGCTATAATTGGCTAGACTGCTAGACCAGTTTTTCAAGCTCCAATTTTGGCGACCCCAGACCTGTGGTCCACACTGTTGCCTAGACTGTTCAAGCTCCTTTCTTTGAATACAATGTTGTCAGTGCTCAAGGTGAAGACTGTGAAGATTTTGTTGAGCCTGATATTATCTGTGAACAGTTTCAGATCATAGATAAAAGACTTAAAGTCGTTGAGGGTACCGACTTCTTCAATGTGGATGCAGACAACATGTGTTTAGTTTATGACCTTATCATACCTGCTAAGTTCAAAACTCCCAAGTTCGTGAAGTATAAGGGTCACTCTTGCCCAAGAGCTCATTTAGTCATGTATTTCTAAAGGATGGCAGCTTATACCAAGAATCAAAAGTTGCTTATCCACTGCTTTCAGGACAGTTTGAGTAGCGCCTCTCTCAAGTGGTATATGAAATTAGAATAAAACAGTGTCCAATGTTTCCAAGATCTTGTCAATGCTTTTATGAAGTATAATATTGACATGGCTTCTGACCACCGTCAACTTCAGAATATGTCTAAGAATGAGAAAGAGTCTTTCAAGGAATATGCTCAGCGGTGGAGAGAGCTAGCTTCCCAAATTGAACCTCCTTTGGCAGAAAAAGAATTGACTAGAATTTTCATGGACACTTTGTCCCCTTTCTATTGGGAGAAGATGATTGGGAGTGTCTCTTCAAGCTTTACAGATTTGGTAACTATTGGCCAAAGGTTGGAAGAAGTTATGAAAAATGGTAAAGTATCCAAAGCCGCTGATTCTTCTAATGGTGTGAAGAAGTCCTAGGGGAATTGTCACAACCTAATTTTTGACTTTAAGATCTCACCTCCTTTGTACGTTTTTTGTGTTATTTGACTTTATACTTCATATTTATGTTTATTGCGACTAACGAGTTTGTGCAGGAATGTCAAGTAGATAATATTGTTTCTCCCAACTTAAGCGTCTCAGACTGTCTTTAGAACACACCTCAAAGGGCGCAGTGTCTTTATCAATAATTCCATCAGGTCACAGAACATTGTTTCTAGAAAGAGCCGAATTGACTATACTTTGGATTTTGTGATCCTCCAAGATATTACAGTGATGTTTTGCTCCATGCGACAAAGGATCAAATTCTCTTTGTTTGAAGTATTGCGAGTACCATTTTCAAGCCATTCTAATTCGAAAATCAAGATCATAGTCGGAATTGCGGTGTTTTGGACGTATTATGGAATGTCTCAAGTTTTAGCCAAACGGTTTTATTAAAATATCCAAGTATTGGAGGAGAACGTTTAATTACAAGTGCTCAACTGTATGCATTGGATTTGAGTTCGCAATCAAGATTCGGGACATAAGACATTTATTTATTAATCATTTTGATTCATTTTTACAAGATACAAGTTACAAGGTTTTTCGGATTACATCAAAACTCTTAAGACTAAATCCTAAAACTATTCCCTGAGACCATCCTGGAACCCAGAGTGCCTTCAAGCGTGTTCTCCGTCTTTGTGACCTGTTAAACCTGCATTGAAAAAGAACGGTTAATACATGTTTTTTTTGGGAGAAAAGTATTTTTATTTGTTTTTCTCTCAGCCCTCAGAAAAGTGTCATCATCGGGCCGAGACGGAAGGGCAACAACCGGATTCGCTACCAGCTTCCGAAAGAGAAGGGACAATAGATATTTACGGTTCAGCAGCATCAAGGCAGTATCTATTCTTAATATAAAGTTTTTCTTTTTCGCGGCAAGAAGAAGTAAATGGCAAGGTCAAGCCTTTAAGTCAAAGTCCATGTTTCTAAATCCGTTATCATCAAAAGTCAACGAAAATCCAAATGGAAATATTGACAAGAGGGACAAATCCAACAACAGTCCATGGTGGCATGAACAAAACCAGCGGGAATCCAGCGTCATCAACATCTGGACAATCATTATCATTAAAAATAACATCAAATAATGAAATTTTCAAATCAGACGAATCCCACATTCACGATTGAGCAACATGGGACGGTATTGAATCATTTTTTTTCTTTCCAAATCCGTTTCAACATAACAGCAGATCCAAAACCAAGAAAAGTAAGTTTTAAAGAAATATTGAAAGTTTCCCAAATCCACCGTCAAGAAATCAGACAGCTCCAAAATCATCAAAAACAGTAACGGCAACCGAGAATCAAGATGGAAAATATTAGAGGTACATCAAAATAAAGATATTTCCAAAACCGTTTCGAAAACAACAACAGCGCATCAAGAACGAAAGAGGAAAGATTTAAGATTCGTAAATCCTTCCAAAACAATTTCGGACAGCATCAAACAGAAAAGGAAATCCCTTAAAGAAAACGTTATTGCATGCTTTCAAATCCGTGTATATAAGAAGAAGAAGAAGAATCGTAAAAAAGGGAGGTCAGATTAAAAAAAGAAATCATCATCGAGAAAAGCTCAGATTTTTTCTTTGAATCATCATTGCAAAAAAAAACAATAACCCACAAGAAACTGCAACTGTTTTCAAACCAAATCGCCACAAAAAGTCATTGATACAACATTCAAAATCGTTTGTGAAAACACAGAAGCACGAAATAGCAGACGACGAACCCAGGAATACAAACCCAAGTCATTGTCGCCTCCAAAATTCATAAAAGGCGTTGCCATTTCTGTTCACGATCCAAACCGGACCACAAATCCATATCAAAGCGACACCTATTCAATCGTAAGTGTTTTGGCGGGCTAACATTGTTAATATGCATTTTTATGGTTGTTTTATGTAGGAGAAGAACGGAAATCGCGAAGAGAAAGAAAGAAAAATGGCGAGAAGAAAGGAGAAGAAATGAAGTAAGAAGATGAGAAAAATCGGAAGAAGGAGGGAGAGAGAATGAGCGGCGAGAAGGGGGGAGTGGTATTAGGGTTTCAGTCTTTATATATATATATATATATATATATATATATATATATATATATATATATATATATATATATATATATATATATATATATATATATATATATATATATATATATATATATATATATATATATATATATATATATATATATATATATATATATATATATATATATATATATATATATCGTTGTAATCATATGTGTGCAACCCCACCATAATCCCATGCACCCTCGCATCGCCAGCCTCTCATCACGCACTTGATCGCTTCACACACACCACACTCACACCCCACCGTTAACCCTTGCATGCCTTTCCACACGCAACCATCTGCATCCCACTATCTCTTAATCTCCCCCATTAATCCACTAATCTCTTAATTAAAACCTTTAATCTGCATTAATTAAACCTAATCATTCACCTTTTTTTTTAATTACTTAATTAACCTTTTTTCCTAATCCACCCCCTTTTATTTAATTAAAATAAATTAATAATTCTTTTTATTAACTTGTTTCTAACTAATAACTCTTTTTAATTAATTAACTCATTAATCTATTTATTTAAGATTTTATTTATTTCATCAATACTTTTTAAATATCAATAAAAAACCCCTTTTTATAATTTAGATAAACAACCTTTTTTTTCTAAGATCTTTTTTTTTAATAATTCAATATATCCACCCTTTTTTTTGTTTAATCTCATCAATTTAGTAAATTTTTTTACTTATATTTCACTTGTTAATAACTAAAGAAAATTATTTATTCTTAATAATAAAAATCTATTTCATAATAATCTAATTATTTGTGTTTTATTCATTAAAAATAATAATAACCTTTTTCTTAAAATCATCTTGCCTAAAACTTAATCAACACGTTTCTATCTATCCCCCTCCTCTGAGCACTGATTTAATTTAGATTATTTACGACTCCGCGCTTGTCTTGATTTAAGCTCCCTTTATCTATTTGTATGGATTTTGTTTTACCATTATTTATTATTCTCGTGTTGCATGTCCAAAGGAAGAAACTTTGTATGATGTAACAAGTTATGCGTATTACACCTCATATGTGAAAGTCTGAGTTGTACCTAAGAGGGGGGTGAATTAGGTTTTTTGAAATTTTTGATTTTTAAAGACTGATTTATTACTTTCTTGAGATATGATGATGGTATGAAAGCGTTAAAGTGCAGAAAGTAAAGAACACCAAGAAATATCCTGGTTCCCTTCACACTCCGAAGGTACTCCAGTCCCCTTGTAGAAGCATGCTTCATCTCAAGGTCTCAAGGTTTTGATGACAACAACAACAAGATTCAAGATCATTTCATCTGTGCAAAAAATCAGAAGCTTTCAAAAGACCAAGATCAAAGTATTATGAAAGTGATCAACATTCAAGTTTCATGTACATTTGCTCGATCATCTTTCAAGACTTGGACACAAGCTATGGTATATCAAATTCTCTAATTTAATTGATATACAAGTGTTCAAAACTATAAAATATTTTTGCATAATGCATTAACATGTTTTAAAATCATTTGGAATTGGTTTAACACTTTTAAATTAATTATTTTTCAAAGTTTTTACAGTGTTAACCGATTAACCATATAGGTTAAATCGGTTAACGCCCTAAAGTTTTAAATTCTTTGGGCCAACGTTACAGTGTTAACCGATTAACCTATATGGTTAACCGATTAACACTGAACGTTTTCTGAAAAATAGTTTGATTTCAAGTTCAAAAATTATTTAAATGTTATACCTTTCCATATGTTAACTGATACTAAAATATACCCTTTTGAAAAGGTGTTTTGGATGATATAAATTCTGAAAATTTCAGATTAACAACAATCTCCAACAATTTTCAAAAACAATCATTGAATCATATTCACTATTTTTCAAATAATTTCAAATACATTCAAAAAGTGTTCATACTTGCATAACTTTTCACATCCACTTGTTTGAACACTTGTATTGAGATTAAGTTGTGAATTTTGATTAAAGGAGAAGATCAATCTTTGTATTGATATTACTATTGTATTCTCATATTACAAAAAGAATTACAGAATAGTATGTTGTGACTTGTGATCCAGGATTGTTGGACACAAGGGTTAGTGTTTTGCAAGAGGATTGTTCTTGCACACTAGTTTGTTTTGTTGTTAGATTGTAGGCCTCACCGGTTGATGGTGTGATAGGTTGTACTTTCTAAAACAATAGTGAAAAATCTCTTTCATGTGGAAAGGGGAGTGGAGTACCTTCGGATTGTGAAGGGAACCACTATAAATCTTGGTGTCCACTTTCTTTATGCTTTCTACTGCATTCATCACCAAGAACATAACCAAAGAAAAATTTAAAGAACACCAAAAATCCGAAAAAGTTTCCATAAGCCTAATTCACCCCCCCTCTTAGGCATACTCTGATCTTACATCCCTTTCAACACGAAATAGATTTCACTATAGTTAGGATCAGTGTACAATTATTTCTAACCTATAGGTAGATCAAAGGCTCTTAAACACCTTTAAGATCAAAAACACTAAGTGCAGGAAGAACAGTCCTCTTCAATGCACACACTTGCTTTCAAAAATCCTGAACAGCAAGGGGAAATAATACAATCTGATTTTGTAATGAGTTTGCAACAATGTATACAATGTTTATCAATGTTGTAGATTGATTTTCTCTTTCAATGAGAGTTTCCACAAGTATCTAAGACTTATTGCTCAAGAATTTTCTTTCAAAGGATATGAAAATTATGCAGAAAATTCTTTTGCAAGTGATTTTACTTAGATGTGGAAAGATGAAATTGTGATAGAGATTTTGAAAGAGAATTGAAAGAGATGTGTTTTTGAATTTGAAAGATTTGGATATTTATATTACACAAACACCTCTTGAAAAAAAAGTCATACAAATCTTCAGAAAAATTGATGAACAATTGTCATGTTTCAAAGGAAACATTTCATGAAAGATTGGTTAAAGAGATGCAATTTTTCAGAATGATTTTTCAAAAACATTCAGTGAGCAATCGATTGCACATATAAACCAATCGATTGCACCTTCACAAAAACACTTGAAAATTCAAATTTTCAAAAGAGCAATCGATTGCACCAAAAGGATCAATCGATTGCACACTAAAACAGAAGCGAAAAGAAGAGAGATTTTCAAGCATGCAATCGATTGCACCAAGGCACCAATCGATTGCTTACTGAAACAGAAGCAAAAATGATTTAAAATTTTGATCATGCAATCGATTGCTCTAAGATTGCAATCAATTGCACTTACAAAAACTTAGAAAAATTATGTTTTAAAAAGCTTGTGTTAGTGTGAAAAGTAATGTAAAAGATTTTTTAATGTTTTGAGCAATCAGGACTTAAACACTTGATGAGAATTCTCATTATACCTTCTGAGGGAAATATTCTTCATGTCAAGTCTTTGTCCTGCTTCTTGATGTCTTGAAATGGTTGATCATCTTTGCCTTCTTTGTCAAGTGATTTGTCTTCATCAAAACATAGGTTGATCTCTGAGAATCTTGATTTCACATTCTCCCCCTTTTTGATGATGACAAAGCATCCTCCTTTTGTTGCAATGTTCTTTCCGGAAAGTTTTTCTCCCCCTCAATATATGAAGTGTCGAGAAGTTCTGAATTTGTATTAAGGTTCGAATAACCTTATATTTGTACCTTAACACACACACACACACAGAGAGAGAGAGAGAGAGAGAGAGAGAGAGAGAGAGAGAGAGAGAGAGAGAGAGAGAGAGATGGAACAAGGGTGTTGTGTGTAACACCCCATTTAAATATTTAGTCGTCTTGCAATTCATTTTTTGCGATTATTTTGGCATTTACTTAGTTAAGGGTATGTGTGTAAGGGTGGGTGTGAGAGCATGGTGGAAAGAATTAAATGTAATTAAGCCTGAGGGTAATATGGTAATAATACTGATATGAATGAGGATAAAATTCAATTATTAATATTATTACTATTAATATTATTATTATTGATATTATTATGATTACTAATATTATTATGATTATTATTATTATTATTATTATTAGGATTACTATGATTACTAAGAAAATTAAGGAAAATAACCATAATTAGAGGAAAGTTGGAAAGGGAGTTAGAGAAATCGGTTTCACGTGAAAAGAGAACAGAGAGAAGAAGGGAGCAGAGCTAGGGCAAGAGTAATCAAAAGAGTTCCACCATTGTTGAAAAGAGGAAAAATTTGGAAATTAAGGTAAGGGAGAGAATGTGTTCTTTAATGGTGGTCTGAACATGAGAGGGTAGTGAGGGTTCATTTCCCTCTTATAATTTTTGTGTATTTCTTCTTCTTGTTGTTGATTTTTATATCTAGATGATTGTTGTTGTGATTTCGTATTTGTATGCTCATATTGATGTGAAATACGTGTAAATAGCATGTTGTTACTTTGTTTACCATGAACTCAGATCTGGAAAATTAGATGTTTTGAGATGTGACAAAAATGTGATGTAATTGGTGAAAAACCTTAATAGAATGATAGGTTAATGAAGTACAATGAACCTATTAATGATAAACTAGTATATATGTTGTTTTGGGTCTGAAATAGGAGCTTGAAGGTGCTCCAATGGGAGAAAAATCGCATTGATGCAAAAAAAAACCATTTTCTGTAGTAGACTGGCCATACGAGTATGTCAGGGGGCATTACGCGTATGAGGGACACTCCCAGAGGGAATTACGCGTAGAATACGTGCCTGTCCCCATGCCAGCACGGCCATCTGCCGGTACACGTAAGGGACACATAAGGGAGGGGAGGCCATATGCGTATGGAAATGCCATTACACGTATGGGCAGCTTTTGGAGCATTTTGGGAGGGAAATCCCCTCTGGCTACGGTATGGAGGTGTAGGCATTTGAGCCCTACACGAACGGTATGCAGGCTTGGGCAAGGAGAACATAGTCATACGCATATGGGGCAGGGACATACACGTATGGGCAGGCTTATGTTAGAAATTTCCCATTTTTGCGATTTCTGTCCCGATTTCGCGTGCGGTACAATTTCTCTTGATCCGTCAAACTAAAATGATATAATTGGACATAGGAGAACCACTAATGACATTAAATATGATAAAACATAGAATTTTATGTGATTGTCTTTATGAGACATGTTTGATGCTTGTACGCCAAGATTGTCGTTATGTGGACGGTCTTGGGCAGTGGTGGTAATTCTGGAAGGAATTACGGTGAGTATGTGGCTTACGTGTGATCATTGAGGATTATAGGTTATGCATATATGATGATTATACTGTGCATAATTATGTATCATATATTCATGTTGTGTCTGGTGGAGATGAGTCTAGGTGGGAATCCATGATGGGTGCCCAGTCTCGTCCGAACTCCATGTAGGAGTCGAGTGGAGATAAGTTGTAGTTCAGAGAAACGTATACGACTTATCTGGATTCTGACGGGAATCAGGTTCAATGAAGGATCCGTATGGATTGTGATGGTACCGCATGCATTGTGTCGTGTCAATTGAATCGTATTGCATATGTATATGATTGATTGTGGGCTGAATATGTCGAGTATTGATTTGGCACTTGTTTGTGTGTTGTGATGGTATGATTGGTGTGATTTGTGTGATAAATACTCCTTAGCATGTGATTTTCATAGTGTATTATTGAATGTAATTCTCACCCCTTTTTTGTTGTTGTGTCTGTGCTCCTTGGGGAGTATAGATAATCAGGTACCTGAATAGTGCTTGGAGTCTGTGTTGCTATTAATCGAGTCTTAAGAGTTGCTCTGATACGTAACACGAAAAGGATGAGGATTTAGTTATTTTCTTTATGTTACTTGTCATTTGTTATTGGTTACGTATCTTGATTTGTTTAATGTTGATGAACCATGAATTTTGTGGAGGTTTGATGTAATTGGAGCCTTAGTGTTGAACCATTTGATTTTTTCTGGTGTTTAATCAACTAATTTATTTGTGTGAGGAAATAAGATATGAAGTGATTTGATACTTCATGATAATATTTTTGTTGATATGTCATCCTACGTGTGTAACTCTGATTAATTTCCGTAAACTATTTTTGTATTTTTATTTATTAAATGAATGGGGAGAGTATGGTGTTACACTGTGCATGAAAGAGAAATAAAAAAGTTTTATTTTTGTTGTCTCCCTCTG
Source organism: Lathyrus sativus (assembly GCA_963859935.3). Lineage (NCBI taxonomy): Eukaryota > Viridiplantae > Streptophyta > Magnoliopsida > Fabales > Fabaceae > Lathyrus > Lathyrus sativus. The sequence goes on along the minus strand of OZ012735.1, from coordinate 874,283,244 downwards.
CCACGTGTCAAGACGTGGATGGAGGACCGAAATTGAAAGAGAAATGTGTGTTCTCTGTCTACGTTGCATCTCTCATGTGATGAGTTATTTTTTTGTCTTTTTTTAATTATTATTATTTTATTTCTTTTTCTTACTTATTATTATTAAGTTTTTTTTAGTCAAAAATCTATAATTTTTTTTAGTATATTGTGGCATGGGCCTTGGGCCCATGTTTCTCATGCCCCCCTATTTTTTATTAGTAGATACTTATTTGTTTATTTTGATTAATTAATTAGTTAATTAGATTTAATTTATATTTTGTCTTTTTAATTAATATTTGAGATTATAGATTGTATGCTTATAGATTTTAGCTGGTTTTTATTGCTAATTTTTTGAACATTGTGAATAGTGTTTTTATTAATTGTTGCATCTATTTTATTGCATTGCGATTTTGAAGTTAAAATTTAATTTAACTTTCGAGAAACTTTTGGATGCATAAATTCAGTTGTTCGCCTTCTAATAAAGTGATTCTTATATGAGTCTACTCTAAGTTAGATTTAGAGCTAAATTCAGTTGCCTTTGATTTCGGTTTATTTCTCGAGTCTCGTTGCTTACTCTTGAGCCTTCTTACAACGAGCTCTTTTATTTTTGTGTGTTCGTATTTACTTGTTTGACTGTTTTATATTTTAGTCACTTTCTGTATTCCCAAATGTCAAATGTATCCCCACCCTTTGTTTTTAATTTTGTATTGTTCTCACTTTTATTTAATTATTTAAGTAGATTAACTAATTAGATAAAAACGAAAAATATAAAATCAATCTTTCAAAAATAATCAAAGAACTTGGTCAACACCGAATTTCATTTTCAAAAACCTTGGTCAACACCAATTGGTCACCATTCAACCTCATTCCACTATCAAATATTTTTTCAAAACCATCCAGTCATACCCAACTTGTAAGTCGATCGCCTTGTGCATCACCATCATCCTTCTAATCCACTTCAAACTTTTCATATTCATGAATAAACTTCGATCAACATCGAGCGTATTTTCCCAATCAAACCTTAAAACATCTAAAAATACTCAAACACTTTTCATTAATAAAGGTGAAAAAGGAGTAGGGTGTAGTCAACGTCTCCCGAGAGTAAGGACACGAGATGTAGCTCTCGCTTATTCGAACTCTCCCATCAACCCTAAAATACTTCAACACATCAAACTATTTTTTTTCTCGTTTTCGTGTATTTTTAACTTATTTATATATGTGAGATATTGTGTCTTGAGATGACGCAAGCATTGCTTTGTCCACAAACTGTTTAAGTTGAGATAAGAGTGTTTCCCGCGAATACTGATTTATAAATCCATTATGCTGTGACTCAAACGTCCGCCCCTCATCTGTTTTGGGTAAAACAACGTTTTCTGGAAAATGCAACTAAATATCTTTCGCTAAAATCGATCAACAAACAAACTTTTTTTTGTCCAGAACTATGTGTGCCTTGATTTCTCTTTTGAAATACGTAGGAGCAGCATTACGAAATCTTGTCTGACCCCCTAGTAATGAAAACCTTTACGTTTCCTTTCTCTTTTCTTTCCCCTTTTAATAACTTGAGAAACCTAACTTTTAAGAAAACACTAACATGCATAATTAACCTAACAGTTTCCGTTGAGTACAACAGACGTGAGGGGTGTTAATACCTTCCTCTTGCGTAACCGACTCCTGAACTCAGATATTGGTTGCGATGACCATATCCTTGTCCTTCTTTTAGGGATTTTATTCGATATTTTCCTTTTTCCTCTAAGGGAATAAATAAAGATCGATGGTAACTCTATTAAATCCATCTCGTGAGCGTATGATTGCGCTTTACGAGGTTGTTCTCTTTTTCTGAGGTACGACAGGTACCTTCACATTAGTCTTCATGCTGAGATTCTCATACTGCTTACGTAGAGACTAAAACTTCACCTTCTTTACTGATGCATCAGCGTTGTAGCACCGTACCAGTGTGTCTCACGCAACCTTCGTCATCGTCGAATCAACAATCTTCTCAAACACATCTACACACGGATGCATGTAAAATAAAGCCTTCTGATCCTTCTTCATCAGATCACGCTGAGCATTCCTCTGTGCATCCGTTGTATTTATCAGAAGTTCAATTGGAATGTAACCATCATTGACGAGATCAAGAACATCTTGAGCTCCAAACAACACACGCATTTGAATCACTCACTGATTCCAGTTCTTACAATCGAACACTGGAAGCTTAGTACTCAGATTACCATTTTTGTTCATCTTCAACCTTGTGCAATTCACTCAGATCTCACCAAACACTAATGTTTCTCAATCCCGCAAAATCAAGAAATGTGATTTTATTATGATTTCGATCAAAAAATTTAACATAAATTCGAGAAACAAAATCAATCACGCAACGCCTCACAATTTACTCGTGTTTCCCTGTATTTTCTTGTGGATCTAATTCAAACCTCTAGATACCAATTGTTGGTGCAGAAGATGAAAAAAATAAAGATGGAAGATGGAAGAAGAGAGAGAACAAAGAAAATTGAATAACAAACTTCTATTATTCTTGTAAAACGGTTGCAACGAATGATTATGCACACACTCTACTAAAAACTACACTTGTTTAAATGCAAGTGAAAAAAACTAAAAATACTAAATTACCCTTCAACAGAATTTCCAAATAGTGTATAATCAAATGACTATTTGAATTTTTCAATTTGAAGATAGACATGTGACTAGAATTGCAAAACTATTCTTCCATACTATAAAAATTCTTTTTATTGTGCACCTTAAAATTGTGATTTACGATTTGTTAAAACGCTTAAAATTAAAAAGGTGATAATATTCACATGTATAACTACCGATGAACTCTATTAGTGTTAGATAGTTATCAACCATATAATATTTTCCTAATATCAAATTATTGTTTAAATGTGAAGTGAAATATTATTAATATAACAATTAATTTGTACTGATAAAAAAAACAATATGAAGGAGGATGTGAATAATTAAGGTTTGTATTTAGAGAATTTGGTCAAAAATATGAGCAACACAGACATTACCCTCTCAACCGACTAATAGTGAAAAACATATTTCAGTTATATATATATATATATATATATATATATATATATATATATATATATATATATATATATATATATATATATATATATATATATATATATATAGTAATAATGTAATAATAAGGAAGATGTCTTGCATATGCAAAATAAATAAAAAACAACTAAATCTTATTCTACTAAGTCAGGTCGACTACGTGAATAAACTTTCGTTATAATATTCTATTAAAAAACATGTTTTTATTCAAATCATTAATCTCATAATCTTTCTTAATAACTTCTCTAATAGTTTTTCTAGGTCTTCTCTTCCTCTAATTGTTTGTCTTCTCTCCATTTAATTTACTATCTTTATTACAGAATCTACTAGTCTTCTCTCTACATGCTCTAACCACCTAACTCTATTTTTTACCATCTTCTCCACTATAGGCGCTACCCAAACACTCTTTCAAATATTTTCATTTATAATTCTATCATGTCGAGTCTTACCACACATCAACTGCAACATTCTCATCTCTGCTATCCTTACTTTATTCTCGTGTTGATTTTTAACCGACCAACATTCTATATCACAAGTCTTGCCGCAGACCGATAAAACTTTCCCTTCAACTTAAGCTATACTTTTCCATCACATAAAACAAATTATTCCCTTTTCCCAATGTATTAAAAATCAGACCGGTCAACGAACCGATGAGAGTATTGGGTCACTGATTCATTGATCGAACCACTTGGCCACTGGTCGAACCATATGACTAAACCGGATAAAACTGTAAAACTCAGTTGAATAAATTTGTCGCTATAACAAAACTATATAGGTATTAAACCAGTTGAGCCAGATGACTTGGTCTAAAAAAATTCACTAGCACCTAAAAAATTTAAAAATATCATAATTTCGCAAATTTATTATTTAAATTCAAATTTTAAACATAGTTATTACACAAAACAAAATACCACAAAATAAAAATCAAAATAAAATTTGAGCAAAGTCTAGTTGCAAACAAAGTCTAATTGCACAGTTTATCACTAACTTCAATCTCTAATAAATTTAATTCCAAGGAGGAAAAATTAATTCAATGTGGGGCTCTTCCAAATTTAATTGATCTATAACAATATCAATTTAGAGATTTTAACAATTGACATTTAATAATAAATTAAAATAACAAAATTGTATATCTGAATTTGATTTTTTTTTAAAGAAAAAAACGAAAGCAATTAAATCGCTGGTTTTTTTATTTTTTTTTCCGGTTTACACCAGTTTTTACCGATTCCCATCGGTTCAATAACGTAACCGACTCAACAATTGGACCTGACAGATTACCTATTCGGTTCCCAGTTCGACTAGTCGAACCGGCCGATCCGATTTTTAAAACACTTCCTTTTCCATTTCAACCACCCAGATTGAATTCGATGATTTACATCCCCTTATATTTTTTCATCATTTTGTATTATAGACCCAAGATATTTAAACCATGTTACTTGAGGAATAATATGGTCTCTAACTTTCATCTCTAGGTTAAAAACGCTTCTTCTTTTGTTGAACTTATATTTCATACTCTATCGTACTTCTACTTAGGCGAAAACCATATATTTCTAAAACTCGTCTCTAAGTTTTCAGCCTCTCATTTAAATCCTCTTTCGATTCTCTAAGAAGAATTATATCATTTGCAAAACAAAACAAAAACATGCATATTTGTGCTATCTCTTGATGTATTCCGTGAGTATATCTAAAATGAAGATAAAAAAGGTAGATGCTTAGGGTTAAACCTTGATGTCAATCAATTGTAATGGGAAAAAACGTCTATCTATCCACTTTATGTCTGCACACTAGTCGATACCCCTTCATACATATCTTGGATAGCTTGAATATATATAATCCTAACTCATTTTTTCTTTAGGGCTTTCTATAAAATTTCTCTAAGCATTCTATCATATGTCTTCTCCAAGTTAATAAAAATAAAGTGCACATCTTGTTGATCCATCTGATACTGCTCCATCACACGCTGTAATTGGTAAATCACTTCTATGATCGACTTTCTAAACATAAAATCAAATTGATTCTCAAAGACTAAAAGATAATTTATCAAATATTTGAAATGTAAACGGATGGGCGAAAATAGAACAAGCAAAGAAGTTTATCAAAAATATTTTTTTTCTTTTCGTACAAACTCATAACTCAAGAAAAATAAAAAACATTAAACATATTAACTGTTATGGAGAAAAGACTAATACAAACAACATATATTGAAGTATATGGGCAGGCATTTGTAAGAATTCAACAGGCTTCAACTAAAAACATATAAGTAGCATTACTTAAAAACTGAATATGATCTAAACACTTAAGACATATATTAGTAAAACTATATATAACAAAAAGGCACGGCAAACAAACCAGAAAAACATAATCAACCCTTTATAAAGCAGTCATTATGAACATATCTTTGTTGAAGCTGAGCAATGTGTTTGTGTTAAATCTGAAAACAGAGGAAATGAAATCGGAATAGTACATGATGAAAAAAAAAGAGAAAATGTTTGAAGAGAATGGTTGAATAGAGTTGTCTATACAAAATAACCAGTGTGCCATATGCGAGAGTTTTAGTGAATGAGAAATATTTTGTACTAGTTATATAGTTGATAAAGATATGAAATACATTACCTATAAGATTATAACGCATGAGGACTCTGTAGATCGTTTTATCGATGAGAAATTGAAAAAGTATAAATAATTATTAGAAACTTATTGATCAAAATTAGTGAGATTAATTTGCCCCCCTCTATAAATTGTCATCATCTAACCTCTATATAATGTGTTGGGTTTTGCATTTACAAAAATTGATTCTAATGTGTTGGGGTTTTCATTTACAAAAATTGATTCCAAGTGAAATAATTTTGTAGCATTAATACTAGCAATACTAACAAAATGATTTGAGTTTTGATACATTTATATGAAAGTGAATTGAAAATAAATTAAAGTATAAAAATCATATTTAAACTCAAAAACTATAAATTCCAACTTCAGAAAGATTCAATTCTGAAGACAATATTAGAAGAACCAAACACCTATACTTTTACCTCTTCCAAAAATGCTAAACCAAGCATACACATAATAAAAGTAAGGGATTAATTTAGATATTGTTTTTTAGTGACTGTTTTTTACACTAAAATAAATTCGTTGAATAAATAACTTAAACCCAGTACATAAAACTGACCCAATTAAGAAACTTTTTAAAATCTCAAAGGACTTGGGTAAACCAAAACCACAAGGAATCATGATGACAAAATAAGAGAGATTAAATATGGATAAGCAATAACTGTTCAACTTTGTATGCTTTCATGTCTTCATATTACTTGAAAGACAAAAAAAAATTAGAATCTTGTATGCTTTCATGGCTTTTCAAAGAGGAATCGAATTGAGCTTCCTATGTTTCTTCTATCAGAAAAGAATGCTAGAAAAACAAAAACAAAAAATCCTAGGAATCATTTTGCCAACACAAAGTGATAGGTATGTTCCTTGCCACTCTATTATACACCCGGCAACCTCACCAACCTACTATTCTATCAAAATTCTGGTAGAGTAATTTTTTTTCTAGCAGCGTGTAGCTTTACTGTTTCTGTAAATGCTCTTTATCTCCATAATTATTGTCAATGCAAATAATCATCGGAAAGTCAACACATCATCATATCCGTGTGAAACAGCAATGTTACCATGATCATGTCCTGAACATTTCATGCCTATGGATAGCATATTTCTGCTCAATTTTGCCTTCCAATGCAATAATGTTCTCCTTTCTTATTCCTTTGTCCCTCACGCACCCTTCACAATAGTTTGCGCTTTTTAAAGCAAAAGGCTGATGCAACTTCTTCAATACAGTTAAACCAAACTTAGCTCCCTGATAAATAGATTATTTCCTTCAACTTTGATTGGAAACCTGAACAATATTGTGATATCTTCAAACCAGGTAGACATTTAGCTACGGTCCAGCTTCAATCCTACGCGTATAAAAATAAGATCTGTATCCAATAGCAGAAACCCATCTCTGTAAAATAAAAAAATAAAAAAAGAAGACCCAGATTGCATACTTTATACAGTGCTGAAAGAAGCCCTTCGGACATCCTCAAAATCTGAAAAGGGTGCTCATTGTACATCAAGACATCTGCTCTTCACTACAAAAGACCCAGATTGCAAATCAAAATACTTCAAAATTTCCAGATGACGCTTTTTCTTTTCCACTTCAATGACAAATAGGTATAGGGATCAAGTTTAATTTAACTTCACATTCTACCGAGCTTTTAAAACACCAATCCTTAAATCTATACATCATCCAACAACTAATTTAGACGATTAATTATTCATATAAAAATGGGTTTGAACAGTCATAATGGGTGACATTTCAAGAATGAGGGAGTATTGAAGCTAAAAGTTAACCATGAGCATATCACCAAACAATATTAAAGAAAACTAAACCAGCATGAATATCCTAAAAAAAGTAATTTTGCATGCAAGGAATTGAATAACAAAATGTTACCCAGGTTTATATATGAACGCTAATATCCAATATAAACAAAACTTTACTTATTAAAAATGCATATTGTATTTTCCACCATGATTCAGAAATCATTTGGTACATCATAAGTGTCTTAAAACAAACAACTATGACTACATTGCATTTATATAATGACATCTATTCAAGCATTCATACATGAAAATATTATTTTTCTCTAAAACAGAACAATTAATTTTGCAAAATACGCAAGTGCCGCCTTGAACACCAGATAACCACCCAAAAAATTTCAGTCATTGCAAATGTAATGAATATTTGATTTATTACTATTAATCAAATAAAAGTAATGAATATTTGATTTATTACTATTAATCAAATAAAACGATTCACAAATAAATCAAGGGACAGAAAGACTAATTTTAAATGAAAGACATGGAACAGAATAGCATGTAGAACCTTCATAACCATGCAGAATTTCTCTACAATGTAAGTAATATAAGAAAAACGGAATGTGTGTGTGGCAGAGGGAAATAATGTTGAAAGGAAGAGTATTTGACAACTTACAAGAGTTTACCGGTAGTATTTTCCTTCTGAAATACCATCTTAGCCAAAATATTATTCGGGGAGGTACAATGAGCTAACGAGTGGAAAAACCAGATGTTTAACAGCTTGTATAAATGAGATGCCATCAAATTTTCAGGCTTGTTACATAAATTTTCAAGATGTACAAATGAATGGAATGCAAAGAATATCAGATCCATCAGAGCTGCTGGCCCACTAAATAAACTCAACTAATTTCCCTATTCCACTATCTTTAATGCCCTAACAATAAGGACTGCATTGAAGCCAAATAACTGGAATAGAAAGGAGGTTTTCTGCTCTCAGCCAACACAACAATCTCCTTTGCTTTATCAATCTCCCCAAATCTCTTTAAGCCTTCCAGCAGCATAAAGATAGTACCTACATTCGGAAACCAATTTTTTCGCATACTATCTTCGCACATGGTGTAAGCCTGAACAAAATCCTCTCTCTTACACAAATAATGAATCATCGTCTGGTAAATATTAGCACTAGTCTTATAACCCTTCCTGTTCAACGTCGAAAAAACCCTCATCGCCATCTCAGGATAACCAGCCAGAAAAAAACCCTTGATAACCAAAACTAATGTAACCTCATCCGGCATAACCCCAACTCTTTGCATCAAACCCATCAGAGCTTTAGCATCCCAAGCCCGCCTAACTGTAACTAAAAACTGAATCCGAACATTAAAAGTATGAAGATTTGGCATACAACCCTTCAACACCATTCGGTTCCACAATCCATTACCAATTTCCCAACTCTTAACCTCATAAAACGCAGAGATAAGAGTCGTATAAGTAACAACATCCGGCTTAACACCTTTATTATTCTCACAATCCAACATAAACAAATAAGCCTCTTGAAGCTTTTCATTTTCACAAAAAGCCTTAACAGCAATGTTAACAGAATAAACATCTAACTTAATATTAAACCTAGAAGGAACCTCATCTAAAAACTTCACAACCTCATCGAAATTCCGACTCGAAGCCAAAACATTAAGAATAGCATTGAAAGACTTAACAGTTCTACGACATTTAAAACTATGCATTTGATTAAAAGTATCAAGAGCGTGTGTAATCATACCAGCCTTGCCATACAAGGCGATAATCCTAACAACGAAACCTTCACGGCGAGACTGAGGTAGGGTTTTCTGTTGTTCGAGTAATTGCTCGATGTAGTCGAAGCGCTTAGCACCGGCGAGCCTGGAGACGGTGTCGTAGAAAGCGAAGCGGTCTTCGATGAGGAGACGGTTGGTGGCATTGGCTTTGAAGAGATGGAAGAGTTTGTGTGGGTCCCACTCGGATTTGAGATTATCGAGAACTGGTAGTTGTAAGGGTTTAAGGGTTTTGAAATTGGCGGCGGAAGAGGAAGAGAAATTGTTGCAGAATCTGCGAGTGGATCGCAGAGAGGGCATTAGCATGATCAGGAAGAGAGTGAGGGAAGATCATGCTCAATGTCGACGACGGTTAAGGTGGCGGTGGCGGTGGTTGAAATGGGGGTTTAGGTTGAAGAGCATTGGAATAGGGTTTACGTGGAGTGAACAGCGCCACCAGTTGATTGAACGGGGGTTTCCCCCATTTTCATCTTTTTTTTTCTTCTAATTTATTTATTTTTAGTAATATGAACCAAATGAATGAAGAAATATTTATTTATTTTTTAAACTAAAAAAATCAAGAGCGATAGTGATAGCGACACATTTGGATATTCAGCATTTTATTTGACCACTTTATTTATTATTTATTATTATTATTATTATTATTATTATTATTGTAAAACATCAAATGTTTTATGTGATGCAAACATATCCCTCAAATTGAAAGAGAAAGTTTTATCCAACTGTGATAAGATCTATGATTTTTACAAGATACATTATTGGGTTATTAAAAATTAATAGGAAAATAAAGTAAGTGTATTAGAGATGAAAATGTTGCAGCAGATGTACGCTAAGATTCAATAGAATAAAATTGAAAATAAAAATATTAGAGAGAGTGTCATGTAGTGCATATGGTGGAGAAGATGTCGGAAAATAAACTTATATGGTTTGAGCATGTATAGAAAAGATCGGTAGTTTTGTAGTAAGGAGAGTATATGAAATGAAGAGAAATATTAAGAGTTTTACTACTGTTTAAGTGAGAGTTAGTTGCTTGTTGTAATGTAACTAACTAACTAATTTTGTTATAGCCTTGTAACTATTTTTCCTTGTATTGCTTCTGCCCCTATATAAGTGGAAGCAGCCCATGATAATCAATGAATTGCATTCATTATCTTCTCCATTTTTTGTATTTCTCACCGTGCACATTCCATGCAAGTCCCTTACTAGAATATGGTATTAGTTGAAATTCTTTGTTTCGCTTCCAATTTACGCTTGTGGTTCCCTTCATCTTTTCCTTTCTCTCTCGATCATTTGCTTTCATGACTAATCATGATGATCTTTATTACCTATATTCCTCTGATCACCCCAGCATAATCTTGGTTTCTCAACCACTCACCGGAGACAACTTCAATTCATGGCGACGGGCGATGATCATGGCTCTTTATGGCAAGAGCAAACTGGTTTTGTGGATGACACGATTCCAAAACCAGAAAAAAAATTCTCCTCAATTTTGCTCTTGGATGCGAAACAACAACACAGTTTCATCATGGCTTCTTAATTCGGTGTCAAAAAAATTCTTTGCAAGTGTGATCTATGCAGCAAATGCAGCAGAAATATGGAAAGATCTTCAAGAACGATTTAGCGAAAGAATGGCCCTCGTGTGTTTCAACTAAAGAGGAGTTTGCTAAGCTACACTCAAGGTTCTTCAACTGTAAGTGCTTACTACACACAATTCAAATCATTGTGGGAAGAACTAGGAGAATATCGAACTATGCACACTTGTCATTGTGGTGGAATGCAATCCATTGTTGATCACCTACAGAATGAACATATCCTCACATTCTTGATGGGCTTGACTGAAGCTTTCAATTAGGTTCGTGGTCAAATCTTGCTTATGGATCCTTTGCCTTCAATAAAGGTTATTCTTTAAATGGTTACTCAAGATGAGAAACAAATAGAAATAACCACCACCATGCCCCACATTGAAACACCTATCGCATGTGATGTGCAAGGGAATCCAAAGAACTTCAAAAAGGATAGAACAATTTATGGTCACTAAGGAATCATTGGTCACTTTAAAGAAAAATGTTTCAAGCATCATGGCTACCTTCTTGGATACAAGAAGACTCAAGCTTACAATTCATCCCAACAAAGCAATTATGTTCATGATCATGGCAACACAAGCAATGAGTTAGTTCCTGATATGGAAGTTATGACTTCACAGAAATTCCAACAGATCATTCAATACCTTCAGACTCAAATGTCCAAAGCAGGGAGTTCTGAAGCTACTACATTTGTTAACTTAGTCATAAGTATGAGTTTTTCCATTCTTGACTCTCATAAATCATAATCCTCTAACAATTGGATCATAGACTTAGGTGTCATTTCTCATATTTGTTGTAATATCTCATTTTTTTAGTCATACACACCTTTGATAGCTAAATTTGTTATTCTTCCTAGTGGAAATCAAATACCTGTTCAAGCCATAGGGAAAGTTATTGTCAATGAGGACTTGACCCTTATGGATGTCTTATTCATTCCAACTTTTTGTGTCAATCTGATTTTAGTAGCTAAGTTACTTGCCTTTAATCACATAAAACTTATCTTTGACAAGGATCATTTTTTCATTCAAGACACCAAGCAATCCAAGATGATTGGCAAGAGTGATATCCTGTCAGCCTTGTACATTCTCAGAGCAAACAACACCAAGATTCATGTTGTATCACATAATTCTTGTAATACATTTAGCTCTTGTAATGTAGTTTCAAGTAGTGACGATGCCTAACTATGGCATCTTAGATCAGGACATCTATCAGATTTTATGCTTAGAACTACTAGCAATAAACGTCAACTCATTGTACCCTCTAATTTTGATTCACATATTTGTACCCTCTAACACCTATTATGGGAGGTTCTCGATATTATGTATTATTTGTTGATGATTATTCTCAGTTTACTTCGATATACATGATGAGAAATCGGCATGAGCTTCCTCAAATTTACATTAACTTGGCCAAAATGATTCAAACACAATTTTCTAAAGCCATTAAAAAATTTCGACGAGATAATGCAATGGAATATCGTGACTCTAAACTCTTGTCTTGGTGAGCAGGGTGCCTTATTTGAGTTTTCCTATCCGTACACGTCTCACTAGAATGGTCATCCTGAGAGAAACCATTGTCACATTCTTAGCTCAATACATGCCATGTTTATATCATCCTCTTATCTAGAAGGCACTTGGGGTGAAACATCTCTTACTTTTGTCCATATCATAAATTGCCTCCCTTCTTCTGTCTTTGGTAATGTCTCCCCTTTTGAGAGTCTTTATCTTACTACACCAGATTACAAGTCACTTAAAGTGTTTAGTTGTGCTTATTTTATCCTCCTTCAGCCCTATGAATATACTAAACTTGAACCTTGTGTCCGTCTATGGTGTTTTCTTAGTTATGGAACTAAACACAAGGATCATAGATGTTGGGACCCAATATCTTAGCACAACCACATCTCTCTCCATGTTATATTTTGGGAACACACAATGTTTTCCTCCTGTCAAAATTTACCTCAATCGTGTCCGCTTTCATTCCTCTCTTTACTAACTTTGATGTCGATTACTTTCCTAGTGACACATATACAGGTTCTTCTAGTGAGCTTTCAACCCCTTCTGATGTCCCATCCACTTCTAGTGATGATGTTTCAGCTGTTGTTCCTACACCTACAACCAATGAGATTCCGCCAAGTGTAAGAAATCCTCTTTCATATCTTTGTTATTACCATTGTTTTCTACTAAGCTTAACCTTCATGAACCCCAATCCTATAAGGAAGCCTCTACAGATCCACATTGGCAGCAAGCTATGCATGGGGATGTGCAGGAATTTGAGAGAAGCCACACATGGGACCTTGTTGAACCTTTTTCTGATAAGCCTTTTGTAGGATGCATCTGACTATATAAAATTAAGACTTTTTATGATGGATCTATCGAGGATACAAAGCTTGTCTAGTGGCAGAAGGTTTCACTCAAGAGTATAGTATTGATTATGAAGGAACATTTGCTCATGTTGCACGCATCACCCATGTTCGAACTTTTCTTGTCATTTCAGTCACTCAAAATTGGGTACTTACACAAATGGATGTTAAAATGCCTTTTATAATGTCCCAGACTGCTTTCAGGATTACCGACTAACCTCACAAACCCACACGAGTCTTTTCAGCATGCTTTTCCCTCACTCACGCGCTTTTTGGGAAACTTCCTAGAAGGTCGCCCATTCAAATACTACTCAAAGTCAAGCACGATTAACTATAGGTTCTTATTTGTTAGGCTACCGAAAAGAAGATGCATCATGTTGATATAGGTAGTATCAGTCAATCCTTATAAGTCTTCCTTCAAACATGGAGTCTCATACTTGCACAACATCAATATCTCTCTCATTTCGATGTGAACTCACTTTTTGACTAGAAGCTGCTAGGAGCCGCTCATTGCCATGCATTGTGCGTTGACGATTTCCTACCTCATCGGCCTCGAGCGTTACATGTCCACCAGCTTCTGATTGGTTCGTCCCCGATCCACATTGTACTGGGAGACGTCTGCTCTGATACTATATGTAACACTTGAGTATGCTTTTAGGATTACCGACTGACCCCACAAACCCATCGGGTCTTTAACTAACACGGAACAATGAATGTATGACTGGAGTATCAAGCTATATGAGCACTCTTGATATACTAACATGTGGATTGTGGAATTTATGTATGTTCATGTGAAAATCCGTGGCAGAGTTACTAAATTCTTCAGTAAACATGAATAGATCATGGAGGTCCATTAAAGCATGTGCTTATAGAATACATCCTCATAAAAGGTCGTGTGCATGTTTGACGTCCAAGATAGAATTCAAGACTACCAGTCTCTTTTGTTAAGTTAGAATCCTACCTTTTATGTAAAGGTTCAAGTTGTAGACACCTTTGTTTATGCACAATCTTAAAAACATGTAACGTCACTTCTGAAAATACTTCTTAAATTCAAGAATCGGATTGTTGAAAATTGAATGAGTAGTTGATTTAAATTGGTAAGAAATAAACATGAGTATAAACTAGTGTGCGATAGTGTGAATTTGAAAAAGTTTCTTAAAGTCCCACATTGAAAGAGTAGCATATTTTAGTAGTGTTTATAATGTTGAGGGTGATCTTTTGGAATGTATCCTAAGGGATACTCAATTTTGTAAAAGGGAGAGAGCACACCACCATAAACCATCACACACAAATGTCATCGTTATCTATCGAACAAACTCGTCTCAGTTCGGGTTAGGCTAGGGTTATGCAAAATTTTATGGTATTCGAAATTGAGAAAAGTTAATTAATATTAATTTTATTAAATGTGTTGTTCTCGTATTTTGCATTAATATTATCGAGGTTCTTATTTTAATTTTTTATTAAAAAAAAGTTTGTTTAGGTTCGGGTAGTTCGAACCTTGTCTAGAATCGGACTCAAATAGTAATTTTCGAGTCCATATTACAACATAACTTTTTTGACCTAACGCTAAAAAGCTCGAGACCGCTAAGATCGGCCCGTTTAGAATCGAGTAGCCCGTTTTAACAGCTCTACTCCACAGTTACTTTCCAAAATCGTGGGAAGAATTGATTAACTCTACTTCTCTTTTTTCTCTTCTTTTGAGTGCATATTCTCTCTATAAATAGAGGCATTCATACCTCATTTTCTTAACTCCAAATTGTTAAGTTAACTGAAATATCTCTTCTCTAACTCACATATGCTTCAATGTTTAAAAAATATTATTTTAAAATTTTTAAGTGATTGCTTTGCGCCATATACAATATTTGAGTGGTCTTCGTATCATAGAGGATGCAATTTCTATAGTGATTAACTATTGTGTAGTAGTAGTTGTATATGTTTTGAACTATGTTGTTTAATCCTAGAGGTGATGTGGTTGATCGTCTATCTTATACAATTTGAACAGTATTGTGAAACGTCTTAACGAGATAAACCTAGTCCGCAACTCGATCAAATAATTTCTTTTGTAGAATTTCTTCAAAATCGTAAAACTACAATAACTTGTTTAACTCTATCTACATGGTTCAATGGACACTAGCTACCTCATCCACCTCATTAATTAAAAGAAGGAAGAAGAAAAAATGTAACATTCAAATACCATCAGTATGTGTTGCCACATGAGATTCATTTTCTTATCAAACATTTAATAGTTATTTCTCCAACGAGAAAGTGCACTTGAAAGTAAGCAAGAACAAAATACAATCCAAAATTTATCTTGGATTGGCTTTATGACAAGTCATAAAAACTTCCTAGTTCTTCATAAACGGCTCCAATAATGGTTATTTTCTCTAAAATGTTGTGGTCGTGTCTTGAGTAAGCATTTGTGGTAATGCTTTTAACTATTCCAAAATTGGAATCCATGTGGTTCACAACTCATAAGCACAAATAAAAGTCATAGAGCACAATTTCTAATGGACCAATAATGATGAGATATAGAATGTCTCCTTATTTGTCAAAGAAAATGATACACAATTAGACACAATTTCAGTTAAAGTCTCATATAGAATTAGAGGTGGTAAACATGTTCACCCTGCAAATGTTCCTAATAAATTATTAGATAGGATTGGGGGACATATTTGAGGATACAAACTTAAAACCTTTCTCCGTCACACAAAAAAGTGTGGACGGAGCGGAACATGTCCACAGTGTACCTTTTTAAGTTTAAAAATTACAAAATTTTAAATAAAAATCCGCATCCATAAAAGCCTAAAAAAAGAACGGAGCAAGACAAACACATCGAAGAGTACGAACCTAAACTTTGACCCATCATAAAAAAAAGTGCGGACAAAATGGACTTTGCCTTACATGCGGGACCTGTTTTACAATCCCTATGCAGAATATTATATAGTATGAACAAATGTATATATTCAATATTCAATAAATTGTCAATTTTCTAAATGCTTTGTGTGTCTAAAAACTAGTAACTATAATTTGATAATCAGTGGCTTCTAATTAGAGATATACCTTGTTTGTTGCAGAAATAAAACCCCCCTCTTCAAAGCTTTGGACAATCTTTCCATACTCATCTAATCCTTCTTGACTATAATCGATAGGAAGTTGGTTTTTTGATGTGTCTGATCTATAAAAAGGAGAATCAATGGCTTAATTTAAATAATACTTCATCCGCTCCTAATTAAATGCAAAAAACTGAACCAAAAACATTCTTTTATCCATCTTAGTTTATTAAATAATACTAACATATGAGTTATTAATATGTTATTGTCACTAGACAATCCTAATATGATACTTAATGACTTGACATGTAAGAGAACATCATTGAAATCATCTAGACATGTTCGGATAAAAAAAGATAGTATAGTGGATGGTAGACATCGATTAAAGGAACTATAAATGTTCTTGGTAACTAACATCTTAGAAAGTCTCCTCCTTAAGATTATCGTAGTTTTCCACAAAAAATTCATCCAGAAAACCCAAAAAAAATTAGATTACCATAGTGATTTCCACTGAACATTCATCCAAAAAACACAAAACAGTAAGATTATCGTACTATTTCTTTTTCACCTTCTCATTTTTATGTTATTGTTCAATCTTCCAATTTCGTTTGTATCACACTTCTTCTTCTCTAATCTCTCCTCTCTTCTATTGTTTCTTTTTCATATTCACTAATCTTTCATCTCCTTTTTTTCTCTTCATTTTAATATTTTTGATATTGTTCTATGTTATTATTCCACTTTTGCATTATCTAATTTTTATATATAAAAAGAGAGGTTGTTGTCCAAATATGATGTGTTTTGATGTTATTTGGTAGTGTATGAATGATTAAATACAAAGTTATGCTGGCATCATATGTGTATGTATGGTTCAATAAAAATTTAGTAGAAAACCCAACCAACCAAATCGAACCAAACCACATTGGTTTGATTTAGTTTTATTTTATTTCTAAAAGTCAACCAAACCAAACCAACTCACACGTTTTTTTCTCTCGTGGTTCAAATGACTATTAGCGTCAAAATCACCCAAACTGCACTACGAACACCCTAATTACAAAGGAGGTGGCAAAAATTGATCCCCATGGATCGAGAAAGCACTTAGTGGAGAATCTCTCAATAAACCTTATCTCCATTCAACAATGCTCTCAGAGTAAGCAAAACCCAATCAGACCCAAGAGTCATCACTTATATCTCTTGGAAGCCCAATTGAGCCTTAAAGGATTGTGAAGAGCGACGTCTACCTCAAAATTAAGGGGCAAAAAGATATTATTCGACCAATCGTTCAGAAGGGATAACCTTGGGCAATCGCCAGAGACAAACGAGCCTCCGCAATCGTTAACAATGACACTTGCAAGGATGTCAACCAATTTGTATTGACCGTCAATTAAAGGGATATAAATATATATTTTTTGTAGATGAGAGCTTCAACAAGACGGACAAAAAGAAGGTCACAACAGTCAACAATATGATTGGCCAAAGAATAAGTAAGAATAAGGGGAACATGACACCCTCGTGACCTCCTCTACGAGTTAATTACTTTGTCAAGCTTTTTGCACAATCTTAATAACTATCCTACTAACTATGAGACACTGCGACCATAAAGAGTCATATAATCTCATATAGAGTAACATATGTCATTCTTTCAAGGCAGTTCCCATAATAAAGGATCATTTTTCTCAATGTAGTTGGCACACCTCCTCTTAGGAACTAGTCACTCCAAGAGCGTATGCGGTGGAGCCTGGAGACTTCCATCCTAAATCAGGTATATCTTTTGGGAAGAGACAAGAACCTTAACTTTGGCCAGATACGGTTCGTAGAGACACTGAAGAATCACAATAACTCTTCTTAACCAAAGCTAGTAATAACAAAACTCAAGTAGAAACTATAAAGTTTGACGAACACAAAGGACATCAACAACGTCCACAAGGCAAACAAATTTTAAATTTTAGGAAGAAAAAGAAATCTTTGATGCAATAATAAATATATAAAAAATAAGTGAGTGATTAAGCTTCCTCGTTCTGAGGCGCCAAAGTTAATCGTCGACCAAGGCCCCATCGGGAGCAGCTTTGAAAGGACCAAGTCCTTCGATAGGGATATGAATGCCCAGACATATCTCCTATTCTCCTTAACCTGAGTTACTGGTTGTTCGAGAGCTTCATACACATTCTCCATTGTTTTCTAAAGAGACTCCCCAACTCTCTTCTTTAGAGCAGCCGCCTCATCCTCGTGAACTTTCTGATCCTATGCACAAGACTCATTTTCTTGTGAAAAGCCTTCTGATCCTCTTCAGTAAGGCAATCTTCGTAGTAACAACATTAGATGTCTCCTGGTGCCTCACTTTCTTTGCATTAAGAAAAGGTTGCAACTCAAGGATTGAGGAAAATAGGGTGGAATGAGAGTTGTGTGCCTTCACCTCCTCTTGTAATGCCTTAGCAAGTTTATTCTTGTCCTGAAGGCTACCCAGCTCCTTCTGGAAGGTAGATAACTTCTCCTCCATGATTATTGCATGAACTTAAGTGGATTATTGATGTATTTCGTGTATAAATAGATGTCGCTTGGTTGGAATTAGGAGGGTCACTTTTAGATAATTGCTTTTTAAATTTCAGCTTCTAAATTTAAGTTCTCAAGTTACTTTTATGAAACTTCTGCTGTAATTTTTCGGATTTCCTTCATTCAAGTATTATTTTCCTTTAAGTTTATTTCTCTTATTTCATTTTATTACAATTGTTTTTACTTTGTTTATTTTATTATGCATGCTATGTTTTTACCTTAGTTGATTGTTGTTAATCTCACCATGAGTGAGTAATTTTCTAAGGATATTGGGTCGTGAGATTCTATCTCACGGTGATCCCCAAATTGATTTATCTGAACGTAAACTAAGAGAATTATGAGTATTTTTATTTTAGATTCTGAAACCTTGTATATATTTGTGTCGGTTACGAAAGCAAAGGCAATCCATGTTTGATCGTAGTCCGAAAGGATATTGTTCTAAACTGGGCCAGGACCTTCCCCTCAGTCGCGCAGGTCCAACCCAATGATATGTTATCCTCCTCCGTCGGGCACATGCCTCAACCAGACACATGTGTCGAGCATAAGATCTTCTTGATGGATAAGCTCACGCACTTCCCCCACGCAGGGATGCGTCATTAGGCAACTATCCACCTCCGAAAGAGTCGGTCAATCCACCTTCCGAAGATCACGGGAGAGTTGATATAGGGTGAATACCACGTGTTGGTATTCATTACTCCACGTAAGTCCTGACAGTTACGTGGGTTGGGCCTGCCAGTCTGCCCTAATACAATGTAGTCGTTGGCCTTGCGCTAGGGACACACTATAAATACCTTCTTTCACTGGAATGTCAGGTAACTTCTTTTCTACACCTAACCTTTATGCCTGCTTTCTCTCTGATCTTTTACTCACTTAAGCATCGGAGTGCCTTGCAGGTACACCCCCTTTCTCTCCACAACTCTGGTGAAAACAGCAATCCAACGACGCTTGGCAGATAATTGATTCTTTCTGATTCTATCTCACGGTGATCCTCAAATTGATTTATCTGAACATAAACCAAGAGAATTATGAGTATTTTTATTTTAGAATCTGAAACCTTGTATATATTTGTGTCGGTTACAAAAGCAAAGGCAACTCATATATGATCGTAGTCCGAAAGGATATGAATCGATATTGGACCGCAAACTCTCGATTAAGAAAGTCGCTTAGTCATGACAGAAACATGTCTAATATGCATGCCACAAAAATGGGTGTAGTGTGTGTGTGCGCGTGCGCGTGTGTAATTTGCTTTGATATTCTCATGTTCAATTTCGTATGATTTATAGGGTGAGTCAAGATATATGATAACTACCCCATGTTCTGTCTTTATTATATGTTAATTTTATTTCATTCGAATCTTTGAATATTCAATCGCTTTAGCTACACATCGTTAAGATAAAAATCAGTACTCAAACTCACCTCTCAATGGGATCGATCTTATTATATTACTTTACATTGTCGTGCACTTGCGGTCTTTTAACACATCAACATGTCTAGAATCACAAAATCTCTTGAGAATACTAAGTCATCATCTCTCACTAGAACATTTTCAAGAATTCCATAAGGATGTGTGATCGATCTATCTGTTAATGTTAGCGTAACGTGAGTCGATTTTGATCTATCTGTTAATGTTAGCGTAACGTGAGTCAGTTCTCACCACATTTTAACTTCCTCTGTGAGTCAGTTCTCACCACATTTTAACTTCCTCATCATGGACACTGGCATCAAATTGATGATAACTTCTAATTCACACATAGCATTGCAAGATAAACTATCAACCACAACGCCTTCAGAATAAAATAACTCACATCCTTACGTTTTTCATTTTTACGCAGTTCTTTCCATTTTTCTCAAAATCTTAGAAAACCCATCCTTCTAAAATGTTATGCTAATTGTTTTTCTTATACCAATCTTTACCAAATGAAATGTGACGCATCTTTTGTTTGATTTTTATGTTTCAAAAATATTCTTTCACTCATTGCAAGTGTTTACCATTTGTAATTTCAAAAATTAATTTAAATTAAGGACAAATTTCAAATGGTATGTCTAAATTGAGAACCATAACGAATAACATATAGGGAAAAACACTGTTTTGTCTATTTTCTGAAAAATTGAACCCTTTTTCTTCTTGTGTTTAATTTTCTCACTTTCAAATGTAAAATGTTTTATGACTATATACATCTATGTAAAAGTAAATTCAACAATAAATTTCAAGCTACGAATAAATTCCAGAGATAAAATATCCATATCCTAACTTCAATCTGTAACAAATTTCAGAGGCAAAACCAATTCTAATTGAAAACACTGAAACATGTGACAATTTCTAGAATTCATTGAGGAACTAAACATACACATAGAAACTATAAAATCAACCAACAAACAATAAAAAGACATTATAAAAATTCAACTACTTTGTATTAATTCTTAACATTATGCTGTTAATGGTACAAAATGACACCTTCAAGTTCAAACAAAGCATGACATTTGCTTATAGTACTCTTGGAGGTCAGACCGTAACTTGATTTAGATTCAGCATTACTCTTTCGAAGTTATCACGAGCAACCCCAAAGCACCAATGAGAATATACTGCAAAATACAAGAGACAGCTTTAGCACACTTCATTGTCGCTCTAATATAAAGAGTTTGCTTGAAAGAGAAGTGGAAAATCATAGCTACGATCGTGTATAAAGCATGATATGAAACTCCACAACTTTCTGTTTAATTCAGTGGATTGGAGGAGTAAACAAACCTTGATGATAGGTTTTTCGGTCATGATAATTGTCACCCAGCCAACATAAGGTAAGAACCTGTCATTGACAAAAACAAGCAAATATCATAAAATGATTTTCAACTGAACATGTTTCATACTATAGAATGCAAACCCTTGGTATATATCATGTTCGAAGGCCCAAGAAGTGTTCACAGAGGCATTGGCCATGCATGCATAGTACCTTAATGCCACAGATCATTTTCTTATTATAGTTTGACACTTAAAGGCATACAACCTTTATCCTTTGATTGCAAATAATAATATAGGTTGGCATGGTAATGGAGGAATGACGCTTTCAAGAGATGTATAGAATCAAGTGCAAAAGAAATGCTATACCCGACGGCTCTACCCATAATGTGGTGCCTTTGCAGCCACAGCTGACCATGAGCATACAGAAGCCTGTCATCGCCGTAATTGTTATCTCCTGCCAAAAACAGAAAAATAAATAACCGAGGGCATTACATCAACAGTTAACAACTAGATAAAATGGACAACTTACAAAAATTATGAATGGATATGGAGAAAAGAATGAAAATCAAATTCATTAATAAAAAATTGGGTTATACTACCTTTTGTGAGGACATCAACCTCTCCATTATCCCCCCTTTCGTGTACCTACAAAATGATCAAGCATTAAGAGCCTCAAACAAAAAAATCTTAACTATCATTCACTGCATCATAATAACTAATAAGTGTATATTTTTGAATGCATAAAGAAAGTTAGACACGTGAAAAAAAGTTATGCTACATTGCTACGGGGATTCCAGATGGTTCCTTTGGAATGAAGATCAATCAAGGTAATGTCAATCTTATCCATTTTCCACCAGTTGTCTGCTGCCAATGACAGTATATTCATGAAAGTAGTTCAAACAGCAGTTCACACCAGAGGGTCAAAAGTAAAGGTGGAACTTTCAATGGCATAAAAAATTAATGTGTTTGATCCTTATCTTTTGTGGTAAGTTATGATAGATAAGAGCTGGCGGTAGCTAAATTGATAAAACCCGATATAAAAACAGTCGCATACCCACATAAAGCTGGGTAAGTGCAATCCGTTATGTAATGTATGTAGTTACAGTTTGAATAGGTGTCCATGAACATTCTTAAAATGAAACATATCTACCTATCCCGAAAACCACTTTTTTCTAACTTTCCAGCCAGAAGAAAAAACTGTGCGGGAATCCTCTGATCGAATGCTTTCACATGAGAAGATACAGAGCACTTTGCCTCAGAGCCGCATTCAGTAATAATGCAGCTGTTTGAAAAAACATACTATTCCAACAAAATATTGAGCATACCTTAATTACACGATGAACGATCGGAATCTCTCGTCCCTAAAGAAAAACAGGTGCATACCAATAGATTTTGTCAGTAAGGAAAGGTAAGTATCAGGCAGAGCACAAAGAATAAGAAAATGCTGATACATAGATATGAATTGAAGTAAACAAACCATAGAGGATAAAACCGAGAGGCGAACTTACATCTACATTAAATACAACAATCTCCCCTGCGCGAATTGGATCCTTACTCATGTGTAAGAACAAGATGTCCCCCTGAAAAAAGCCAACATTCATTAGCAACAGAAAGAATTACACAAATTATATTGACAAGAGATTAGAATATAAACACAGATTCTCTCTTCATTATGACACCATACTATTATAGTATTATTGTAGAAAATATTCGATACAGAATTACCAAAGCTTCCATGCATAAGATTGGCTTACCCGCTTGAATCCCGGTTCCATACTTCCAGAAAGAACAACAACAACAGGAGATTCACTGCCGGTGATGCACATCAATGCCTTCCATATTATCAGTGCAGACGTAACAATCATGCCTGAAGCATAAAACAGACCATAAATCCAGGATAGCATAAATAGAGAAAAACATCAAAGTACTATTTCCAGCATAATTTATATACATAATATAAAGAAACAAGGGGGATTTTTTTTTAAGAAAGTAACAATGATCTGTAAACAATTCTACTTAACATAGTGTTCATCCTCACAATTTTCCTTCATCAAATTTAGCTTCTAATCACCCCCCAGAGAGTAACCACCAATTACTACTAACTAAACCCATGAACCACAAAATGAAAAACCTAGAATCTCAATTGTGACTGTTAAAGTTAAACCCTATATCCTAAAATAAAACAAAATCATGGCTCATTCTTGACATAACATAAACCCTAAAAGAGAGAATTTACATCTAAAACTTAAAATTTATCCATTTTCAGAATCGACCGACGTCAATGTAGCTCCTAAATTGAAGTTAAATAACGTAAAAAGAGAATTTTGATGGTATGGATTGAACGAAAAGAGATAGAAAGAGAACGAACCAAGACTAACACCCTGAGTGAGGACCTGACGGATCTGAAGAGATTTGATAGAATCCACAGTCTCACCGATCAAACCCATAGCTTCTTTCTTCTTTCTTTCTACCAAACTTTTCTTGAGTCACTCTTCAAAATGGAGAAAGAAACCCAATGACCAAACCAAGGCCATTTTCTATCAAAAAGTTTTTATTTATTACCCTAGATGAAAACATTATTAATTTTCTTACTAGTTTTTATTTTATTTTATTTGACAGAAGTTTTTATTTTATTTAGAGTGTTTCTTATTTGTATATTTTCGGTGGTTCTGTTTTCTGATTGGATGTAATTCGGTTAAGGGTGTCATTGTGACAAATCAACTATAAAGAAATGTCTTGTACCGAATATATTCATATATGCAATCTTGAAATTTTTAGGGATAGAACCATGTTTTTCAAATTTATTCCAATGATAATGATGTTTCCTGTATAATTTTAAAAATCTTAAATATGCAATTTACTGTTTTAGAAAAATTAGATTTGATTTAAAAAAGATCAGATTTGATTTAGAAAGATTAGATTTGATATTTTTGAAATTTAGCTTGAGATGCAAGTTAACCTAAATATATAAATAGGGAGTAACTCTTATCATTGTAATTATCAAGTTTGATAATCACAGTTTTACAGTTGCAAAGTGATAATAAAATTCTACTGTTGTAGGCAGAGAGTTACTCTGCAGTTCATATTCATCTTCTTTAAACGTGTTCTTTTTTTTGTTCATTGTCATTACATAACAATCTTGAGATTGAGATTAAGAAGAATTCACCATAGATCGTGGTTGAATTCCAACATATGGTATCAGAGATCTAGTTTTGATTCAAGGGAAGAAAATTGTGAAGGCGATGATGAATCACCCGAACGATCACTTAGATACCTAGCAGTGACGAAGAGGATATTGAGGTATCTGAAAGGAACTCTCGACTATGGTATTTTGTTTCCTGTAGTTGATGAAGGAAAAAATGCAAGATAGTGGGATACACTGATTCAAGTTGGTGCAGTGATGTTGAGGATAGAAAATCCACAGCTGACTATATGTTTATGTTAAGTGGTGCACCAGTTGCTTAGAGTTAGAGAAAGGAACCAGTGGTGGCATTGTCATCATGTGAATCAGAATACATAGTTGATTCTCTTTGTGCATGTCAAGCAGCATGGATGGTGAACCTGGTCGAAGAGATTACAGGGAAGAGTCATGGAGCAATTACCATGAAGATTATGTCAGTTATCAATCTGGCGAAGAATCTGATAGCACATGGTCGAAGCAAGCACATCGAAATGAGGTTCCATTATCTTTGAGAACATGTAGCATAATGGAAGATGAACTTGGAACACTGCAAACATGAGAATCAGATTACAGACATCATGACGAAGAGAGTTCCAGTCGAAGTGTTCAAAAAGTTAAGATCTATGATGAATGTAGATAGTTTAGACGCAATGAATTAGGTGGTGTGTTAAATATGTAATTCATTGTTTTAGAAATATTTGATTTGATTTAGAAAGATCATATTTGATTTAGAAATATTAGATTAGATATTTTTGGGCTTTTACAGTTTGAGCTTTAGCTTGAGATGCAAGTTAACCTAAATCTATAAATATGGAGGAACCTTTATCATTGTAATAATCAAGTTTGATAATCATAGTTTTGTAGTTGCAAAGTGATAATAAAATTTCACAGTTGTGGGCAGAGAGTTATTCTGCAGTTCATACTCATCTTCTTTAAACGTGTTCTTTTTTTTTGTTCATTGCCATTACATAACATGAAGGTAAGATAATACTTAGAAAGGGGGGGATTGAATAAGTATGGAAAATTAAGACTTGAAAATAATCACACAATTATTTTTATCCTGGTTCGTTTAACAACTACTCCAGTCCACCCTTCCAGAGTGATTTGCCTTTCTCAACAAGGACTTAATCCACTATTAAATCAAACTGATTACAATAGTATCACCTAAGAACAACAATTCTTAGTCTTCTCAAGAGCTACTGATTCTAACTGAATCCTCTTAAGGAATATCCTTTACAATCAATGTAAATTAAATACAAGAGTTTTTAATGCTTCTATAAAGCTATAATCACAACAGTGATTTTTCTCTTAAGTTTAAGTACAATGAGATTCTATGAAGAATAAGAATGAAAGCTTTTAGAATATTATGATTTCTTTTCAGCAAGTGTGTAGCACTGAAGAATGAAGTGAAGATCTCCTTTTATAGGCAGTTGAATCATGCAAGCTGAACGTTGAAAAGAGAGTCCCAAAAGGTCTGAGCCTTTTTGTCTTCACATCAACTGACCTTTCCTTGAAATAGATGGCACAGAAAAATCCTTTTTGTCTGTGTAAGTGTGTCTAGCACAAATAAGGAAAGAGACGTTGAATATTTCCAACGGATATATTCTTGAAAATACTTCTTCAGTTTCAGCAAGTTCTTCAGAGTCTGAATGGATCAGAGTCTTCTAATGAGATTCAGAACTATGCTGTATCAGAGTCTTCTGCAGCGTGTGTGCTTCTAGCGTGTTGATCATCAGAGCATTTTGACACAAAACTTCAGTACTTGGCAGCGTAGGTACTTTCAGAAACTTCTGTAGGTCAATGCTTTGAGAAACTCTTCAATCAATATTCTTCTATAGTTCTGATGCTTCAGCTTCAGATGCTTCTGACTATCTTCAGATGCTTCTGATTATCTTCAGATGCTTCTGACTCAGAATGTTCTGGAGCTTCTTTCTTCAGATCCTTCTGGAGACTACGCTCAGGATCTTCTGTGAGGACCAAACAGATTCTTCTGTGAGGTGCATCTGGCGCTTCAGAGTCAGAATAACTTCTTGTATTCAGGGCAGATTTGTTTCTAGAGAGTTAATATAATTTCAATCTGCAGTAAAACTCTCAAACAAATTTTAGAGTATATAATTCTTAAATATAAATTTCCTAACAGTTATCATCAAAACAAAGAGTAATTATTAAGAACCAATTTGTGTTCTAACATAACAATCTTGAGATCAAGATTGAGAAGAATTCACCATAGATAGTGGTTGAATTCCAACAAAAAATAATTCACTTAAAAAAATTTGAAACACAAAGGAGTTACCAAATAAATTGATGATTCCATTTAAAAAATAAGAGTTGTCGCCAATTGAATTGGCGTCTTTCGTTAGCGTAGCTAATCCAATTTGCGACCATATTTAAAGTGGAAGAGCTGGCGTCAATTCATCTGACGCGTCAGTATATTTTTTAATTAAAATAATAAACTATTAAATTATATAAAATATCAATATTTAATTAAAATTACTTTTACATGCAGTAATATTTTTTACACTGGGGTTGGTCATACCGGCCACCGGTGTTTGAGGGTTTGAGGTCCCGAGAACATCACCATCACTAGATACCCTAATAAGTTATTGAATTTTTAAGTAGTATTGAGTATGCATTGATGCGCAGTCGTAACTAAGTTTGTAACCCATGTCAAAGTAATTGGGTTTTGTTGACGGGGTTATTAGTGTGCGGACTAGTCGATTGAATGGTGACATTGATGTGAATTATTCGTTGGAGAGAGGAAGAAATGATTATTGTGGTGTTTGGTAACCCCGTGTTTATTGGATGTCTTGGTGTTATGGTGTTTGGGCGTTTTGGCTATGGCAGGAGGAAATGTTGGTGTTATATGCTTCTTGCGTGTTTTGGCTATGATAGGATGATGTGTTAGGGGCATATGAATGTTGGGTGTTTTGGTAATAAGCATCTTGTTGTTGGTGGTATGAACCATGGAATATGCCATTGTTTTATGGTTGGGTGTCTGGTATTTATTGGTTGTGGGTTTGAGTGTTTCTTGGTCATTAGTTTTGTTGGGTTGGGGTGGTAAGTAGGTGGTCTGATAATTTTGTTGGGGTTAGACGTTGAAGTTTTTTTTTGTGTAAGTGATTTGGCATGGGTCATATAAATACTTACCTTCAAAGAAAAACCCAATTACAACTGATATGTACCAAGACATATAATTATTAGTTGGTTTAGCTTCAGTTAGCATGACAATGTCAAGTAAGACTCGTTGATGACAATGCCTTCATTTACGATACTCAACTTTAGTGAAGTACTACCTCTGTTCCTTTTTAGATTCATTGAATAACCTATGTATTTGATCGATTTATAGACTAGATACATTGATTATTCAATGAATCCAAAATGTGAATTGTCTCTTATATAAATGAACTGAGGTAGTATTTTCAATTGTCAAAGGCTCATTGTTCATTAATTTTACGTTGATGCCATTGTCTGAGGCATGACGGGGGATTTGAGATTTGTTGATACATGCAGAACTGCAGTTTCACACGATCACTATGGTGCATCTCCATAGTGGTGAATCTGGTGACCGATGTGCATGTAATCCAAACGACTACATCTTCTTCTCTGATTTCATGATGATGTTTCAAGCCTATATATGACCGTCAAATAAACGGTAGAGGAAAAAAACTAGATCATTAAATGGGCAATATTAAAAATTAATTATTATGAAATGATTAGTTTGGTGGCAATACATCGTCTGATGTTAGGTGAATCGAGAGATTGTGATACTTAGTGGTCCAGTGTTTAGGACATCTATTGTTAAGTCATACCACGAGCCGACCACCTAAACCAAAAAAGTTAAAATAAATTATTTAGAAATGATAAAGGGTCAAGTAAGTAAATGGGAATAATGTTATCAATGTACTTTTATGCGTAGAGAAATGTGAAGTTGTTGTTGTTGATGGGCGCTAGGGAAAAAAATTTAGACCAACCCCAAACTTGAAGCAAAACGGTACAACTATAAAATGTAGACATGTCTTTCTTTGCATTTTTACACAAAGAGCTATAGATATAAGATAAACAAGTCGAACCCCAATTATATATTCCTATTTTACCTAGGTTTTTTTAATAAGGGTAAATGTGTAACATGTATACTATAACCACTACCTTTGAGAAATAATAATGAACCAATTAATAACATAATATAACACCTAGTTTTAATTATATTCCTTTCTTCGGCAGAGTTTTCATCTAATGTTAAATCGTTGTAATAACTTTTAAGGTGCAAAACTAAGATACCTTGGCCTTTCTGATTATAACTTAACAAGTCGGCACCCAAAAGTTCCTCGCATATTGAATTTGCGAAGTTGGTTTTTCCATTTACCGTCTTACCTTCAATAGGTAGCTCAGTAGTGTGTACATGTCCTCTAGTGTTACGGTACATTCATCGATTGGAAAGAAGAAAATTTGTGTTTCGTATCTCCATCTTTCTTGTAAAGCAAATATAAACTTAGCATCAATGGAGTAAGACATGATTTTTCTAACATGTCCAGGTTTCGCATGCATGCAAGTTTCGTAGGCTTTGTAAGTTGCACAGGATTCGCACATGGTCAACAATAGTGCTAGTTGGATTGACGACGTCTTTGAATTTTGTTAGCAATCACCAATTGAATTGGCGAGTCTTATTAAAGGTGGTTGGAAATGCCAAGTATATTAAAGTTGCACGACAAACCAAGTTCAAATTAGTTTAAACCAATTACAGATCAATCTCATACCAAAATACTAAAGATATGTCCCAAATACATTATTAATGCTCACTACAACAGATAGACTATGTCTCTGAGGTATATGGGTTTTGTTTACGAAACACCAAAATTATCTGATTTGTAATCAATAGAAATTTAAATTTCTTGCATTTGAAAAAAAGAATATAATCAAAATTAGGGTAGCAGAAACAATGGACCATAATAAGGAGAGACTAAAAGGATGTTATTAGGTTGAACTAAAAAAATATTGATGCGTCGGTGGCAAGTTTCAAGCCTTCTATATGCATTGCTCCCATGTGATTTTGGCATGTTCATATGCTCGCCAAGACGCTTGCAAGCATCTATCATTCATTTACAAAGTCATAAATATATTCAATGTGTACAACAATAGCTTTCTGGTGGTAGAAAAGAAGGATTATTGACATACACATCAAGAGGACATGATTTCTCACAACAAAATGATGTGAAGGAAGAAAAAGGGTCGCCCCAATAACACATGTATTAGAATATAAACGGACATGATTGATAAAATGGTAAGTGTTCCATTTCGTAACAAGAAATATTCAGAGTCACAGAAGCTACGCGGAGAATGTAACACCTCGATTTGAATTACTATATTTTATCTGAGTTTTAGAGTGCTTTAATTTAACTTAATTAGTATCATTGGGGATGGTTGGATTTTTAATAGAAATTATCTATATTTTCATTTATTTAAAATAGTGTAGAAAGTGAGAAATTGGACTTTGGGAAGGAAAATAGAAACTAATTAAAATTAAGGCGATGAATAGAATTATTAAGAGTTTAAGAGATTATTACAATTAATAAAAATAAAAATATGATTTTTATTTAAATAGAGAAGGGGAATAAAATGAGGGAGTTGTTTGGTGAAAATAAGTTGTCAGTAGAGTAAGAGAAAAGCCCTAGCAAAGTAAGAGTATAAAAAGAATCTTCATAGCCAAAGCTTCAAACTTTTCTGCAAATTCGGGGTAGAGGAAGGGGATTATTCAAGATATGAGGGTTTAATCATGAAGGATAAAGAGGATTCCTTATCCTTTTTCCTTTTTTCCTTTTTTCCTCCACTAAGGAGGGATTTGAACCTTGAGATAGTTTGCGCAAAACCTCTTTAGGTTGCTGATATTTAATTATAAATCATTGCTCTGGGAATTATTGGAATTGATGTGTGTGTGTGTGTGTTAAATTCAGAAGTGTTATGTTCGCGAGCTTATGTTATATTTTGATAAATTATGATGATAAATATTGGTTTAATTGATGATATATGTGTTAAATATGCGTGTTGATATGTTGAATATTAGATTATTTGTGTTAGAAGGTTGATGTGAATTTTAAGGTATTTGGGACTCAAAATAGGAATTCAGGAGGGGCTGCAATGAAGAAAACGCAAAAATATGCGTTATGTGCAACAGTGACGAGCGTCACAAGGGGTGACGACCAACCCGTCATCGCGCTGGGGAAGGAGGTCTATTGAGTTAGGCTGACGGGTGTCAGCTAGCAGAAGGTCTGACCGCCAGCTCATCGCGGCAGGCGTTACTATCCTAATCGTCAACTATCACAAACAAATTGAGAAGGACGATGACGAGTGGGTGAGGGTTGTTAGACCTGTGAGGGGTCGATCGTCAACCCTTGTATTGACTATTTGGGTCGTTTGACTCGATTTTTTGAGTCGTTTCTAGTTTTTTCGACTGTTTGATGTTGTTTGATGAGTATTGACAAGAAAATTATATATCATTAATTATTGTGTTGAATTTATGATAAATGCCTAATGAAGAAGAAATTTTTTGAGTTTATGCTGAGATGCTTCAATTTAGTGGAACCATTGGTGTGGCCTTGCATTAACGATGATTTATGTTGAGTTTTAGGTTCGAGAGGAACCAGTGACAATTATTAAACTTGGAGGTTGAGATAAGTATTGCATATATTTATGCAACATTCATGCATCATGTATATTAAAGATATGTAGGACTTATGTCCAATGACGAGTTAGAACTTTGGTCTAGTGACGAGTAGGACTTCGGTCTAGTGAAGAGTAGGACTTCGGTCTAGTGACGAGTTAGATGATTCAATAACACACATCTGAATATCCGAATTTCGGTTCCATATGCATGGGAGTATATGAGATGAATACATTGCATATATAATTGCATTGGTGAATGATTATTATTATGGATGGATTGTATGATTGATTATTTATGCTAATTGCATTATCCTTGATGTTTTATATACTGTCAACATATGTGAACGTATTCTCACCCCCTGTTTGTTTTTGTGTTTTTCTTTACACCTATGGTGAAGATACTCAGATAGAGATTGAGGAGATTTAGTTGTTGCTTGTATTGGAGGATGACATAGTTGACCTTCTTTGTTATTTATCTTTTACATTGTTTAGTTTTCCGCATGTCATTCTGATAGTGTAACACTGGGTTGGGAATACCTTATTACATTTTTCTGCGAGTTGTTAAATTAACTATTTTATGATTAAATAAAAAGTGATTTTATACTCATGAGACAATTGGAGTTGTGTTGAAGTTTATTTTTCGCTGCTATTGTGGGTTGAGAATGTTATGCTGAGAAATGTGGCACCCTTTCGTATTTTATAATTCCGCATTATTTATAAATTACGTGTTTGGGGTTTAGGGTTTTACAGAGAAGAGTTTCTGATGTGAAAGAGCGGAGGGTATACCTATAAGGTTGACACTCCAACGCTTAAGTTAGTATAGAAATGGAGTGACGTGGGTACCTTTTAGCCACTTTATATGAAAATTATTGGGACACGTTGGTTTTAATGTTGAGGATGAGGAATCTATGGATAACTCTACAAGGATATGTAATATTATAGTATGGATACTAAGGATCGAGATCAATAATGAAATGTCATCTTAAAAGACTCATAGAGTCGAAATAACCCCTAAAAAATGGGAAGCTCGGTAGTAGACTCACGACTAAGCAGGTCCCTTGAATTTGGAGGATTTTGACCTTGATATCCCTCAGTCTCCTTCGTCCAAAGCTCTCCTCAAATACATATTCAAAGAGTAGATAATAGTCAACCAGAAGATCATCTACTTGGCTTGGAAGCTTGTTGATATTTAGTTACCATCAAGGTTGTTCACTAATGAGGATAATTAGGACTCAGAGTAGTTTTGTCACCATGTTTTCTTACTTGTTACTTGTGTTTCCTATTGTACTTGAATTCTTCTTTGAATTAATGAAGTTTTTTTAACGCCTATATGAGCTTTGGTGATATATGTTCTTGAATACATGTCATACATGTTTATTATTTTTCCCGCCTTTTTGATAATGCCAAAGGAGAATACGTATACTCTCAGGGGGAGTAAGGTACACTCACTATATTTATCAAGAGGAGCTTAACCTTTCCAATATATCACCTTTGATTTCTTTATTTGTCCACCTCCCTGAGAGATGTGTTATCATACAAAAGGGAGAATATGGGTCTATGTGCTTGCATGTATGAGGTATGAAGCAATCTATTTGGTTTTGATGTTGACAACGCTCTTAAGAAATGTCTTCATCAGATGTGTCAATCGAGTCAATATAGTGTTGATAAAAACATTGAGGTGAAGTCATCATTTGATATGGTGATTAAGTTGTGTTGCTAGGATATCAAGATATCAAACTCTATCTCTACATGATAACATCTAATGTTAAGCAACGTTTGGCAAAGTCAATGAAGATCTTGGGTTAAGAAATGTATTTTATGATGGTGCCTATCATGAAGAGAGCCTTGTGAGGGAGAAGATTCAAGGTTCCAGTGAAGTTCTAAAGTCAAAGATGATTTAACAATGAACATAAAGCTTTAAATTTATGAAACAAAATAAGTGTGAAAGCTCACCATGTCTAGTTCAAGTGATATGTGTCTTTAAAAGTATACTATTAGCACTTGAAGCTACTAAGAAAAATTACATACACACTTTAGAATGATCAGAAAGCCTATCTTATTTTGTTAAAATCATCATAAAACATTTTTGTGTCTAACTAGTTGGTTACTAGCTCAAATAATCCTTTATGAGTGTAGTTTACACCAAATAATCGACTAGCACTTTTCACATAATCAATTATTTCTTCTGTAACGTCTCATAGTCAATTATTAGGGCTTATAGTCGACTATTAACTGGGGTTTTGAAAACCTTCCATATTTGTACTTCATAATCAATTATAAGATTGGCTTAATCAATTAAGAGCCTTAAAAAGTCCACAAATTATTCCATATTTGAGCTACCTTTTGTCTTATAAATAGATGACTCATTTCTCATTTCATTCACACCAGAAAACGTATTTTAAAACCCTTTCTCTCACTTGTTGAACATGTGACTCAATACACTAGAAAAAGGTGAATTGTAGGGGCTTGAAAAATGATAATTTAAAAACAAAATTATTTTCTAAATTAGAGTTTGAAAATATTTTCTAAGAAATGTTTGAATATTACAGCGGAAAATCAATGTAAAGGAAATAAGCATAAAATAAAGAGTTAAGGGAAGATAGATGAAACTAGAGATTAATAGAGGTTCAGTCTAAAAGACGTGACCTACTATTCTCCCCAAGAATTAATCTCGAGAGTTTTCAATAATGCTTATGAGTTGTTTGAAGGTTAAGCTCACAAACCTCCTTATACAAGAAAAAAAATGAATTTTTAGGTTTACTTCCAACCAAGCAGCGAACAATGGAATGAAGTGGTTAGTGTTCACGTCAAACAACGAACCAACTTCAAGCAGTTAGCCTCTAAGCTAAACCGAGATTTTGTACAGACTTATCTCAAACCAAGGTGGAGTTTTGAACTGGATATCCTTCAAACTAAATTGAGATTTTATGTTGGGCTAACCACGAACTTAACCGAGATTTTGCACCAGGATGATCTCGAACCAACTGAGCTTTTACATTGGGCAGAGCTTAAGAACCAATAAGAAGATTTTTCATTGGTTGCCTTCAATAAACTAGAAAGAGAGCTTTTCCTTAAGTGGTTGAACTCACGAACCAAATAAAGACTTAATAATAAATCCCCCAAAAGAGCTTTTAATGGATTTGGCTCCAAACCCAAACAAACACTTTTTAAGGAAGAAATATTCACACAAGAGGAAAAAGAACTCTAGGTGAATTTACAATATCACCATTTCCAAAACAATTCCTCACTTAAACATAAAAACCTTTCTCAAAGCTCCATGGCTAAATTTATGTGAAAGAAAGAGATACTATTTAGAGAGAAAGAAATAGGAATGTGAGATATCTCATGTTTCTGGATGTGAAAAAGTGAAAGGGAAGGTCTCTATTTATTGGCCAAAGGATGGTTCAAAAAAGAAAACGATTCATGGGCAAAATTAATTAATTAATTGACTGGGCATTTATTCTAATTGATTAGATGACACAAATTATTAATTATTTGAGCCCATTTTGGAAATTTAAAATAGATATTTGCTACCCATCATTAAGACACTTTCATGGTTGATTATAGACTCATTTTTCCCTTATCTAATCGATTAGATATATAGCCTGATCAATTAGGCAGTTCAAAAACATGCCCTAATCATTTTGACAGTTTCCAAATCATCTAGTTAGGCTCAAAAATAATTTTAGGTGATTTTATTTGAAAAATAGAGGCTTCAAAAATAGTTTTAGTGAGTGTGTGATTTAGCCATATTACTTTACGAAAGTTCCCTTGTGTATTTACAAAACAGTAAACACTCAGACACGAACCGTCGAATTTTCACACTTCTATAATCTGAAGCTTAAAGTCTCTTGTTGGAAAACTCAATCACATAAGCACTTCACTTAAATCTTATATGAGATGAGACTTGAGATATATTCAAGTCAAACACCATCATCAAAGGAAACCACAGTGGTCATTAAACCCTAACTCTTTGGCTTTATTCAGAGGAAGGGCTTGAT
The DNA here is from genome assembly GCA_963859935.3 of Lathyrus sativus. Lineage (NCBI taxonomy): Eukaryota > Viridiplantae > Streptophyta > Magnoliopsida > Fabales > Fabaceae > Lathyrus > Lathyrus sativus. Next base: position 874,247,870 of record OZ012735.1, on the reverse strand, counting down.
CAATTATCTTATGCATATTTGACCGCTTAAAAAGGTTTTATCACTTGCTTGTCTCTATATGTTGTTGTTCTCAAAGTCATGAGTTGTCATCAAGGTTATGCTACATCTTCATGAGTTGTCATCATTAAAACTATGATGTTGACAAGTCTATGCGTATCTTTCTAAGCTTTGATCACATCATTATTAACCATGCAGGCACATAGTTCCACATCTCTCTCTCTCTCTCTCTCTCTCTCTCTCTCTCTCTCTCTATTCACTTTTTCCTGTGTGCTTTGAGAGTGAAATCTAATATATCTGAGGTGTCTAGGTCTAGAGTAAGAGCATTCTTGTAATATCTCTTTGTGAGAAGTTTTATTTTGGTTGTGAGTTAAGCCAATTGAAAAACTCTTGTCTATTTATTGAGGCGAGCCTTGTAAAACCTCTGTTTGGTTAGGAGGTCTTCATGATTAAAACTCATGTCTGGTTCATGAATTTAGCTAGTGGTAAAATCTCTCTTGGTTCGTGAGTTCAACCTGGCGGTAAAAGCTCTTATTGGTTCGAGATTGTTTTGGTGGTAAAATCTTTTGTTGGTTGTGCATGTCTCTGTAATAAAAAACTCCTTGTTTAATTGGGGAGTTAGCTATTTTAAAACTCCAATCATTCTGTAAGGAGGTCTGTGGGCAAATCTTGTCAAAAGCTCACATCATAGTGGAAAACTCTCAATAAGAAATTCTCGGGGAGAGGATTAGGTTATATTATTAGACTGAACCTCTATAAATTTATGGTGCTATTCTCTATTCCCTTATCTCTTTACATTTCAATTATTAATTTTTGTTGCATTTTCATCTATCTGATTTTCTATTTTTCGCTATTTATTTCTTGTTTGTTTTACAAACATGTTTTAAACTCTGATTTTGTTAATGATTTTTTATTTGAAAATAGTTTTTCAAACCCACATAATTCACCCCCTTTTGTCTTTGGAGTCACATGTTCGACATATTAAGCTTCTAACTATATGGTATCAGGAGTAACATTATATCAGAAGAATCTCAACAATAACTTAGACTTGCGTTTAAGTCAAGATGATTCACTCACAATATTGTCAGAAATTCATAAAGGAATGTGTGAGGCTTATCAATAAGGATATAAAATGAAGTGAGTCTCACAAATTCAAAGGTATTATTGGCCATTGATGGTGAGTAATTACATCCATTTTCTCCAAATGCTACAAAGAGTGTAAAAAACAAAGACATGTTCAAAATTTTCATGCCAACGAACTGCATTCCACAATGAAACTATGATCTTTCAAGGGATTGATTTTGGACATCAAATTCTAGATCCATCTGCCTTATTCCAACAGACATAAATACATCTTGACTAGTGTTGAATAGTTCACCAAATGGGTCAAGGTCGATGTCTTAAAAGATGCCACTCAACAAGATTTGATTGACCTTATTGAAAATTGCATTATCTGCAAATTCAACAAACTTCGACCACCGAAAATGTGTGCAGAACAAAAAGTAGTTGAATATGCCAAACTTAGGAAAGTAAAATTACTGATTTCGACGATGTTTTATGCCAAAGGCAATGGTCAAGTAGAGGCCATGGACAAAATTGTCATTACTCTTACTAAAAACATATTAATCAATGACTAAAAAATTTATACTAGACTTTGACTAAAGTGTTATTGACATATACAAACTCTTTAAGAGAATTAATATATAATTCTTCTTACAAGTTAGTATACGAGACATATGTCTTATTACACATCAAAGTTATCCTAGACTCGCAAAAAAAAACTGACAGTATAAATTTTTTTTAGAATATCATACTGGACAAAATAAAATACTTTTAATAATAAATAATCGTTGGATTAGTTAATAGATTTTATAATAGTCAAATAAAATTTAAATCATGTAAAATTACAACCTAGATAATTGTGATGAATTATTTAAACATCTATTAGAAACCCTTACTCTTTGGTCAAAAACCAGTTTAAAAAACAATGCCAATTAATGTAAGTAGTAGAAAAAAAAAGAGAAAAGAAATATTATTGAGTTTATTATATATTGACAAGTGTAAAATAACATTGCCTTAAAAGAAATAAAGATTAGCCAAAATCCTAAAAGAAAAGAGGCTATAAAGTAAAACCAAGGTTGCTGGTGGCTCCTGCGCCACCAAGAAAATTGAATTATATATATAAAAAATATATATATATTTTTATGTTAATACATAAAAATACTTGCATAATTTATCAGAGTTGCTCGCAGACAAGTTTTTTTGTTTCAATGTCTCTTCAGCTTCAGCTACATCTTCCTGGTTTTGCTGTTGGGCGCGTGAAATCAACCACACGGCCGCTGCGTGCACGAAGAGTCAAAACCTTGGCTACTCTGTCGCAACCCCAAAGCGACGGCGTTAACTGGGTAGAAGCAACTTCAAGTTTCTTCGAGCAAGACAAAAGACCCATCATGTTATTTGACGGTAAATTATCAAAATTCTTGTTCCAATTTTCCATGGAACAAATGCCTCTTGGATGCAACTTTTATTAATTAATTTTGATTTTGTGACACAGGTGTATGCAATTTGTGTAATGGAGGAGTAAAGTTTGTTCGTGATAATGATCGAAATAAGTAAATTATTATTATTCCCATTTAGATTTTAGATTATAGATAGTTGATTAGTTAGTTAATTGGTTTTGACAGGACAATCAGATATGAAGCTCTTCAGAGTGAGGCTGGTAAGATGTTACTTAGGAGATCAGGAAGAGCCCCTCATGATATCTCAAGTGTTGTTCTCGTTGAAAATAATAGGTATCTTCTTTTTTTTCTAAAGACTAATCTGGTTCGGGTTCAGTTCGGAGTGCTTCAAAATCATAATTCAATTTGTATTATAAAAGATAACATTTAGACTCGTTCAAATAAAAAATAGCTGATAGCTGATAAGATAGTTTATCGCCGATGAACTTATAGAGGATATCTGGTAAGTTAGTTGATGGCTGATAAGGTGGTTTATTTATTGTATAGATCATACATAAAGTCAGAAGCTGTGCTGAAGATAATGGAGTACATAGACTTACCCTTTCCTCAACTAGCGTTTCTTCTTCACTTCATGCCTTTGTAAGTATATTTTATCATTTCTTTACCATTTTTATCGCTAACGACAAACAAGGTTGATGATATATGCTACGAACGACCGCAGGTTTGTCAGAGATTTTGTTTATGACAATGTTGCAAATAACCGTTACACCGTTTTCGGTCGCTCTGAATCATGTGAAATTTAGCATCATCTTCGAAGGAATACTAGTAATAACATTATTTTGTTATATGTATATGTACCGTAAAGTATAGCAAACAAGCTTTAACTTGTTATAATTGTTTCACAAATAATGTATATACAAAAACTATAAGTTGAGATGGTTAGTCGGGTCGATCCGTTACTAACATTATAAATAATAATTAAATGAATTGTTGATGGCATCTACATATAGCTGATTCTATACAGAGAGCATAACATTTTACATGGACCAATCGGCTACGAATTTCATCTATTCATCATATAAACTGTCAAATAGATGCATGTATAGAATTTTGATTCGGTTTCTTTTAGATAGTCTACAAATCAGAATTCAGACAAGTATCCGCGATCATGCACATGTTTTGATCAAAAGAAACCGAAGAGTCTTTTATAACAAATGTACTGCTATGTACATGAAAACTTGAAGAACAAGCTGTGGAATCAGAATCATTCAAATTGGATTAGTCTGTGACAAGTAAAACATTCTTTCTGGTTCTCCTAGGTACAATAAAGCTAATCCGTATGCATACCTGTGAATCAATCAAAATCGGTAAATTATTAAAAAACATTCGACTTCAATCATAACTATTTCTATGTATCAGAATTGAACTTGTAAAGAAAATTATGAATTACTTACCCGGCAAGTAATATAATGAGTGCCAAGATCAGAAAGAAGTACTGATAACATTTATATTTGGATTTACGTTTTACGTGATATCCCGGAGGTATATATTTGCGGTTCACGTAACCATATTGAGGGCGCATTAAAAGAATGAAACCAAGCAAAAATCCTGAAAGAAATCCTCCTATATGAGCTGAATTGTCCACATGAGGTAGAAATCCAACAGCCAAATTTAAGCCAATAATGAGCAGAAGACTTGTAAGAGCTGCGCACTGCAGAAGCAAACATGGTTTCAAATCGGTCCGAAAAAGATATGAAAAACAAAACTAGAGAACAGACGATATTTGATCACGTAGTTTGACCAACTGACCTGAGGCAGACACTCATACACTCGTTTTTGTCTTTCGTTTCAATAGAGCGAGTTATATTGTTAGAAAGTACCTTGTTTGAATAGATAGTCCAATTGGTTAGAAGCTCAGAAAGCATGGCTCCGAGAAGTCCAAAAAGTGCACCGGAAGCGCCAACCGATATTGTATTTGGTACTGCTGCATCTCCCAAATGCAAAATTGATAACAAACTTCCACCAAAACCAGAAAACATATACAGTAGTCCAATTTTCACTGCAGAATCCAAGAGATCATACATAAACAAATCAACTAAACAAAGAAAATAACAGTGAGTTTCAAATTGAGACGTGCTTACAAAATCCGAATTCGTTCTCAAGGCGAACTCCGATGAATAAAAGACTAAACATATTGGCCAGTAAATGTACAACTCCTGCATGAAGAAACATGCAAGTAAAGAAACGCCATGCTTCATTTTCACCCACCACCAGGTCCTTTTCAAGAGCTCCTAATACCCTCAGCCTGCACAAAGTTTATACAATAACACCACAATGACCAATTAACAAAAGAAGATTCAAATTTAACATTCTTTTCTTTCTTTTCTTTATTTTCCATGCATGGAAGCCAAAATTGCCGTTATGGAACCGGTGCAGATAGGTCAAAATTTGTTATATTGCGACTGCAATTGTTGTTGCTGACCGCAGTTTTTTCAAACCATGCATAGAAGTATTTAGAATATGCATTTAACATAATCATGGGGATTATATCTATATGATCTTTTAAATGACGATGATTATGCGAGAGAGAAGAGATTCTTACGTGCGAACGGAAGGGCCGAGGAGAGGGTTTTCGGTGAAAGGTTGAAAAGAGAATCTTCCCAAATACTGATGGTAAAGACAATCATTTTCATTCAAATATGCAGGACAATCATTGATATACAAGCTATACACAAACATTGCAATGTTGGCTAAAAAAATGAGTGGCACCAACCATGAGAACCATTGTGTTGGTTGTGGAAAATGGTAAGGAGGTGGTGGTGGCGGGGGATAATGAGCCGCCTCTATATCCGTGGAGTACGGCGGCCTTTTCCCCATGAGAGGTTCTGATGATTGTAACAAACGAACATGCACAGACAAAGACAATAGAAAGACAACAGAAATAGAATGTTGTGTTGGCAAATATGCAAATGCTTAGGAATGAAAACGAATGAATCTTAGCCTCACAGTTAAATTAGGTAACTCATTTTCTTACGTTAATATATTACATTATGTTATATATAGTATATAGTATTATTCATTACAATAATACACTTTCGCTAAATATATATTTTTATTTATTTATAAAATCAGTATATCTGCGTGTAAATATAACCACAGATTAATCTAAAAGAGATACATCAAATCGTTCTAAATAGTAATTATTCAAAATACACTAAATTAACGCAGATGATTATCCAATAATCGCAATTACACAAGAAATAAAAACAATTTGAAATCTTGTCAACAATTCAAAGGAAATTGGTAGCTACTTAAGCAAGCAAAATGGTTTAGGTTTGGTATGAGTGGCAGTTCCATGAGCATTATGGCAGAAAGAGAAAACCTTCATCCCAGGAACAGCAGATTGTACATAAACATGATCAAACACAATGTTGGAGCATCCAACATTTTGGTCACAGTTCAAATTTATTGCTTTGTCTGTTAATGATGTTCCAAGAATCCATTTGAAAGTTACATCACTCACTTTGATTGCTTGAGTCTAGGACACATAATATTCAATAAAAAAAATTGTTATAAATTGTATGATATAAATATAGTTTATTCATAAAAAGAAATAGCTAGTGCATTTTGTTGTTTTACCTTGTTTGGGCAAATCATTGGCTTAATACAATAAAATTGTTCAATGATGATTGGATTATTGGCTCTAACAAATTTGATTTTTTCAAAGGTGATCCTCCTGGCAAATCCTCCTCCACCCTGATGAATTTAAAAATGATAATATGTGACCAAAGTTATATGAGAAAAAAAAACATAATAAAAAAGTATGAATTAGTCTCTACAGCGGTTCGGGTCGGCCTAGCTCAACTAGTTTGAACATTTTCGTCTAAGTTCAAATACAGAATCTTCTAGTCTTGAATGAGTTTCAGGTGCTGCATATAAAATTAGTTCATATGACAAATGCTATTGATATTACCGACGACTTCATCTGAGTTCGAACTCAAAACCTTATTGATGTGTGTAAATTTTTGATATTGTATTTAAAATTGGTCAGATAAGTTTCACCGAACTCAATTGACAAATGCTAATATTATTAGATTGGACATCTTCATCTGGGTCTGAACTCAAAACCTCACTGTGAGTTTTCGATGTTGCATTTAAAAATTATAGTATGAAAGAATTACCTGCTTTGTCTTGATCCTTACTCCATGTAATGTCTCTGTAATTGTACAATTTTTCACATGCACATCCTCTACAATATCACTCTCTCCACGTGCCCCCAAAGATCCAATACTATCAACAACAAAAAAATCTTGATTAATATAATATAAAGTAGCTAGTACATTTTAATTAAAAAAAAAATCAAAACTCTAACCTGATACCATGTCCTGGTCCACATGTTATACCACTTATGTTGATTAATGATGATCCAGCACTAATAGCAATACAATCATCACCTAAATTACAATTACACACAATATTCAATGTTTTTTTTTGGTTTATTATCTAATTAGGTTGAAATTAGTTAGTAATTATTTACCTGTTGCAATAATAGAGTCACGTACTTGAATTTCTTTTGAACTAGAAATATCAATGCCATCAGTATTAGGACTTTCTCCAGGAGCAATTAATTTGAGATTAGTGATAATTCCCTTTATACAATTTGTTAATGTTATATGGCTTCTTGCTGGATTAATACTTTTATAATCTTTTAGTTTAAATCCATTACATCTATTCAATGTTACCGCCTGCACATTTATTCACAAAAACAAAAATAAATATATCAAAAAACATTGATATCTGTGACACACAGACATCAGATATCTTTTGTGACAGTGTTTCGAAGAAATAGTATTTACTGTTGGTGGACGGCAAGATGTTCCCTGAAAATAGAGAAAAAGTGTAAGAGAACTATAGAAGAGTGTATTATTGAAATGTTTAAGGCAAAAAAGCACTTATTTTTGACTTACAGGTGATGGATTTCCTAAGCAAGGTTGTTTCCACCACATAGAGCCTCTCCCATCAATAGTGCCTTTTCCACTTATAATTAAGCCATTCACAAATGAGAAACCAATCCATGTGTTTAAATGAGATCCTGAATATTCTGATTTTGTTGCTGGTGCAACTATGTTCCCTGAAAGCTGAATTCACAAAAAGCACTTAATTGGTCACTTTTCACTTACTACTAGAGAAATTAATTTACTTTTAATTAACTCAAATCTATTCAAGAATTTGACCTTTTTAATGTATATTTTTTTCATACACTATCATGGTTCAAATATTAAGAGTCAAATAATTAAGATATTTGAATCTCTTAATTAATTGTTGACATGATAAATATCATGGTTAATAGTCTTTGAGGGACTATATTGCAAAAATACTAAAATAAAAAAGTACCTGAATGTAAATATTATTAGAATTGCATGGACCATTGAATGCTATTGGCCTCAATAAAAATGTCTTGCCTGCTGGTATGATCAAATGAGATATATCTGATTTGCTGCTACACACATCCTTCCATGCTTTTAGAAAAGCCTGTTCAATATACATTCATTTTCATAAGAAATAGTTTTAAATTATTATTTTGATTAATGTTACAAATGAAGCTAAATAGATTAAAATTAATTTACAGGAGAATCATTCATTTTTCCATCTCCAACTGCACCATAACTCAACACATTGAACGTCGTCGTCCTACTCAATCCAGGTTTAACCGTACTCAAAATCACTAACAACGTGAGAAAACATCTCTGCACAAAAAGAAACTTCAGACATAATACCGACAGTGACGCAGACACCTTAATAAAAAAAAACATGAAAAATAAATTAACTTAATTTAATCATATATGTCGATTTCATTTTAGTGTCGGTATTACAGAGATACTAACCGTTGTGCTTTTGAACCACATGACAATGACAAGTATTTCACACCTTGAAAGACTATGTAACATACCTCACATTTTGCTTCTATTTATAAGGGTAATAGCATAAGTAGAAGTTGAATAATTAATTATTTGAATTGATAAAATAAATGAAGTTATGTTTCAAGTTGTAGAGTGAGTCAATTGAAACATTATTAAGAGATAGTGGAAAATTAAACTCTACACAAGCTAGTTGGAAAAACACATGGCTTATGGAAAAATGTACTTATCTACGTTATGTCATGTTATTTTGGTAAACTTTGATAAATAGATTAAAAAAAAAGTGTTAACGTAGCTGGGATGAAAAAGTTATTCTTCAAACTAGTACTTTGATTTCAAATCACGTTAATTATCTTATAGGAGACATTGGAAAGGAAATAATAAATTTGGCCGGTCCTTAATGCAATAACAAATTGTTTAGCTCAAGAAAATATTTTTGCTTGTACACGATTTTCAACCTATGTCTCCCAAAAAGATAACAAAAATAAAATAAGTATAATTTTTAAAATTCAGACATTCGATCATTCTATTAAAAAACTAGATTAATGAATCTCTAGTAAGATGGTATCTTATTGATCTACTATAAATAAACAAAATTATTCAAGATATTTTTAATCTAGTATGACTTCGACATTCAGGTGTCATTTCGATCACGACTAATAGTTCTTTAGATAAGAATAAACAAACTCTTGAAAAGCTCTTTAATGAAGATCTATCCTACATAAAAGCTAAATATTTTCGAGAGTTAAGAGTGGAAGAACCATATTAATTAGAGAAAAGATTAAAAAGTTAAAATCACAATTGAAGGAATAAATTATTAACTTTATTGACTTTATTAACTTTTTAAGACATTTTGTGTGAGTTTAGAGAAAAGTATTATAGAGTTATTTTTTTAATCAAACTTGAATCTTCAATTTCTTTTTTATCTTTTATTTTATTGTTTGTGTTTCTCATTTTATTTGCTACTTTGTTGAAGTCATATCTATCATTCACTTATATATTTAAATCTTATGGAAGCACTCAAATATATATATCATGTAATATTAAGAATTTGTCACCAAGTGATAATCTTTCTATTTAATTTTTATTAAGTTTTATGTGTTGTTCTTATTCTTGGATAATTTGAGATTTTAAATTTATTTTGTTACAAATTTTGTTTAATCCTAATTTATTAATGGGTTATAAATGTTATAATATGCGTGAGGTGATTTAGTTTAGTGTTTGTTGGCTATAATATTAGTGAATTTTCGAAATTTGGGTGGTGGTGAGAAAAAAATAAAAGAAAATTAAAATAAAATGCACTTCATCTTTTTCATTTGCAATTATTAATTTGATTCACAATTTTATTTGCAAATTTATTTTTGATGTTATTTTTTCTATACATGTCCAATTCTCAAAAATTTAAGAGATAAAATTGATTAGAAAATAAAAGAAATTTAAATATGGAAAAAAATATGAAAAAAATTCGGAGTAATGTGATTTTGCACAAAATTATTAATCAAAAAAGACATTTGAAAATAAAATAAAATTGATCTTTTCAAAACATCAAGACTTCTGCTCAGACCCTCGATCCGAGACTTCCTTACTCAAGTTCCACGAATCCAAGACTTCTACTCAATAATCTACTTGATTAAGACTTTTAATGCTGTAGCAGATAGCAAGAGATTTAAATGGATCAAACATCTTGGCGAGAGATTTGGATTTGCTCAATCAATCTACTTGATTAAGACTTTTATTGCTCTAGCACATAGCAGGAGACTAACATGGCTCAACCATCTTGGCGAGAGACTTTGATTAAACTGCTAAACAACATGTTCAACATAATAGAGAACAAAATGTACTTGATACAAATATCAGAGGTACAGAAAAATCACCATAACAAAGACCTAAAACTCTTAAGATTTCTAAAATATTCAATGTTTAAGAAATCTTAAGGCGTTTACAATTACAACCTACAACAAAAATTCTGCATAACCAATTGTGTTGATAGTTGTTGATTTTCTTACTCCTCCATCATGTTAATCCTTGTTAAAGATTTAGTTTGAACCTTCAACTACTTATATAGAATTTGCAGAAGATTAGCCGCTGGAGAGATAACTTGATCAAATGTCTTTACTTTCTCTATAGTATAACAGACGTTGAAGATAAATACACCAAAAGATCTTGATCCATTGTGTATCG